>WNGS01003388.1:10382372-10396585 GCA_020271785.1 Procambarus virginalis | reverse complement strand
GAGCAGTGTGTTGGCTCACAAAAATCATTAGTACCTATTGCCAAATTATTGACTATAAATTTGAGTATTGTATCAAAGGTAATTATAGTGCATGCTAACACTAACATTCTAACGGCAAAATTGCCGTTAGAATGCAACCTGTCCTCCTACAAAGAACGTCGTATTTCGCTCGTATGCCTTACATAACGCCAAAAATGATCGCACTCGAAAATGGAAACAACTCGCCAAAGTGACGTACTGTCCCACTTTTTGTTTTGGGTCCTCTAGTAGTTTAGGAGAGGACACTTTAAATTGACCGTTTTCTTAACGTTGCGAATCCTTAGTATGAATGGCTGAAGTGTGGTGGTTCGGTTTAATCACTTGCAACCTCAAAAGCACTATGGAGTCACAATGCACTCCGTCAGTGCAGGCTATTATCGTATGTGAGACCAAACGCCAAGATTTAGTGTTCCTCGATAGGTGAGTGTGTGTTCCAGGGCTATAACCTCCCCCAACGATTGTACAATAATCTGCCGTCACTGGGTCGATGCCTTGATCCAACAAGCGTAGCGTTACAGAGCTAAAACACTGGTGAATCACACTTAATTTAACATTTTGGTGTCCAGGGTGTTTGTATTAGTTTACACGAAAGAATAATAATGATGCGGCGACGCCCTCCCTTCTCTAGAGATGCCTTTCATTTCAGGATAACGTACTTCCGAATTTCACAATATTTATGCTGGTGGAAAGTAACTATTTTTAGGAAGTAAAAAATATCACAAAAAATATAATCCCTTAGTTTAATATTCACAGAACTTACGAAAGGTTTAACGGACCGCTTCTCCTATTACAAAAATAAAATTATTCAGTAAACTTGTAGTAAATACACAGGAAGCTTCCATTACGTTAGTCAAGAGTGTCATTTTAACATCGCTAAACAATAGCATTACGCAGTAGGAATCGGTTCTCACGGCGTTAGTATACGGAGACCTTATCTCGCCTTCTTGCTTAGGAACAAAGAGAACTTCATGAACACTCCTACTAAATGCTTGCGACACTTACAGACAGTTAAGCAAGTCCCAGTGACAGGATGAACAACCCAGCGGGTTTTCTTCCTATTGGGGAGTGTTGTACATGCTGCTATGGCGATGTGTCCAGTCACAAGATGAGTGGCGCTGCCCAATAAACTCGCCCCTCGGGGCAAAATTTTTAAATTTAATTAACAAGGACGTTGTACACTTGTGTACTATTGAATGTCATTGAATGTGTAATTGCACACATGAATTACACATTCAATGACACTTAAAAGTTACGCTCATTAACAATCTATGGAAGTGAATAGCACACAAAAGTTACACAGAAAATGCAGATCACTGAAAGAGTTTGCAAGTCACAAAGATATAATTACAATGCCAAACCTAATTAGCAGACACCCGAGACAATACTACACAATGGACCAACACACTCGAGTCACAGACTCCAACAGTCACTGACAGTAACAACGTCGTTGAGACAAACAATACCAGCATATGTCACAGGTCACGGAGACCCCTAAACATGTGTGGGATTAAGACAATCCTCGCACCTGGACGGGTGTCTGGACGTCACCACTTGGGCTGATGGACTGACGGTTGTACTGTTGCGTCAGTCGTTCCATCTCCCGCCTGTGACGGGCGTTGGTTTACTAGAACTGTGGACAGTCGAACACGATGATCAACACCAGAGAACAATTACGGAATGTAGAGAAATTATTTACTCTTCAATAGTCGGCGCCCTCACACACACACGCACACGCACACGCACACGCACACGCACACGCACACGCACACGCACACGCACACGCACACGCACACGCACACGCACACACACACACACCTCCACACACCTTCACACACCTTCACACTCCATTCACACAATCAAAGAGAGATGTGTATGAGATTATGGAGATTAGGAGAGATTAGGCTAGTCCCAGAACTAAGGTTGACCCTCGCGGAACCCGCTGACGCAACTCGACACGGAAGTCTCGCTCATGACCGGATGCTGATCCACTAGTACTGTCACCTCAGCACAGAGCACACGGGGTAATCACGTGCCAGATTACTCGCTATGCATAGTATTGTGTGTCAATACGACGTAACACGGCAGGCGCGCGTAGGAGAGACAGGCGGTGAGACGCGACACGAGGTGCGCTTGAGTAATGTCGACGCCTCGACGCACACAGACGGCACGGCGTTCATATACGCACGTGAGCTCTGACCATGACTCCTCACATGAGAATGTTTCACTGCACACAACAAGAAGTCGAGACTAGCCAGAGACTGTACATTGCTTTGATTAGCCATTGTATACCCGACAATTACTTCTGAAGCTTGTTCAGTTTAATAATCAATAGTTCGGAATGACAATGGAGTCTGCAATTTGAAGAGTGTTTTCTAATATATTTATTGAATGGTCACGTCCTGTGTTACTTAGGAAGATTAAAAAAAAACTGAGAGAGAAACCCTTGGGCGTGAGACCCTTGGGCGTGAGACCCTTGGGCGTGAGACCCTTGGGCGTGAAACATCTCTGACTATCACGATTTATTGTTACTTCGGCAGTTGTGTCGTTCGACTGTCAAACAATTACTCACGATCTACTAAACAAAGGGATGACAGAATAATTAAGTGTATCCACCGCAACATCTATTCCAGCTTACTTGTTTGTATCTCAAAATGTTTTAGAATGTATGTAGTTTCGTACTGAAAACCTGTACCACAACAAACTACGTATTCACGTAAAACAAAAACGTACGTGTGTACTCACCTAATTGTGCTTGCGGGGGTTGAGCTTTGGCTCTTTGGTCCCGCCTCTCAACTGTCAATCAACTGGTGTACAGTTTCCTGAGCCTACTGGGCTCTATCATATCTACATTTGAAACTGTGTATGGAGTCAGCCTCCACCACATCACTGCCTAGTGCATTCCATTTACTAACTACTCTGACACTGAAAAAGTTCTTTCTAATGTCTCTGTGGCTCATTTGGGTACTCAGCTTCCACCTGTGTCCCCTTGTTCGCGCCCCTCCAGTGTTGAATAGTTCATCCTTGTTTACCCGGTCAATTCCCCTGAGGATTTTGTAGGTTGTGATCATGTCCCCCCTTACTCTTCTGTCTTCCAGTGTCGTAAGTTGCATTTCCCGCAGCCTTTCCTCATAACTCATGCCTCTTAGTTCTGGGACTAGTCTAGTAGCATACCTTTGGACTTTTTCCAGCTTCGTCTTGTGCTTGACAAGGTACGGGCTCCATGCTGGGGCCGCGTACTCCAGGATTGGTCTTACATATGTGGTGTACAAGATTCTGAATGATTCCTTACACAGGTTCCTGAACGCCGTTCTGATGTTAGCCAGCCTGCATATGCCGCAGACGTTATTCTCTTTATGTGGGCTTCAGGAGACAGGTTTGGTGTGATATCAACTCCTAGATCTTTCTCTCTGTCTGTTTCATTAAGTACTTCATCCCCTATTCTGTATCCTGTGTCTGGCCTCCTGTATCCACTGCCTAGTTTCATTACTTTGCATTTACTTGGGTTGAACTTCAACAGCCATTTGTTGGACCATTCACTCAGTCTATCTAGGTCATCTTGTAGCCTCCTACTATCATCCTCTGTTTCAATCCTCCTCATAATTTTTGCATCGTCGGCAAACATTGAGAGGAACGAATCTATACCCTCTGGGAGATCATTTACATATACCAGAAACAGTATAGGTCCAAGGACTGACCCCTGCGGGACTCCACTTGTAACGTCTCGCCAATCTGAGACTTCGCCCCTCACACAGACTCGTTGTCTCCTGTTGCTTAGGTACTCCTCTATCCACCGGAGTACCTTCCCTTTCACTCCAGCCTGCATCTCCAACTTTCGCACTAGCCTCTTGTGTGGCACTGTATCAAAGGCTTTTTGACAATCTAAAAATATGCAGTCTGCCCACCCTTCTCTTTCTTGCCTTATTTTTGTTGCCTGGTCGTAGAATTCAAGTAACCCTGTGAGGCAGGACCTGCCATCCCTGAACCCATGTTGGTGCTGTGTTACAAAGTTCCTTCGCTCCAGATGCTCCACTAGTTTTTTTCGCACAATCTTCTCCATCAGCTTGCATGATATGCAGGTTAGGGACACTGGCCTGTAGTTCAGTGCCTCCTGTCTATCCCCTTTCTTGTATATCGGGACTACGTTAGCTGCTTTCCAAATATCTGGCAGTTCCCCTGTTGCCAGTGACTTGTTATACACAATGGAGAGTGGTAGGCACAGTTCTCTTGCTCCTTCCTTTAGAACCCATGGGGAGATTCCATCTGGGCCTATAGCCTTTGTCACATCCAACTCTAGTAAACACTTCCTTACTTCCCCGCTGGTAATCTCAAAGTCTTCCAGTGGTTCCTGGTTAGCTATTCCCTCTCTTACCTCTGGAATTTCTCCTTGCTCGAAGGTGAAGACCTCCTGGAATTTCTTATTCAACTCCTCACACACTTCCTTGTCATTTGTAGTGAATCCTTCCGCCCCTATCCTCAGTTTCATAACCTGTTCCTTTACTGTTGTTTTTCTCCTGATGTGGCTATGCAACAATTTAGGCTGAGTCTTTGCCTTGCTTGCGATATCATTTTCGTATTGTTTTCCGCCTCTCTTCTCATCCTGACATATTCATTCCTGGCGTTCTGGTATCTTTCTCTGCTCTCCAGTGTCCTGTTATTCCTATAGTTTCTCCATGCCCTTTTACTTTGCTGCTTAGCTAGCCTACATCTCTGATTAAACCATGGGTTTCTCATTTTCATTTTCTCTGTTTCCTTTTGGACTGGGACAAATTTGTTNGGTCGTATGGTGTGGTCGGGTGTAGTGTGGTGATCATACTTTTTAATGTCATTTGATGTGTGTGTGATCACGTTCGGCCTGTTCTAGTCAATAGGGTGATTTCGACCTAGTGATTATTCTAGGGGTCAACAGTGGTTAACATAACCTTACCTCTAGCCCAGTACGAACCCCTGCCGCATCCCAGGGCAGAGATGTGAAGGATAAGTGAGCATGTGAACCCCCAATGAAGTGGGAAGATGTTGGCCAGAAAACTATAAAGCAGATTAGTTAAAGAGTTGTCGGTCAATTAGTCTTGATGACCGCAGAGAAGGCTTGAAACTTGCCGTCAAAGGCACTGATTGCTATATTGATTAAATTTTCGGTTTACATTCAAGTTTTCTTCCTGTAAACCAAGAAGAGAACCGTACAAGACCACGAGGGAACTTGAGTGGGAATCCTGAAAGTAGGAAACTCTACATCAAAACAACAATTGTAAAAGGTTGGGGATTGTGTATTACAAGCAAATAGTTTTTTCTCTTATGTTAATTAACATTATTATTTATTAACTTGCTATGTCAAGCTAATCATAGGTTAGGTTAGGGTTAAGTGTTTAGGTTCTGTTTTCAATTACTTGCATTTGAAGTACCTTGGTGGAACATTTATGGAGTTGCGATTGGAACAGAGGTGAACACTGAAGCACTGTTCGAGAAATGCTTGACCGTCAACATTTGTGAGCTTTGGAGCCTTTGCAAGGCAAATTCCTTTTAATCCTGCCGCCAAACCTCCTATTTATGAATGATTAATGGTTTACACACTCCTCACAACTGTTGACGTTCGAACAATGCTTTGCTGACCATCTCTGTTCGAATTGTAACGCTGTAAATGTTGTAAATAATAGAAATTATTATATGAATCACCCAAGTACAACAATTACAAATAATCGCCAACAGAACCTGAACATCGAACATAACTAAACATATGCCTAACTATAGCTTTATTAAACAATAATAATTTATATATGAGATTATAAAAAACTTATTTTTTTAGCACAATAGGTAAAAACTGATGAATGCATCTTGAGGGGACAGCGGTGGCTTTAACGAGCCAGGCCAGAAGACAGGCTGCCTCATTTATTGTTATAAACACAGTCATTGATGATGACAACGTGTTGAATATACTCAATAATGTCTGTTACAAATCATCTATGAAGTCATCTTAAATCATTCTCAATGTCTGTATTATGTCTGCTGTGGTTTTAATGTCATTGCTGCACAGCTCACCATACCTTCACTAAGTTATTCCCTAAGCATTTGCAAAGTGGCCTACATCGTTTATTTTTTTAATACAGTTACACCTCATGTGATTTAAGATGTAACTTGGAGCACATCGTTAATCACAGACATTAGGCGATATCTGGCCGTCATTCATGTCTCATCCACGTCCAAGGGAAGATGTGTGTGTTGGTTGGGCTTCGTTATCCCTGATAAAAACCGTGACCTGGAAGGTCACTTTTCTAAGTGCATACACCATAGCACGTTTTGTAGAGGGCAGATTTTCCCAGTCAATCTGCTTCTTCGTAAACAAATACCAACGTGTAGTGGAATTCCTGAATAATTGAATATCTTTGTAGTGGTGTACCTCTGCAGTGGTGCATCTCTGTATCGGTGTACCTCTGTGGTGGTGTACCTCTATGGTGGTGTACCTCTGTGGCGGTGTACATCTATGGCGGTGTATCTCTGTAGCGGTGTATCTCTGTAGCGGTGTACCTCTGTAGCGGTGTACCTCTGTAGCGGTGTACCTCTGTAGCGGTGTACATCTGTGGCGGTGTACCTCTGTACTCACCTAATTGTACTCACCTAATTGTGCTTGCGGGGATTGAGCTTTGGCTCTTTGGTCCCGCCTCTCAACTGTCAATCAACTGGTGTACAGATTCCTGAGCCTACTGGGCCCTATCATATCTACATTTGAAACTGTGTATGGAGTCAGCCTCCACCACATCACTTCCTAGTGCATTCCATTTACTAACTACTCTGACACTGAAAAAGTTCTTTCTAATGTCTCTGTGGCTCATTTGGTACTCAGCTTCCACCGCCTTCCACCACAGTTTCTGTGTCGGTGTACCTCTGTGGTGGTGTACCTGTGTGGTGGTGTACCTCTGTGGTGGTGTACCTCTGTGGTGGTGTACCTCTGTGGTGGTGTACCTCTGTGGTGGTGTACCTCAATGGTGGTGTACCTCAATGGTGGTGTACTTCTATGGTGATGTACCTCTGTGGCGGTGCACTTCTGTGGTGTACCTCTGTGGTGGTGCACCTCTGTGGTGGTGCACCTCTGTGGTGGTGCACCTCTGTGGTGGTGCACCTCTGTGGTGGTGTACCTCTGTGGCGGTGTACCTCTGTGGCGGTGTACCTCTGTGGCGGTGTACCTCTGTGGCGGTGTACCTCTGTGGCGGTGTACCTCTGTGGCGGTGTACCTCTGTGGCGGTGCACCTCTGTGGCGGTGCACCTCTGTGGCGGTGCACCTCTGTGGCGGTGCACCTCTGTGGCGGTGCACCTCTGTGGCGGTGCACCTCTGTGGCGGTGCACCTCTGTGGCGGTGCACCTCTGTGGTGGTGTACATCTGTAGTGGTGTACTTCTGTACTCACCTGTTTGTGCTTGCGGGGGTTGAGCTTGGTTCTTTGGTCCCGCCTCTCAACTGTCAATCAACTGGTGTACAGGTTCCTGAGCCTATTGGGCTCTATCATATCTACACTTGAAACTGTGTATGGAGTCAGCCTCCACCACATCACTGCCTAATGCATTCCATCCGTTAACTACTCTGACACTGAAAAAGTTCCTTCTGACGTCTCTGTGGCTCATGTGGGTGCTCAGTTTCCACCTGTGTCCCCTTGTTCGCGTCCCACCAGTGTTGAATAGTTTATCCTTGTTTACCCGGTCGATTCCTCTGAGGATTTTGTAGGTTGTGATCATGTTTCCCCTTACTCTTCTGTCTTCCAGTGTCGTAAGGTGCATTTCCCGCAGCCTTTCCTCGTAACTCATGCCTCTTAGTTCTGGGACTAGTCTAGTAGCATACCTTTGGACTTTTTCCAGCTTCGCCTTGTGCTTGACAAGGTATGGGCTCCATGCTGGGGCCGCATACTCCAGGATTGGTCTTACATATGTGGTGTCCAAGATTCTGAATGATTTCTTACACAGGTTCCTGAACCCTGTTCTGATGTTAGCCAGCCTCGCATATGCCGCAGACGTTATTCTTTTCATGTGGGCTTCAGGAGACAGGTTTGGTGTGATATCAACTCCTAGATCTTTCTCTCTGTCCGTTTCATTAAGTACTTCATCTCCTATTCTATATCCTGTGTCTGGCCTCCTGTTTCCACTGCCTAGTTTCATTACTTTGCATTTACTCGGGTTGAATTTCAACAGTTATTTGTTAGACCATTCACTCGGTGGTGTACTGTTTCGGTGTACCTCTGTGGTGGTGTACCTCTGTGGTTGTGTACCTCTGTGGTTGTGTACCTCTGTGGTTGTGTACCTCTGTGGTGGTGTACCTCTGTGGTGGTGTACCTCTGTGGTAGTGTACCTCTGTGGTGGTGTACCTCTGTGGTGGTGTAACTCTGTTTCGGTGTACCTCGGTGTGGTGTACCTCTGTGGCGGTGTACCTCTGTGGTGGTGTACCTCTGTGGCGGTGTACCGCTGTAGCGGTGTACCTCTGTGGCGGTGTACCTCTGTGGTGGTGTACCTCTGTAGTGGTGTACCTCTGTAGGGGTATACACCTCTGTAGGGGGTATACACCTCTGTAGGGTATACACCTCTGTAGGGGTATAAACCTCTGTAGGGGTATACACCTCTGTAGGGGATACTCCTCTGTAGGGGTATACTCCTCTGTAGGGTATACTCCTCTGTAGGGGTATACTCCTCTGTAGGGGTATCCTCTGTAGCCGTATACTCCTCTGTAGCGGTATACTCCTCTGTAGGGGTATTCACCTCTGTAGGGGTATACTCCTCTGTAGCGGTATACTCCTCTGTAGGGGTATACACCTCTGTAGGGTATACACCTCTGTAGGGGTATACACCTCTGTACGGGTATACACCTCTGTAGGGGTATACACCTCTGTAGAGGGTATACACCTCTGTAGGGGTTTACACCTCTGTAGGGGTATACCTCCGATATGATATCGAGAGCACTACTGCTATTTATTTTCTAAACAATCTGCTTGATCCAATATTATCAGCCAAGCTTGCTCGTTTGTTAAAGCGGGGGCGTGCTATTCGAATTCACTGTAGGCGCAAAAAATCCTGCCGTTTTATCCGGGTTTATCATAGCTTTTGTAATTGCGTGGTGCCCCTTTTTTTCTCCTTAGAGACGAGTTTTATTTGTATTAAACAGCTACATGGATATGGAGCATTATCGTCTGTTTTGTAATTTAGAGCAGGGTATAAACAGCTTATTCGTGATCTTCAAGCCAAACATCTTCACTGATAATTAGCTTCCAGGACTATTACGCACATACGCAGTACTATAAAGTTGTAACTGGTTACCGATATGAAGCGTATCGCCAGTTACCACCACTATTGTTTGTATGTCCTTTTTCAGCATAATAATGAGTGGACATAGTTCTTAGTTCTAAACGATGGTTACCCATTTCTCTGCACTCTAGTGCGAATACCCAGTTTCATGTATTATAATATGTATACCTAGTACTCAGCGCTATAACGCGTATACTCTCATTACTCCCAGAAGTTAGCAACATTAGCTTTCCTAATCAGTTACCAAGCAAGTACCTCTCAGTAATAAAATCCCCCTAGTTGCATCTTTATTTAAATAAAGATGTTCCATACAATCAGAAAGTGTTGCTATGCCCTAAGATCGTGGAGTCGTCAAACAATATGAATATGACTTGAATGTTCATCTGGTGCGTGTTAAGCTGTTTGCAAGTTCCGGTATGTAGACAATTGTCATTCATTGCACAAGGCGAGGTGTTATGTTGAAGGTGTAGGAAGAGAGTTCCCCACCTTGCGCCATGGTGATTGCACGTTGAATTCACAAAGACTCAATGATTAAGGCTTTACACCCGAATCTTCTCCATATTTCGTATGTTCTTCTTTCCTTGTGCAGTAACATGGAAAAATCACTCTCTCAAGCTCATTTTGTAAAGTTATTGGCCTTGACACGTGTCGCTGTGTCAAGCTAAAGCTCTATTTCTCTTGACACAGAATGCCCGTGTAAAGCTTGACACGTTTCTCCGAAGCTCTCTTCAACTTTTTATGAGGCTGAGTAAAAAATTAATACAGATTGGTAGGGTTTTGAAAATATATATATGTTTTCCGTTTAAGGTGTCGAGAGGTTCTCAGAGCAGCAGTTGGTTCTGTTGACTATTGAACGCTCTTAGTTATGCTCCGAGATGTTTGTAGCTGGCTCTTGGTCATGTTGGAAAGGGCTCATAACTAGCTATAGTTACTTTAAGATGAGAAATGTGTTCAAATATAGATGCAGCTATGTTGAGAGGAACTCGTAGCCCTCTCTTGGGAGAAGCCCCCCTATTTATGTTAAGAAGCGATCATAGCATGCATAGCATAGTAATACTGATAAGTGTTCGTAGCAACAGCTGTTGTTGTTTTAGATTTAGCTACTCAGAATGAAATGTCCGTGCAACACGGGCAATGGTGAGCCCGTAATTGAGTTCGGTTATTCGCGATAACCTTGTTACTGTGATATTTGGGTCAAAGTCTTAAATGGAGATGGGTTTTTGTTTTTCGCTTCTGTTTTAGCGTACTGGTTTTAGTCTTGTTTTAATAACATAAGCTTGGTGGTGGATATAGATGCACAGTGTTCACTAGTGTGTCCCATTCTTCAATTGCTTTTCTAATCATTGTAATCCCTATAGAATTTGCATCTAATGCAGCTGCTGGTGATGGATTAATGTTGAGTTTGATGCGCAGGGCTTTAGTTGCTTCCCATTCCAATAACTAATGCAATTATGGCGCCTCTGCATCTGTTCCACAGACATGACACTCTTTAGCTAAATGGGTTTACTACCTCCCAGCAGCACTTGTAACAAAGTCTGAGTCTTTGTGTAGCAACTGCAATGTCTCTGGATATCTTTTTGCCAGGCTTGAAAGAGTAGTAACCAGTGGCTTTTATGTACCACATCGCAGTGGATCTTCCTTCCGCTACTTTGGCTCTGTGGCAACTTTTGATTGTTAGGAGTATTTTCTTCTTGATTTGCTCCTTAATCTGTGAAAAACTTGGAGATATTTTAACCTGTACAACAGGTAGAGCAGTGGCAGTTTTTACTAGTGAGTCTGCCATTTCATTGCCATCTATGCCAAAGTGACTTGATATCCAATTTAGTGTGATTGACAGCCCTAGATTGTGTGCTCCTTATCCTATATGTTGGATTTCTGTGATGAGTTTTACATTATCTCTGTGCTGACTGATAACAGTGCCTGGAGAGTAGATTTAAAGTCGGTATGAATGATGACATCATGTAAATTATTCTCAATTACATAATTTATGGGCTTCCTTCAGGGCATATAATTCTGTTTGCAATGTTCAGCACCCGCTATTCTTGCTCCAGTAAGCTTCGTGGTTGTTAGTGTAAACTTTCAGTGTAAACTAAATTGTATTAGTAAATAGTAAAGTTAGGGATTAATTTAAATTAAAACCGGAGATTTACGGGATTTTATGTTTCTTTAAGGTATTCTTTAAGGGATGCCCCAGCAGAACCTCTTTCTTGATCAACTGATGCATTTGTGAAGATGTGAGTGGTTGCCGGTCTTCAGATGATTTCAATTGTTGTTTTATAATTACTTTGAGCCTCTGCAAGATACTTGCTGATTTTTTAACTGTTCAATGATTATCTTTCGACTCAAGTCTTCTTCCGACTCTTATTATAAGAGTCAGCTAAAAGCATCTAACAACATATATAAAGTGTTCGTAGCTTGCTACTGGATTTTATATATGTTGTCAGATGTTTTCAGTTAACTCTTATACGTATGTGGTCAGGTGTTTGTAGCCAACTATTGCATATGTTGTCAGGAATTTTAGCCAACTATTGCATATGTTGTCAGGAATTTTAGACAACTCAGCTTAAATATATTAATTCCGATATCGTTAGACGTTTTGCGTATTATATACGAATTCCTGTTTTTATTAGGCATATGCCCCTGGATACTGCAGAATGCGTGTATGCAAATGCGCATTTATCCAACTTTGTATGTTTACACACACACAGACATTTATGTATGCAATCATCATATATATGCAAATCGTCATTGAGCCGAGTGATGTTGCGCTTTCTGGCGTTGCAGCATCTGGGACCTTGACACTGTGTCCTGTATTAATATTGAAGATAAAACGATATTGTACAAGTCTCACTTTGCACCCATGCGATGGTGTGTACACGTGTGTGTGTGTGTGTGTGTGTGTGTGTGTGTGTGTGTGTGTGGTGTGTGTGTGTGTGTGTGTGTGTGTGTGTGTGTGTGTGTGTGTGTGTGTGTGTGTGGTGTGTACACAAACAAATCCTTCCCGGCAGCCACCGTCAGCTCGGGTATTCATGAGAAGCATAACAAAGCATAACATAGATCATCTTCCAATTTAAGTCAAAGAACTTTAACTCACTACTTGAACCTCGCTTGCAGCTCCTTGTCATCATTCCTACCAAACGACACAGTTAAATCGGCTTTAGTTGCCATCATATATTCTGACTCTAAAGTCATAGTTAAGTGATGGTCCAGGAGTAGAATGGCATGATTCTCTTGGTGCGTAGTGACGTTGATACGAAACACAGACGATGGGGAATATCAGATATATGAGTATTTCCATTGGAAGATATATATGTATATTGAATTGATAGTGCTTGGCTCCCGGCCAGCCGGCCGGGCTGGTGAGTCGTCCAGTGCGTATATACATATTAATACACATATGTGTGTGTGTGTGCAGACGCTTGTAGTGTGGTGCTGACCGCCATTGGAGAAGGATCAGCGGCTTTCTTCTCTGTTATTTCTGACTAATGGTAAGTTGAGGAACCCCTTTCTTGCTCAATATGGTATTTTTGTTGTGAATCGTTACCTCTCCAGACAACATTGAAACGGGTGACGTTCAGCCCAAGCTGCTGATTAACTGTTGTATAAACTCTGGTACAGAAAATATATAGCGTTTTGAGGTATAACACAATTATATATGCAGAATGAGCATTTCTTTCATGTTATTCATTATAACTGCCTGATGGATCTCTTCATCATATCCCCCCCCCCCATCTGATGACCTTTTGGTGAAAGGTTGCGACTTATATAATGTTGCTTTAGTGGGTAACCTAAGACATTGAACAGATGTTTGTTCATGACAGTGAACTTCGGATATGCCGTGAGATATGACTCGACATCCAGTGCAGACTGCTACAGTGAACACCACATACTTAACTTCCACCAGCATGACCCACAAACAAACATTACCGTGAAGCATCACGCTCATTTTTATTATTGATTTCTACTTGAAAATTTGAGGAGTACAACTGTCAACTTCGTGAATTTATCTATTTTACATATTTTCCTAAATCCTATACATAATTTCACTTTTAGTCTTAAAACAAATTATTCCACTTTCAGTCTCATAGCTAAAAATGATCATATTTCCAGCCTTTACCAAAAAAATTCACCTTCAGTTTTAAACACAATAAAACTCGCATTCAGTAAAAAATATTTGTAGTCCCAACCAATGAAAAAACTCCTAAATGACAACAAAGTGCAAGTTACTCAATCACCTTCACAGAAAACAACTAATTACCATATTTAAGTTTATTCTATATATAATAATTAACAGTATATACTATTAGGAAGATATGAGGTTTAACTCCGAGGAAACGAATAGGTCACAAAATATACTTTCAAGTGATAAGAAATTTGGAATGAATAAATTAACAATCAGGATTTGCGTCCTACTTTAAGAGAAATTACTTCACGGATGAGAAGTTAATTCTGATTATGAAAAAGAAACAATTGGGTTTTCTATTGCCAGTAGAGGGAGCCGGTTAAGCTTATTAAAGTAGTCTCTTCCCTCGAAGGCCAATGACAAAACAACCAGGATGAACCCATTCCGGTTGTCTGGAGATGTTCAACTACTGCTGCTTGAGATCTTGAGATGATTTCGGGGCTTTTGTGTCCCCGCGGCCCTTCTTCGACCAGACCTCCACCCCCCAGGAAGCAGCCCGTGACAGCTGACTAACACCCAGTACCTATTTTACTGCTAGGTAACAGGGGCATAGGGTGAAAGAAACTCTGCCCATTGTTTCTCGTCGGCGGCCGGGATCGAACCCGGGGACCACAGGATCACAATTGTCCAGCGTGCTGTCCGCTCGGCGACCGCTCGGCTAGTTGAACAAAGAGGAAGTGTTCAGTGTAAACGTTCCAAAACCTCTCCCCTTTCCTA
>WNGS01003388.1:10338432-10350932 GCA_020271785.1 Procambarus virginalis | reverse complement strand
GTAGTGAGGGGCCATGGGTGTAGTGAGGGAGCCATGGGTGTAGTGAAGGGCCATGGGTGTAGTGAAGGGCCATGGGTGTAGTGAGGGACCATGGGTGTAGTGAAGGGCCATGGGTGTAGTGAGACACCATGGGTGTAGTGAAGGGCCATGGGTGTAGTGAGGGGCCATGGGTGTAGTGAGGGACCATGGGTGTAGTGAAGGGCCATGGGTGTAGTGAAGGGCCATGGGAGTAGTGAGGGGCCATGGGTGTAGTGAGGGACCATGGGTGTATTGAGGGGCCATGGGTGTATTGAGGGTCCATGGGTGTATTGAGGGGCCATGGGTGTAGTGAAGGGCCATGGGTGTAGTGAGGGGCCATGGGTGTAGTGAGGGACCATGGGTGTATTGAGGGGCCATGGGTGTAGTGAGGGTCCTTTGGTGTAGTGAGGGGCCTTAAATATGACCTTAAATATGTTGTTAAATATGACCGAAAAAGTAAGATTATTAATTCTAACACGAATTTTCTAATTATTTCTTATGTTTCTTTTTACTGTCGATGGTAATTGAAAAATTAATTCCATTGATTTTTCAATTACCATCGACAGTAAAAAGAAACATAAGAAATATTGAGAAAATTCGTGTTAGAATTATTAATCTTACCTTTTCGGTCATATTTAACAACATATATATATATATATATATATATATATATATATATATATATATATATATATATATATATATATATATATATAATATATATATATATATATATATATATATATATATATATATATATATATATATATATATATATATATATATAATCGAAATATAGTAATTCATTTTAGTAATATAATTGCTTACGTAAATGCATTCGTATAAGGGATTAAGTTGATGTAAAACTTGGAGTAATACCGTGTTAATAACTTAGTTCAGAGAGCTAATATAAAGATCTGGTACAACGCCATATATTTAAATACAGCAACTTTTTGAGGCAAGTGCTAGGAGGATGCGTATATAGAGGCACGAGAGCCACTTGGAGTTAAGGAAAGCTCTTATTGTTTGTACAGTTTATCACTGTGAAGTCAAATTGTAATCAATGTCACTGTTACCGTACTAATCATCATGACCTCCTCCTCAGGGAGACGGAGCTGGCGTCACACTCGTCTAAAACATGTATATTCCTTTGTTTAAGCCGTTGTCATTCGAGTGTCATAAAGGATAGTATCTGACTATATTGATCGTGACTCTTACAGGTCATTAAGGTACATAAAAACCAGATTGGAAGTCGTGACTCGGTGTGGAGTAAATAGTCATTCTGATTTGTACCAATGTCAGCCAATCACAGTCAGTGTCACAAACGAGGATCACGCCTTTATATGTGAGCATATAAATACTCTTTCATTTGACAGAGAGGGAGTCGAGTTGGAGGTTCAGAGATGCGAACTCGAGGACAGGAGGTTTCTCTGCAATTGCAAGCAGATGTTAAGAGCTGATCCTCTGTCTACAGTCTTGTTGGTTGGCTATAGTTTATATAATAATATATTTAGGTACAATGTGTGTCGTGTGTGAAATAAGTTTCCCAAATGTCTCCTAATTTCAAGTCATTCGTTATAATTTCGTAACATATTTATTGTTCCCAAAAAGTCGTTTAGGTATTCAACTCATTCTTTAGTATACACAGCCCCTTTTCCCAAGGGTACAGACCACTAGGGAGATCCTCAGTGTTAGTGGGTCACTCCCTACCACTACCCCATCTCCTCCCCCCCCCCCACGTACCCAGCACACCGCCACCCTTCTCATCAACACCGTCTCTCCTCTACCCTCGCTCTTCTCAACTTCTTCCATCATCCTACTCCAAGTGTCTCCCCATTACCTTCTCACTCGCTGCGAAATGTGTAAGATTTTTAGTTATATATTCGAGAATACAAGAGGGCAGGAAAACACAAAAGTTAGTGTTTTTTCAGATTTCTGGAACGGTGATTGAAGCAGATTGTAGCAATCTAATTTGAGACAAGTCTGGTAACTCATATCAAAATTTATAAAAAATTAAGTACTTCATAAATTCATATGCATGATCAAAATTTGATATGCATCCAGATGAACAAACGTATGTCGGTAGTGAGTGGGATCAAGTTGAATACTTTAGTGGTTGCCAAGGAGGAAGTTACTAACCAAATATAAGAATTAAAACCCGAACGAGTCCCGAGAACATGATGAAGTATAGTCTAGGATGCTTTCAAAATTGATGGAGCTCGGTGAGCCTTGTCTTCATTATTTAATAAATTAAATTCCAGCAGAGTACCGGAGTCGTGGAGGTGGGTAAATGTGGTGCCGAGTTTTTAGACTAGGGAGTAAAGATCACTGCGTCAAACTAAAATATTATTAGCTTAACGTCTACTGTAGAAAAATTGCATGAGCAGGTAATCAGAGAAGGCATTAGTTATTATCTTGAAAAAGTGTAGATTAGTACCGGACTTACAACAAGGTTTAATAAGGACTCATCACACTTAAAACATTTACTCTGTCATATCCAGTACATTTCAAGAAATTTACTGATACCTTTCATGGTGAGCGTCTCATTAAAAACCAATAGGCACATAAGTATTGAAGAGAGAGCAGGGGGATGGGATGTCCTAAGTTGCATTAGGGATCTGTTATTTCAGTGAAGGAAGAGTCAGAAAATAGTGTTAAGTCCAGGTGGGAAACCATTGTAAGTGTTGTACACCAGCGCTCTTTCCTATGGCCTTTGTTGTTTGTTTATGCATAAACTATTACGACATGGGATTAAACAGGAACATTTGTATATTCGCTGACTATTTAAAATTAGAGCGAGAAACAGACTAAGAAACAGGGGCTATATTTGCTACTAAATGAATGGGAGACTGGCAGATTTAGTTTAAGGCTAAAAACTTAAGGGGTTTTTAATTTCAGCTGTAGTAATGGAGTTATCAGACATCAATTGGACAATGTTGAAATTAAGTCTGAATGGGAGAAAAATCTTGTAGTTCTGATTAATAGGGATCTTGTGCCTAAAAAATGAATAAATGGTACGAAATAATGGAAACACGATATTGGAATATTTCTTGAAGCATTAGTAACAACACATCTGATGTTATTTCCAAGCTAAATCTTGGTCTTGTAGGCCCCATTTAGACTCTGCAGTTAAATTTGGGTAAAAACTAAAGAATGGACGTAAATTCAAGTGAACGCGTTCAGAGTAGTATGACAAAGTTAATCCCAGCTATTTGGAATATTGCTAGAATTTATAGCTCTATGCTATACGAAGAACTCGAAATAACTATAAATAAATAAATAATTATGATAACTATTATATATATTATATATAACTATTTATAACTCGAAAACTATAAATAAATTGGAAAAGTTTGCTTCGGGAAAGACCTGGGAAACTACTGTGAGGGGAACTTTCAGGCAGTGCACCATTCACTACGGTGCAGCACAATACGACTGAGCCTCGGCGCACTGTCGGAGGCGGGCGTGTGGAAGGGGAATAACTTTTAACTAAGATTCACAGAGTTTCTCCAGGTTAAATAGTAATGCGGGGCTGTTGTTACCTTGTCTCATCCCGCCTCACCACATCAAAATCATCAGTGCCAGTAAATCAGCTTGAACAGACCTCTCGGTATCATTAGAGATTATTCTCGGCCGGGAGTGGAAAGGACTTTACTTTTGAAACCTCTTCACAGGAATCATCCAGGATAAATCACTCAGCATTCCTGCCACACTATGCTAGTCTTCCTTGGGTGTTTCCTCTACTTAAATATTAAGATGTCCCTCTCTTAAATCTAAATGTCTGTCCTACTTTCTGTATAATAACCAGTAGAAATGACATATGTATCGCTCTGTCACTGCCTTCAAGGCAAACAGATTGCAAGAGAGGAAAGCCATTTTTAAATTATATAAAAAGTAAATTTAGCTATAAATTAAATATGAATCTTAATCAGTAGCTTCATATAAACTTAAATCCTCCTCTGTGAAATACTTGCTACTTAATCATCAGGCTTGAAGAAAATAACCGTAATTTCCATCATCTTGAGATAAGGCCTACAAGACTAAAGTCATTCACGTGTTAAAAAAAATTACTACGTAGCATATGTTTAAACCATACTAGAATTAGTTGCATGTTGACACAGTCGCAATAAATATTATAATTGATTCTAAAACTTATTAGGCAAAATTGTTGTCTTGCTGTAAACTGAGATCTATGGGGCTGACAGTTTCAATATATAGATAAGACAACATTTCTTTCGAAGCGCCAGACCAGGTACATACACACAGACCTAATCAAAGAACATATGGTCTCTACACACAAGCACATCACCAGTAATATCCTGACAAACAACACTAAAATAATCGAGAGAGACAACGACAACACTAGACTGAACATCATCGTTAAGGTGCTGCACAGAAAAACAAACCCAGCCATCAGTGAGCAGCCAGCTAACACACGGATATACACACACTGCCGTCTTCAAGCAACCTGTCCTCTTAAAAATAACGTCGCTTTTCGCTCGTATGCGCGCTATGGCCAAAAGTGGACGTAATTTGAAATGAAATCGACTCACAAAAGTGACGTACTGTCCCGTTTTCTGTTTGAGTCGTCCGGCCTACTCAGAAAGGTTAAGAGAGGAAACTTTCAATTAACATTTTTCATACAAATTTGAAACTTTATGAGAATTTCCTGCCCACCTAACCTATCAGAGGACCCTTAACTTACTGTTGTTGAAAAAATAAACCCAAATTTATTTTCATTTTTTTTTCATTTTCAAATTACGTCCACTTTCGGCCATACGGGCAAACGGCCAAAACTGACGTTATTTTTAAGAGGACAGGTTGCTTCTCGAGACCAGGACGAAACCATCCAGCATACTGCCCTCAGCCATCACTGAAACACAGAAGACTGCCAAGCTGCCGTTGACCCTATCTGTCAATAGTGATGTGCTTCACCTCTGTTATATATTCAGCTTCTGCAACCAAATGTTATCCGATTGAACTTTGTCTTTGTAAATGAGCAAAGGGTCAATGAAATACATATCTTAGCATCAGGCCATAAAAAAACTATGAAACCAACTTTGTTGAGTTATTTTTCAACTTCTTTCTCAACTTAAGAAAAAGACGAAATTCGTCTTAAAACTCTTTCACAACATTTATTATTACTAAGTGTTCTAAAAGCTGAACAATCCCAAAATACTTTATACTTGAGGAATAACCGTTTCTACAATTGAAGTAAATCTTATGAGGAATGTATTTGTTTCTCTGAAATCTAAGATAAATCGAAACTTGGACTAAAGTTTCAAGGCCAAATAGCGGCAGAAATCATAAAATCAATAATTAGTACTTTTGTTTCAACTTGATCAACTCATCAACACAAACCTATCAGTTGTGTTGTGATCAACACAAAACTAATCAGTTCCCTGGCGTCCAAGAGAAGGATGTGTTCCCAGGTTAGAGCTGGCTGGTCCAGCCAACTCTATATACCCCGCCCAGGGGAAATCAGGCGGAAACAAAGGCAAATTACAATTCTCTCCTAGTCGGACAAGTTAATTTCCACATAATTATTGACATGAAATTTTAGCATGTTGCATATCGTTCCTTACTGAAAAATTTACTCGTGTGTTTTTTTATGTTGCTAAGAAGGAAATGAAATATAACGCAGGACAAAATCAGATTAATATTATGGAAGTTCCGCTTCTTCGTTATGTAGAGTGAAGAGGATAAACTCATTATGTACGTTGTCACTCTCTAGTGACTGCAGTGCCTCTGACATCACGCCACGTCTGCTCAACAACTCTCTCTGCAGCGTGGAATGAGTCGCAAATTATTAATACCTTCAGATTAAAGAGTGCATTTGACATGAGGTGTTGAGTGTTATTAGCTCGGGAAAGATCTAAGATGGGGAACAGGAGATGGGATTCAATATTTGAACAAGTTGTAGCATTCTTGTTGCTCGAGATTGGCAGGAATGCGGTTTGAAGTTTTTATTCAAATCGACCCGAAGGACTGAATAACATCATACTGCTAGGGTATTTCCGCCTAACAAGAATTGTACTATCCCTCTGAAGAAGATCCTTAATTACGTACACATACTAGCGTAGATTCATTATTACCAAGATATAATCCCACATGCCTCAACATACGCGCGCACGCATGCACGCACGCGCGCACACACACACACACACAACACACACACACACACACACACACACACACACACACACACACACACACACACACACACACACACACACACACACACACAACCCGTTCAGGGTTGGGACGACCAACCCTAAATGGACACAGCTTACTAGAAGTGCTTGAGACGAGCTAACCCTGAGACCACACAGCGTCCAAGAAGTGCTTAGGACGAGCCAGCCTTGAGAAAACACAGCTTACTAGAAGTGCTCGCAGTTAAAACAAAAATGTTTCTGATTCATCCAGATTGCTAAAGTCAAAATTCTGGTGGTCCATCACTACGCATTGGAACTTCCGACCAAATAGTCACCATAAGCACTTTGATTTTAGGAACATTGGCTGAAGAATGTTGCTCCTCTTCCCCGGGTCAATGTCCGTCCTGTCTGTAGCTTCCCCTGAGGAAACTATCAGGAGGAAGCACCAAGCCATTACGACTCTATAGCACTTGGATGGTGTCAGGATAAGGATTTTGGATTGGACAGGAGGGGGGGCCAAGCAATTGTACCCAACCACTTGGACGGTCAGGGATTGAACGCCGACCTGCATGAAGCGAGACCGTCGCTCTACCGTCCAGCCCAAATGGCTGGGGTAGCCTCCCCTGAGCTAAGGTAGAGTGGGCTCGTCTCGCACCACTGTGATCTGGTGATTCATTTTGGTGGCGGCAGTTGAGACGCCAGCGACGTGTGAAGGTCGAGGGGTGTGTTGCCTTGATCGTGCTTGAATCAGAACTTGTATTTGCTTGTATTTGACACACGTCTCAGCTTCAGAAATCTCTCACATATTACTTGAAGCATTATCACGAGAACCATGAAATAACTGCAATACTCTGATTAGAAAGTGCATACACCAGAGGTGTACCCCGTTTCTCCTCCGGGGGTATATATACACTTAAGTTATTCCCCAGCATTAACAGTGGATTCTGCCTCTTCCTACCGACTTCAACACCAGCATGCTATAATACATCAACATCAACATCCGCCAGCAACACGTTCAGAAATGATTTAATCACGGGCTCCCCCCCCCCCTGCCAGTCTAAAAGAGCCGCCAGCCAAGTGCTTCCAGGCTGACCATTCCAGACTCCTGCTACTCGCCGGCCTGACATCACCTCCTGTGTATATAAGCAGCTGCTGGCGATATTTTAGTCAGACAACTTCTGGTGCCCAGGGATTAATCTTCCCTCTGTCGACGTAGTCTTGACTACGTCGCATGACGGAAGGCATTCAGCGCAGTGTATAAAGTGTACAGTCACCTTAGATTTAAAAGTAACGAAATTATTCATTTATATTGGCTAATTATTAAAGCCAAGTTTCAGGGTTTTTATATAATTTGTTATTTAATATTTTTTGTAAAGTTTATCATTAGGTAAAATATTTAAATGTTCATTTTTCTAAAATTCTCCCAATAATTTTTCACAAACTGCAAAGGTCGTAAAAGCAGCTGTATTTTAATTTAACTTTTTTTTTTTTGCTTTATGCGCGTTAGGCATTTACCAGCTGCCGGGGTAGTACTGCTCTATCTACAACAAGTCACAACACTGACAGTATATTCTAGTCCTGGACTATGTTTAGGTCTTAAGTATACCTGCTGGTTGGTCAATAAGCTCTTGTTGTGACCTTAATTACCCTCCAGAGGTCGACAAGCCCTAAGCCAGACACCAAACAATACCCAGCTAATTACATCCGGGTCGTTCAAGGCTCATTACCGAGTAAGGTCTCTAAACCACGAGGCGTTTCGTAAACATTTGTTACATGAGAAGAGAGGGAGTGAGAGAGTGGCTCGGGTCTCTTCTTCTCGGGAGAGCGCCGGCTAACACTGGATATTTTAGTTATAAGTTAGACAGACTTGGAGAGACGTGACCGGGAAGCCGAGCAGTGGAACCCAACCGTCCCGGGCTGTGTAATAAAGTTTTAATACAGCGGACCGCAGGAAGGCGTCCGCCTCCCCACACTCACTCCGGGGGTGACTAGATTAAAACTATCCTCATTGGGTGACTATGGTAATACTCCAGGGGTTAAGAAAAAAATTAGTAACTTCAGGGGTGACTATGGTAATACCTATTCCAAAGTTGACTATTTCAACCTCTCTTCAGGTAATATTACGGTGGAATGAGTAGAGATATTGTAAGAAAATAGTCAAAAACACTTTTCTTCACTTCCTCTATCACAAGTTGACCCAGGCCAAGAGGAAGTTTTTTCTTTCAGTGAGTTGTGAGAAGTGATTAATTATGTTGAGACATTTTGTCCATGCCAACATTGTACCATATACGTCTGCTTTATCTATATAGTATGTCGCCAGTCAATCTTTGATATACAGTTGAGCGATATATGAGGGTATTGTATTATCTGTCTTAGCAGTTCTGCGTCAAATTTACGGAATTGTATTTTAAGACAGGTTTTATTTTTATCTGTATAAGGAAGAGTGTGTTTGTCGTGTAGATTGTCTGTGCAGTGTTATAGGCCAGATGCTTGGGGTGAGCCTTACCCAACTTCCACACATGAAGTATGTGCCGTATGGGGGTGTTATGGAATAGTCTGGGACGCCACCAATGTCACACTTTAAGAAATATGGGCTTCTAATCTATATTTCACGATTCACGTGAAATTAAATATGAAATATTGGTGGAGTTCTCCGTAGACTTTACAACGTTTTTTTTCACACTACATTTACATGAGAGTGACAAGGGACTAATTCTCTTACTGAACTCGTTCAAACAACGGTGAAAAGGCACTAACTCATTAACATCACTCATTTACAGAACAGTTTCAATTCACTAGACCGTTGGCACAGCATATTCCCACAACAGTGACAAGGCACTAAACCACTCCCCTCACACACACACACAACCATTAACATTAATAAACTATAGTGGTGAGGGTCCTAAAAGTTTCCATCTCTCCTTATCTTCCTACCTCATACAAATGTTCCGTTATTCCACCACTATTATCTCAACCGTCTTTCCCCAGCTTACCATAACCTATTGGTCAGCAAGATGTAAGTACCCAAGCTGACCCCTCATCGACATTTACATTGCAGTAAGTGGGGTGAGCAACCCGTCCTCTTAAAAATAACGTCACTTTTGGCTCGTATGCGCGCTATGGCCGAATTTGGACGTAATTTGAAATGAAATTGACTCAGAAAAGTGACGTTCTGTTCCGTTTTCTGTTTGAGTTGTCCGGCTTACTCGGCAAGCTTAGAAGAGGCAACTTTCCATTAACGTTTTTCATACCGATTTGAAACTTTATGAGAATTTCCTGCCCACCTAACCTATCAGAGGACCCTT
The DNA here is from genome assembly GCA_020271785.1 of Procambarus virginalis. Taxonomy (NCBI): domain Eukaryota; kingdom Metazoa; phylum Arthropoda; class Malacostraca; order Decapoda; family Cambaridae; genus Procambarus; species Procambarus virginalis. The sequence continues at coordinate 10,341,454 of WNGS01003388.1, read as the reverse complement.
AACTTACTGTTGAAAAAAATCCCAAATTTATTTTCATTTTCAAATTACGTCCATATTCGGCCATACGGGCAAACGGCTAGAAGCGATGTTTTTTTTTAAGAGGACAGGTTGGTCTCACAGTAGACATCTTGTGCAGATACAATGAAACATGAGTGGCTGACCCCGTAGACTTCAAGCATTGTTGCTACTTTTCTCTCCTCTTCAATATTGAAATTGCCTGTAGTGAAATAGGGCCTGATGATAACTATGGCATAACCCCCTTTGAAATTAAAAATGCACTCAAGAAATGTAAGGCTACCTCTCCTGGAGAGGATGGCATCACATACAACACCGTGAGAGTACTTGCTGAGCTGCCAAATAGCCCTTTCTAGAATTGTTTAATCAAAGTCTAAGGCAGGGTGTCTTACCTGACCGCTGGACACAGGGACTCATAATACCCATACCCAAGCCTAATTCACAAAAATTTAGACCAATTTCTCTGACGTCGTGCATGTGTAAAGTTCTTGAGATAATTATTCTCGATAGACTAATGTTCAAATCAAGCCCCACCTTGCCCCTAACCTGTATGGTTTCCTTCCTGAGGAAGCACACAAACTTGCTTTGCTGAGTATTTTATCAGAGAGGGACCAAACTCTCAGGCGGCATTTATTGAGCTCCAAACTGCTTTTGATACAGCAAACAGAGAAATAATCCTAGAACAGCTAGCCTCTTTTGGAGTTAAGGGAAGACTTTTGACATGGTTCAGGGGTTACCTGAGTAACAGAACCGCCTCAGTCCTTTTCAAGGGGGTCAAAAGTAAACTTTGTTCACCATTTGATTTGAGTACACCCCAGGGTGGAGTGCTAAGTCCTACGCTGTTCAGTGTTCTGATGCATAAATTAGCAATTGATATACCCACACTACCTGCCGAAGCCGTCATTTTTTATGCCAATGACATATGCATTGTTGCCAATTTCCAAACTAGACGGCAAGCTCTACTTGATTCATTCGCTGCTAAAAGCATTGAATGTGGTCTTGTTATCTCTATAACTAAATCCAGAGTTCTTCATCCCTAGAGAAAACTCATGTCCCTATAACTTTCAAGGTCAACAACCAAAACATTGAAATGTGTAGGCAGCACAAATACCTTGGAGTTGGTATTAACAGTGACATTGTAAATGATCTACTCTGTAGGTTAAAAGAAAGACTAAAACCATTGAAAACACTTACTGGTAGGAATATTGGTATTAATATTAAATATGCTAGACTATTCTATATGATGTTGTTAGATCTCTCGTTGATTTAATGCTCTGCACTTAATTAATTTCCCCTCCTCTGTGTTGGACAAACTTGAAGTAGTACAGAATGAGGCCATGAGGATAATTCTTGGTGCTCCAAGATGCACAAGAATCATCAACATGCGGGAAGAACTGAAGCTTCCAACCATACTAGAGAGAATAATGATTCAACACTACATCTTCCTGCATGCTCAGAGACAAATTATTTAGTGCTGTTAACACCCTTTTGACTGGTGCCGACATACCAACTCACTCCTTTATGATAATTGGCTGAGCAACAATGCTTACAATCTCATTAAACTTAACATTCCTTTAAGTGCAATCTACCTGTCTATATTCCTCTTTATCTGTACCCCACCATTCAAGTATCATACACACCTGTCACCAAGAAAGATAATGAGATCTTGCTCTTCTCAAAGCTGTCACTCTTGAAACAATTGCCTCCTCCATCGAGAGTTTAAGATCTCACGAGCACTGTGTCTACACCGACGGCTCAGTCCAATCCTCTACTGGACGGACTGCAGCGGCATGTAGGTTTTATAGAAATAATATTTGCACAAAGACTGTCAGTGTCAGGTTAAACAACTGGCTGACCTCCACACAGCAGAACTAGCAGCATTACACTTAGCTACCAGTACATTAAAAAACATTGGAGGAGGAATAATATTCTGTGATTCAAAGTCTGCTCTTCAAGCAATCGAAAACTTCTCTTGGAAGATCGACAGCAAGAACTCATACTCCCAATTATAAATGACCTAATTGAGCAGAGTAAAGGGTCTCGAATCTCCTTTGTATGGATACCTTCACACATAAATATAACCCATCATAATGAGACAGACATTGCAGCCAAATTAGCGTGTAACAAGTTTGAAGTTGAATTAGATCTAGGTATCCCCATCTCTGCTGTCAAAACTGTATTGGTCCAAACATTCAGATGATAGGAAAGAAATTACTGACTCCCAACGACCTGAAAGTACTAGTATAAAAAGCTATGATTTGTTCAGATCTGAAACCTATATCTATGGGCAGCACAAAACGTCACCGACTGTGCGACACAGTGGTTGCAAGATCAGTTGGGTTACCGTTACCTGTGGCAGGTGGCTGCAGGTGGACGGATCTCCCAATCTGAGCACTCCAGTTGCAAACTCTGTGAGCAGGAACTACGGCACGATCTCCCGCACTACATCACTGAATGCCCAGTTATTAGACCTTTCAGACCAGTTGGCATGAGGTACCTGGAGCTTTGCGCAATTACTTTATTCACTCTCGTATTCTTGAAGATATCCTCACAGTGTGATGCACCCAAAACTTGTCAGTGCAGGCTACTAACATCTGGCCCTGTATGACTAACCATCTCTGCGAGATGGGGACCTTTATTACCACTGCGCCTATATTCCAACTTGTGTTAATGATATCCTCAAATCATCGAGAGTCTGCCAGTGCAGACGCTTATCACATGCCTCTGTATGACTAACCATCCTGTGTGATGGGGATTTTTAGCATCACTGTTTAGCTTTTTTGACACACTGTACTCCACTTCATATAGTCTAGAGGGTAGCTGCACTAATGCAGAGTACCATTGTATAAAAATAAAAAAATACTCCTCAGAATGCAGATGTCTGTTCTGTATTAATAAAAAAAATCTCACAAATCGTCTCTACATATTTTCAGACAATGAGAGCTATAATAAAACTTTGTTGCATGGAGTAATTTCAGTATTTGACCGCAATGTAGTTGCATTGTCA
>WNGS01003388.1:10312544-10329654 GCA_020271785.1 Procambarus virginalis | reverse complement strand
TCTTTATATGTTGAGAACTATGTGAACTATCAGGGGGGAAGCGCCAAGTCATTACGACTATATAGCACTGGGAAAGAGTCAGGATAAGGATTTGGGATGGGACGGGGGAAGGAATGGTGCCCAACCACTTGGACGGTCGGGGATTGGAGGAGAGAGAGAGAGAGAGAGAGAGGGAGAGAGAGAGAGGAGAGAGAGAGAGAGAGAGAGAGAGGAGAGAGAGGAGGAGAGGAATGAGATAGAGAGGAGGAGAGAGAGAAGTAGAGAGAGAAGAGCAGAGAGACAGAGAGAGAGAGAGGAGAGAGAAGAGAGGAGAGAAGAGAGAGAGAAGAGACAGACGAAGAGCAGAGAGAGAGCGAGAGAGAGAACAGACCAGACAGACAGACAGAGAAAAAGAGAGATTAGATATGAGCTGTCATAACAAGTTAGATATTTACTGGGGGGGGGCCAAGCAATGTTAGATTTATTTATAAGGAATGCCGAGACGTTTTAGACCTCACTGGCTGCTTGGCCTTAATCCTGTGATGAGCATATTACACAAAACCTACAGAAGGAATGTTTGGGAATTAAACTTGGTTAAACTACGGTATGCATATCTCTGGGGATAATTAGTAAGTTCCATTTGACTCGTCATCTAGATAATATCTGTTAATTACCTCATTGTGGTAGAGATTATTCAGTGGGTTAGAATATTCCTCAATTATTAATTCATCTTGAAATATACTTACGCCAGTGAAGTCTAAGACTTTGCTCTCTGCTCTTATTGAATTTTCCAGTAATTAATTTGTCTGGTATTTTATCACAGCCTTCATAGTTTATACTACTACGTAATTACCATAGGGTGTAATTAACTACCATGAGTCCTGAAATTAGAGCGCTGATCAGAATGGCATGTAAGTGATTTTAAGAGAATTTAGTTGTTTCTTTAAGTTATTTAAACGAAGGTGAGAGTTAAAGCACTATAAATGAACAAGTGCGATTGTACAGAATTAAAGAGAATGAAATATACAAGGAGAGAAGCACGACAGGGAATTCGTGGAACTGACGAAGTGCAAATACTCAAGCTGGATGTATAATCGGATAACAATGGAAGAGCAGGAATACATAAAAGGTGTCTATAAGAAACAGGCGGAAGCAGTAAGTAATTGCTTCAATTCAATTCAGCTGCAGCGTCCTGCATCTTGTGGATGTGCGTGTTTGTTAAAGAGAAATAGTAGATTAGATAAAATAAAAATATTTCTCAAGTCATCATATTTAACTACCGAGGGTTAGACAGACGGGTTACAAGAGCTATCACCTTGAGCCTCCAGGCACAAATAGTAATACAAATAGAAAATAATCACCCACAAACCACACACACACACAAGCACTACTGCTGCCTGCAGCCAAGCTGACGTCACTCAGGGGCCGTATTCCTTAGGGGCGGGGTTTGATTTTCGCCCAAGGATGAAACAAATGGGCAGTGTATTTTACTAGATGCATCTATTTACCTAACAGTAAATACATATCTGGGAATTAGACAACTGCTACGGGTTGCTTTCTGGGGATTTGAGTTTGAGAGAACCTTATGCACAGGCAAAATAGGTCGGAAAATAGTACACAACACCACAGATAATTAGAATGGTGCATGAGATGGGCACAACAGCTACAAGCTCTATTTTGCAGGCACAATGAGTGAATATAAACAGTAAAACCAACACACATGAGTACGTACTCACGTCAGAGGTGTCAGTGGAGGACACGTGTGGGAATTTCCTCTCTGGAAGTGAGGTGCCAAACATGGATTTTTGTGTGAGAGAGATCAAACAGTAAATAGAACATTCGAACATAAATAGGCACAAGAAGCATAAACGCAGTGAAGAGAAAATTACGAAAAATGAGGCTAAATGGAACTGAAAAATATTGAAGGACCTGTAGAATTGGCGAGAGCGAGGAAACAAAGGAACACTTTGAAGATGAAACCTACTGAATATTCATTGTGCTTTGTGGGAAGCAGTTAAGGTAATGGGGAGGGAGGGGGATGCCTGCTAGCTTAAGCGAACTTTCTGCAATTACAGAAATACGGAGTGTAAACTGATAACGGGAGAGCATAGATAAACTATCCATGAAGCAATCAATGGAGAAAAATTAGGAGGAAGAGAGTGAGATGCAAAGTTTTTCACGTGTGGGTACTGGAACAGACGACTCTCGAGTTCTACCATGAAGGAAAAAAATGTGGGATGAAAACAAGAATGGTAATGTGCTTTAGAAAAGACAAAAAAAGGAGTAAGTGATATTGAAATACTCGTTACCAGGAATGACAAGTAGGCATAGCCAGAGAAGAAGTAAGGCGGATGTGGTGGGGGGAAGAGGAAGACAAGATTACACCAACTATAGGCATAATGGAAGGTAAAGATAACGAGAAGAAAACAGTAACTATAATATATAATGCAACATTGTCACAAAGAGATAAGAGCCACGCTGACACCGAGTTACTATGAAAGAGGACGGTTGTGATTCTGGGATTAATTGAAGAAGAGATTATAGCAGTGCAGAAAATACTACAGTTTGAAAGGATAGAACTCGGAGAGATATTGACAAGTCAAGATGTTGACTTGGAAGTGAACAAAAGTTAGAAAAATTACCAGAATGGAGAATCTAATAATAGAATCCGAGGAGGACCAATTTTGGTTCATTTTGACATCATGAAGAGCAGAGAATAAATTCTGGAAGAAAAGCTACGAGTTACTGAAATTTATTACAAACATATGCATTTAGAAATTCATGACAAAACTTGAACAGCAAGAATCCAAGGGTAAAGCAAATAAATTGAAGCAGCAACGGAGGTAAGAAATATTGACCCAGACCATGAGAGGATTAGTGTATATGGACAGTCACTGCACTACCACCACCTACCGCCCCGACCCCCACCACGCCCACTACACCACACTACATCTTAATACACCCCACAACACCCCACTTCACCCCACTGCACCCCACACTCAACATCTTCTGCTCCAGTGTCCCCCACCATCTCTTTCTACAACGAAATACACCCTCACAATTTCTTTGACCCTTATTTCTCCCCTGCTCTATACGTTCCTTACTCCCTTTGTTCCCCTCACTCTCCCTCGAACCCCTCACTGTACCTCATCCCTTTTCTTCCCATCTCTACTCGGCCATCAATCTTGTTTTGGCCGCTCATCAGCCCTTGCTTTACACCTCTCTTTATCTCCATTTTTGGAATCATCCACTCTGACTCTGCCTGTTACCTCCCCTCTACCCCTCACACCCCCTTCTGCCTCACACCTCACACACAGCCATTTAACCTTCGCTGCTTCTCAACCTCCTTTGTCCACCATCTGGATGTGGCCCTTACCCCAAACAGCTATATATCAACCACTCCCCTTTGTCTCTCTCAACTACCCTCCTCCTGTTAGTCCCACTCAAATTCTCAGCACCTCCCTAAATCTTATGTCTAAATTTCTGGCTTGTCTCTCGCCTCTCTTGCTATGTCTTACTCCCAGCTTCTTTGTCCCCATCTGGCTTATTGGCTTCTCCAACCCCACCCCAAACCTTTTTGCTTTGTTTGACAAGGCCCTCCCTACCTCTCAGCCTTTCTTTACCTCTTTGTCTGTAGCCTCTCCTGTCTCTCACCTTCCATCGTGAATCCACCTCTCACCAACAGATGCAAGTAGACAGGAGAACCCTGAAAAATCAGGAAAAAAAGGTTGAAGAAGAGTCTCAAGCTATAGCGTACCATTGTTCATAGAGTTACAAACAGCAAAGGAAGTACAAGAAAGAGTTATATAAAAAGAACCTGATAAAATTGAAATAGCAGAGACAAATTATAATCTCGAACACAGTATTTATAGCAGAATACTAATGAATATTAAAATAAAATAAAAAGAATGGAAATAGGTACAGGGAGGGGGCAGTGGCACTTCTAGTAAAACTAAATTGGAGTTTGAGGAACCAGATGATCGAAATGCAAATGGACACAAATACAACGTAATTGAGAATCCGACAGCAGATGAAATATACAATAGTGGTCCATGCAATATACAACCCACAACAAACAACAGAATGCCCATACAGGAATACGATAACATAAACAAAGCATATATAGGTCAACAGCAGAGAGCAGCACCAGCAGCACACAGAATTAGAGCTAAACATCTAGTCATGAGGGAACATGAATTATGGAGAGATATATTGAGAATCGAAACCCTCCCCTCATCGCATCCCTTTCCCTCCCCATATATTATGGAGAAGAGACGTGGAAAGCAAAATCACTAGAAGTTATGGGAAGAAAGTTCCTAATACAACATGTAAAGGATAGCACAAGATAAAGGGGAGGAGATGCATCTAGCCCTCTGGACCTGAACGTCATCCAGAATAAAAAAAAGACATCTAGAAATTGAAACATGAAATATCACTAGGTCTGTGATCTCTGGGTTCTGGTCTTGATTACATAATAAAACTTAAATTATAATCATAAGACATGGGGTCAGGGGAGGGGAGTAAACAAATAGAAAGAGGATTACCTGAGGGCTAGATGGTATCTAGGAAATGAGCAATTGGAGAAAGAACTTATGCGGAAAGTGACGTCAAATGGAGAATCAGAGAGATTCATACCGCCCATATGGACAAAAACTAAATATAAATATGCATGTTTTTTTTCTGAACATACGAACAGCCTTTGACACACTAACGCACAATAGACTGAGGGATATTGACACTATTAAGAATTATAACAGACACGAGTAAGACACTCACAGTGAAGTGTGGCAAGTGGTAACTGGTAACAATCGGAGTACCTGAGAGACTTATGCTGGGATCCAAACTCGGACTTATTTACGTTATTGATCTCACTATATAAGTTGAGTCCTATATGTTGACGTTTGCATACGATGCAAATTATTATAAAAGAGTTTAGACAAATGAAGATTTTCAGCTTCTCAAAGATGACTTAACCAAGATGCAGAGTTTGTCTAAGAAATGGTTTCTGGATTATCAACAGCAGGAAGTGTGAGGTGTTGGATACAGGTGCCTGGAGACCTAGTCCAATTTGGCCTCAGACCAGGCTCGGGGAGTACTAGAACTCACGAAACCCTCTCCAGGTATGCTCCAGGTAAGAACAGGTTACAATGATGGGAAACTACCTCCCTATGATGACACAAGAAGAAGACCTGGGAGTAGACGTATCACCAAGCCTTCTCCTCCCCTACCCCCCCCCCCCCCCGGATGTACATGTAAACTGGATAATATTTGCTGGCTGAATATATCAGGGTGAGTACAGCTGGCTGAATACATTGGGATGAGCACAGCTAGGTGAGTACTACTGGGAGAGTACATCTTGTTGAGTACATCTTGTTTAGTACATCTGGTTGAGCACATCTGGTTGAGTACAACTGGTTGAGTACAATTGGTTGAGTTAAACTGGTTGAGTACAGCCGGGTGAGTACAAATAAGAGCCGGGTGAGTACAAATACCAATACCAATACCCACAAATAGATAACACCATATGGCTTTCCCCAGTACCTTACTCTACTCTCAATTATTCACATTCATCCGCAGTGTATATTTGACTCGAACCGGTTAAATGGAATTAAAAACTGTAAATCCTGAATTTTCCGTCCGTCAGTGTGGAGGGCGTCATGACCCTTGCGGGAGAGTGTCACTCAAACCTTCTCTGTCCACATCGTCTAAAACGGTTAAGCTTAAGATATTAAGATTTGTTTTGCTAGCAAAAAGATTTTTTTTAGGTTGTGTGTATTTATTATTTGTGCCGGCAGAATCGCGCTGTTAGCTTTTGGACTCCGATATTCTATTCAATCTATTTTTTCTCAATTATGTTTATCTACATGTATTTCGCTAACTCACACGCACACACACACACACACACACACATACACACACATCACAAGGAAGAAGCCCGTAGCAGCTGTCTAACTCCCAGGTACCTATTGACTGCTAGATGAACAGTCATATCAGGGTGAAAGGAACTCTGCCCATTGTTTCTCACCGGCGCCGGGAATCAAACCCCGGACCACAGGATTATGTGTCCAGCGTGCGGTCTACTCAGCCACCGGCCCCATCACTCAGTAACACAACCACCCGTGTGTGTGTGTGTGTGTGAGTGTATTCACCTAGTTGTTCATGCGAGGGTTAAGCTCTACTCTCTCGGCCCACCTCTCAACTGTCAATCAATCAACTGTAACTAACTACTAACTAATGTTCCCTTCCCCCCCCCCACACAGGAAGCAGCTCCGTAACAGCTCTCTAACTGTCAGGTACCTATTTACTGCTACGTAACGGTATTTACTGCTAGGTAACGGGGTCATCAGGGAGAAAGAAACTTTGCTCACTTGTTTCTCCCTTGTCCCGGATTCGAACCCGGGCCACAGAATTACGAGTCCTGCGCGCTGTCCGCTCAGCTACCAGACCCCCAGGTCTGTGTGTGTGTGTGTGTATATGTGTGTGTTTATACTCACCTATTTGTACTCACCTATTTGTGCTTGCGGGGGTTGAGCTTTGGCTCTTTGGTCCCGCTTCTCAACTGTCAATCAACTGGTGTACAGATTCCTGAGCCTACTGGGCTCTATCATATCTACATTTGAAACTGTGAATGGAGTCAGCCTCCACCACATCACTGCCTTATGCATTCCAACCGTTAACTACTCTGACACTTAAAAAGTTCTTTCTAACGTCCCCTATGGCTCATGTGGGTACTCAGTTTCCACCTGTGTCACCTTGTTCGCGTACAACCAGAGTTGAATAGTTTATCCTTGTCTACCCGGTCGATTCCCTTGATGATTTTGTAGGTAGTGGTCATGTCTCGCCTTACTCTTCTGTTTTCCAGTGTCGTAAGGTGCATTTCCCGCAACCTTTCCTCGTAACTCATGCCTCTTAGTTCTGGGACTAGTCTAGTGGCAAACCTTTGAACTTTTTCCAGCTTCGTTTTGTGCTTGACAAGGTACGGGCTCCATGGTGGGGCCACATACTCCAGGATTGGTCTTACATATGTGGTATACAAGATTCAGAATGATGCCTTACACAGGTTCCTGAAGGCTGTTCTGATGTTAGCCAGCCTCGCATATGCCGCAGACATTATTCTTTTTATTTGGGTTTCAGGAGACAGGTTAGGTGTGATATCAACCCCTAGATCTTTCTCTCTATCTGTTTTATTTAGTACTTCATCTCCTATTCTGTATCCTGTGTCTGGCCTCCTGTTTCCACCGCCTAGTTTCATTACTTTGCATTTACGCGGGTTGAACTTTAACAGCCATTTGTTGGACCATTTGTGTGTGTACTCACCTAGTTGTACTCACCTAGTTGTGCTTGCGGGGGTTGAACTCTGGCTCATTGGTCCCGCCTCTCAACCTTCAATCAACAGGTGTACAGGTTCCTGAGCCTATTGGGCTCTATCTTATCTACACTTGAAACTGTGTATGGAGTCAGCCTCCACCATATTACTTCCTAATGTATTCCATTTTTCAACCACTCTGACACTAAAAAAGTTCTTTCTAATATCTCTGTGGCTCATTTGGGCACTCAGTTTCCACCTGTGTCCCCTAGTGCGTGTGCTCCTTGTGTTAAATAGCCTGTCTTTATCAACCCTGTCGATTCCCTTGAGAATCTTGAATGTTGTGATCATGTCCCCCCTAAGTCTTCTGTCTTCCAGCGACGTGAGGTTTAATTCCCGTAGTCTCTCCTCGTAGCTCATACCTCTCAGCCAGGGTCTGGTTGCAAATCTTTTAACCTTTTCCAGTTAAGTCATGCTAGACTAGGTATGGACTCCATGCTGGGGCTGCATACTCCAGGATTGGAGTATGCAGTATACCACCTATAGTCCTGTCTAACATAGGTGATATACAAAGCCCTGAATGATTCATTACACAAGTGTGTAAATGCCGTTCTTATGTTAGCCAACCTGCCCACTGTACATCCCTGCTCCACTGTACATCCCTGCTCCACTGTACATCCCTGCCCCACTGTACATCCCTGCTCCACTGTACATCCCTGCTCCACTGTACATCCCTGTCCCACTGTACAACCCTGCCCCACTGTACATCCCTGCTCCACTGTACATCCCTGCCCCACTGTACATCCCTGCCCCACTGTACATCCCTGCTCCACTGTACATCCCTGCTCCACTGTACATCCCTGCCCCACTGTACATCCCTGCTCCACTGTACATCCCTGCTCCACTGTACATCCCTGCCCCACTGTACAACCCTGCCCCACTGTACATCCCTGCCCCACTGTACATCCCTGCCCCACTGTACAACTGTGTCCTGCAAACGGCAACACGTGAGAATATTGGAGGTTATCTTGAGATGATTTTACGGCCCGGTCCTCGACCAGGCCTATTTTTTTTGCTACACATCCCCAGGAGGCAGCCCGTAGCAGCTGTCTAATTCACAGGTACCTATTTACTGCTATGTCAACAGGGGTATTGGGGTGAAAGAAACTGTCCATTTGTTTCCACCTCCACCGGGGATCGAACCCGAATCCTCAGGACTACGAATCCGAAGCGCTGTCCACTCAGTTGTCAGGCCCCCGACAGCTGAAATATTTCCCCATAAAAAATAACGTTTTTTGTAATATCTGAAAGAATAGTAAATTTAATGAGTGATTTATGACTCTTCTCAAGCTCCTGACATGCAGATAATATCGCAATTGAATAATGAATGATAACATATATTGGCGCTAATCTTAATCTGTTAATAGAGGCTGAAAAGACAAAAAAATCTGTGACTATTTTTAGAGTCACAAACTTTTAGAGCTGTGAAAATTTCCAGCACAAGCTTCAACTTCTGGTCATTCGTTACAGACAAAAAGAGTAGAGAAAACTAAATTCATAAATTTAAATTCTGAATTTCCCGTGTGAGCTTGAAGACGCGTGGCTTGTGACGCAAGTTGACGGAGAATACCTTGTCCATTCCTCCAGATGGTCTGAGGGAGCAAACTTTCACCACAACTTCTGTTTAGATTCTTCAGAGCATCTTCTCTTCCTCTCCTCCTCGTGTATGAATGAAGATACTGGGCCATCCTCCCGCACCTCCAGCATCACACGGGTCTTGAGGAAGGGGTGTGAAATCNAAAATTTTTTTAAATTTTGCCCCGAGGGGCGAGTTTATTGGGCAGCGCCACTCATCTTGTGAGTGGACACACCGCCATAGCAGCATGTACAACACTCCCCAATAGGAAGAAAACCCGCTGGGTTGTTCATCCTGTCACTTGTACCCAGACACAGCTGGGACTTGCTTAACTGTCTCAAGTGAACAGCTCCTCAAACAAGAAGATTAACATCTATCAACCCTTAAAAGCTTACGTTATCTTGCGGGTGCAAAATGGGGAAATCTTTTAAGAACAGTATCAATATTTGACAGATAGTGTTTCCTAACTCAAACAATGTGGGGTTTATTAATCTACACATATTTCTGATGTCTCTCAGGTGTTCACATTCTCAGGTAGTGGTCAAGGCGGTGTCCATCACTCTCACCACAGATTCTGCAACTTCGCTGCTCAACTGTTGTTTCCATTCCATATCTCCATGGATATCTGTATCCAAGACGGATTCTCGCTATTACTGATTCTCTCCCTCGTCCTCCTCCTCTTCGGCCATAATGATTGGGATTGCCAGCTGCAACCATGTTGTACCATCGTACAGATTCACTGGTTTGTGCTTCTATCCTCCTTTCCTCAGTTACCTTGTCACGGTGATGTTGCCTGACAATACCTCTAATTTGTAGTAGAGTCTTGGGTATGAAGTATTCAATATGGTCTCCTTCAGCGCCTTCAGCAGCCAGCACATCTGCTCGTTCATTCCCACATATCCCAACATGGGAGGGGATCCACAGAAACTTGATGACTCTTCCCTGATTGGTAAGAACTCTCACAGATCTCTTAATTTCAGCGACTATTGCAAGATTTTCTGCCTGATTTTTACTTAGGCTTTGTAGTGCTGCTTTTGAATCGGTGCAAATCACTGCACCATTAGTGTTCCGTTCAAGAAACTTTAGCGCCATAACAATGGCAGTTAGCTCTGCTTGCGTTGAAGAGGCATAGTTCTCAATACGTGCTTTTTCTTCATTTCTGCGTTGGAAAGTATTATCCTTGATTACCGTGTATCCTGCACCAGCCCTGCCATTGACAGGATTAGATGACCCGTCAGTGTAGATTTGATCTAGTTCATCTCCGGCTTCTTTATAAATTTCCTCGAGATACTTGTGCCTCATTTCTTGTGGTAACATGTTGGATTTTTTCATTGCCATTTCATTGATGATGATCTTGCATGAGTCATCCTCCCAGGGAGGTAACCTCTCTACAGGCAGGAGCTCACGGGCTTGCTCAAGCAGGTGAAGCTCTTCGAGGTAGCAGACTGATCTGTGATGCCATTTTTTGCTTCTCCTGTTTCCCCCTGAAAGTAGCACAGAGCTCAGTTTTTTCTTAGCAATATCATTGTAATGGGGATCTCTGGCTATCCTAATTGCAAGCTTAGCATTCAGCTCCTGAATTCTGCTTTTAACACTGGGAAGGGACAACTCCTCTCGTAGATTAGACGTTTTGGCAGTTCTTGGAACTCCAAGAATGATTGTCATGGCTTCATTTTGAATGCTTTCAAGCCTTTTCATATCGCTTTGGGAGTAGGTGCACAGAACTGGTGCGGCATAGTCTATGACGGAGCGCACATAGGCTGTGTACATCATTTTAAGCACGGCAATAGAGGCTCCATGTCCATTCCAGGTCATAGCTTTCAGTGCCCTGAGTCGACTTTTGCATGTTCCTATGAGTTGATTGAGCTCCTCTTTCTTCCCCTTGTTAGAGCCGACAGTGACGCCAAGATACCGATAGTGGTCAACCCATTCAAGTGTTACACCATTAATTTGCAGTTCTTCATTTGCTCTCCGCTTGTGATGGGAGTATGCCTTCGTCTTGTTTGTGGAGAGAGTGAAACCGAGCTCAATACACTTCCTTCCAAGGAGTTCAATGGACTGTTCAATTTTTCCCAAGGTGGGAGCTTGTATTAGAACATCATCTGCATATCCCACTTGTTGTGTTCCTTCCGGAAAATCAATATTTGCAATGGCGTTCATAAGTACATTGAATAGTGTAGGGCTTAAGACTCCGCCTTGGGGGGTCCCGAGTTCCATATTCATTGTTCTGGAGACTGCTCCATTGAAGAAACCTTGGCTTTCCTTCCTGTGAGGTAGTCTTCAACCCATTTCATGAGTCTCCCCTTGACACCCATGCATGCAAGCTCGTCTAGGATCGCAATCCCCTGTGCTTTGTCGAAGGCTCCTTTGATGTCCACAAATACAGAGTACCTAGCCGTGTCATTAGCCAAGTAATTAACTATACAATTTGCTGTGCTCCGTCCTTTAACAAATCCATTGACCCCCTCCCCTAACCTGCCTATTTTGTGCAACAGTCGGTTTAGGATGATCCTTTCAAGCATCTTGCAAGTGCATGACACGAGACTGATAGGTCTGTAATTACCAGGGTCATTGGGCTTCGGTATGGGAACAATTATTGCGTGTTTCCATTGTGTGGGCAACACTCCACTTAGGAATGACTTGTTAAACAGGTGGAGTAGTGGATTCCCAGACACTTCACACAGTGCATTGAGTATGTCGTAGGTGACGCCATCTTCACCAGGTGCTGTACTTTTACCCTTTTTCATAGCGCCCCTTACTTCCTGGGCTGTGATTGGGTCCCCATATTCATCATCACTAGACAGTGCTCTTGTTATCCTAATTCTTCTGTCATCATGTCGCAGGAGCTGTTCCCTGCTGATTTCTGCAGGAGGGAGGAGGAGGATGCTGCATCACTCCACTTGTGAATTAGTTCTTCAGCCTTACCCTGGGGGTCTTTGTGAGCCGCAGGCCGGGCTCTGCCACCCTTAGCTATCTGAATTTTTGCCCACACCTGTCTTGCAGATGTTTCCCGTCCAATAGAGCTAGTGAACTCAAGCCATTGTCTTTCCCGCTCTTTAATCTTCTCTTCCCTGGCTACTTGACACACAGTTTTAAACAACTCTTGGTTACTCTCAGTGGGATGTCTCCGGTACTCTCTACTCATGTCTCGTACATTTGCGTTAAGCATCTTTATGTAATCATTCTCATACCATTTTATTTTCTTCCTCTGAGGGTTACTTCGCCCAGGTGTACGGCGCGGAACTCTTAGACAGCTCTCAATTTGGTGATTAAGGTCATCAACAAATGTGTCAATGTCTTCTGGGATTTGGTATTCCGTGAACCAGTCACTCATCCTGTTTATGAAATGCGGCCTCATATCCGGTCCGAGTGATAACCTTTTTCTTTTATTTGTCTCTTTCCTTCTCTTGCTCATGTCGACGGTGGTAATCAGTGCCCAGTGGTCACTACATAAACTGTGCACAATGTGTGTACTGGCATCCGTGTCCTGTGCATTCAGCAGGAGAGCATAGTCTAATCTTCCTCCTCTGAGGTGAGTTGGCTGTTCATCACCCAGGACTCTAAGGTTTTCACTTCCCCTGACAAAGAGTGACAGTTTCCGTCCATTGACATTGGGCTGATGACAGTTGGCACCAAAGTGTGGGTGTCTGGCATTCAGGTCACCGACCAGCAGGGTAGGTTCTTCATTAACAAATTCAGGCAGTGTGTCAAGGTCAAGTTTACTCTGTGGCACATATAGGTTGATTATATGTAAGGCATTATTGTTTAAGTGAAGGGTTACTCCCAGTGACTCAAACTCATCCCCCATGTGCAGTTCATTGATAATCTGTGCGGGAATGTTGTTATTTACAAAAGTGATGAGACCCCGTTTTCTTTCCCCAGAGGGCAGGGAGAACTTGCGATAACCGCTGAACCTTGGGTTGAAGTCATCACCTACCATCGTCTCCTGTAGCACTATGACGTCAGTTTGGTGTTCACGAGCGTATTGTATGATGTCATTAATTCTATTGCGAACTCCATTACAGTTCCATTGCAGTATAGTGAGATGTTGTTCATTGTGATTATCCATTTTGAGGTTGTTTGTCATCAGCTGTACGTGTGCAATTATTATGTTCACATGTGTCATCGTGTATTCCATGGTGTTTGGTGTTACTGTGTGTACTGGCGTCACTGTGTGCACTGGTGTTACTGTGTGTACTGGCGTCACTGTGTACACTGGTGTCACTGTGTGCACTGGCGCTACTGTGTGCGCTGATGTGCTGGTGTCCTGGCTGTGTCTGCTGACGTACCTCGGCAGTATGTGTTGCATCATCTTGCACCAGGCTCTGGCTTGCAGGACCTCTACTTGATGGACTCTGCCGTTGCAGGATTTGGAGGATTTGTTCCTGAGTCTTCTTAATCTGGCAGAGGGCTTTCTCAAGTTCCGTCTGCTTTTGCAATATTTGTTGGACAACTGGATGAGATCTTATCATGCGGTCTAATATTGCTGTAACACAGACCTGAGTGACGACCTCCTGGGGGTCAAGAGTGCCTGGAGGGGGAGGTAGATGGGAGACAGTGGAGGGGTCTGATTCATTGGTATGGGTTTGGAGGTTAGGTGGTGGAGGTGTGACACCGCGGGTAGAGATTGAGGTGTGGGTAGGTGGGAAACCTGGAGGGGGGAAAGAGGCGGGAAGGCCTCAGGGATGGGGGAGCGGTGGTGGCTGGCTACACCGCCCCCGCCCCACGCCTGATTCCCCCCACCCCCACCCTGGGTTCCCCTATTCGCTGAGTGAACACTACCCCAGACTGTTGTCGGTCTACTGTGAGCTGGTCGCTGGGCTGGTCCCTGAACTGTACCCTGGGCTGATCCCTGAGCTGGGTTGGGGTTAGTGAGTGGGGTAGAGGTAGATGGGTTTGTGAGAGAAATGGGGTCTGATGGGGCTTGTGCGGGTGGTGGTGGGTCACTCCACCACTACCCCAGGCTGGTGTCTGCCTACTGGAGGCTGTACCCTGACTTGCTGTGGTACTGCTCACGGAGCCATTCCTGCCCCTGTTCACTGGTCCACCTGCTGTCTGCGTCGGCGTCCTTCTCAAGCCCTGCCAGCCAGGCCTCTTGCTGCAATACCTGTTCCAGGCATGATGGGGCTGCTTGCAGTTGACACATTTAGGTATTACCCCGCCACCCCCACCCGGTTTAAGCTTGGCCAGACACTGCTTGGTGTCGTGATAGCCACTGCAACACCCACACCTAATTGCGCGATCACATCGCCACGTTCTGTGACCCCACTGTTGACAGTTGCCACATAAGGACGGACTGCCAATATACCTCTCCACTTTGCACGGCCTCATGCCTGGTATTTTAATGTCTTGGGGCAGGTCTCCCTTCCACATAGCAATTGCTTGATTTTTGGCCAGTCCCCTGGTCCAGTGTTGCGCTTCACCCAAACAATCTGTTCATGGACCTTGAGAAAGTTCACGTCAATATGAGTACTATAGTTCTTAATTATAATTTAGTTTGTCTGTTGTTGTGTGTTGCTTCAACATGCTTCCAACATTAACTTCTTACCGTTATACTCAAGGCTGGTCTCTGTGAAGAACTTCAGGGCACTGTAACCCTGCACCCGTGCACTAACATTGCCGCCTACACACCTGCTCTCTAAGCGATACTCTGCTCTCTTGGCGCAGGCGGCCTCAACAATCCATCTATACTTCTCTGCTGCTGTCAGTCCCATTGCAGGAAAGATTAGGGTGTGCCACTTACTCTCTTCGTCTTGTCGTCGTGGTGTTGTTGTTGTTGTCTTCAGCAGCTACGGAGGTGTAAATCTGGTCAGATCAATTTTGTTACATGGAGTTTCGACTGGTATTTTTTCTTCTCATCTTCAGTGACTACTATTTCATCTAGCGTTTCTTCAGGTCATATTGATCTAGGAGCTTTAGTCTCCATATTGGTCCGAGTGTAAAGACCTCTTCAACTAGCTTGTTGATTTTCCTCGGCAATTCTCCCATGTGATACATAGTCTTCCGCTTTGCGCCTTATTATCATAATTAATTAATTACTTACTTCTCCCTTGTTTACTCAGCGTTACCACCTGGTCTCTTGCTGAGGTTGTTTAGCAACCACAACAAGAGACTATAGTGGTTGCTAAACCACAGCAGCAAATTGTGTTTGTTCTTTAGCTTTAGCTACAATGTTGTTTTTAAATCACATTTCAGCTTCCCTGATGACTCGAGAGTATATCATGTCTGTTTCTCTTTAGCGCCTTTCCAGTCATCTATTCTAAGTTCACCCTTCTTATTTTCATGCGTTTTGTGTTCATTTCAATCGCGCCCCTGTATTGCCTGTTGAAGCAATGTTATGTTTTGCTTTTATCATCCACCTCCTTTTTGATGAACTAGTCTGAGGCATCTGCACATTTCCTTCCATTAAATTCCATATCATTTGTTGTCTATTCATCCAACTGTCTCTTCCACTGGACCTCTCGCAGACTGGCAATACAGAACCTCTTAAATCTATAAAACTCAAAAAGTGTGTATAGATCAATGCAATTTAAAGATATGTTTTATAAATTAAAAAAACACTCCTCGTTGCTTACAAAATAGAATCAATAACTCAGAAATACATGAACGACAGCATCATGCCCCCCTCACTATACATATGAATTATTCATATAAGTAACAATACATATGAGTCACTCAATAAAAAAAGGTTCACGCTTAGAGAGATAAGTTTATCTATACTGTACATGCCACTTGTGGCGTGTCATCCACGTCAATCTCAATAAAGAAGCAAGACGACAGATGACAACATCTCATCCAGCTCGCCTGGCAATGCATAAATAACACGGCTCTGTTAAGAATCTATCATTCATATCCACAATAAAGCATCACACAAGATATCCTGACACAACAAATACGAAAATAAATTCAACCAATTTGTTAAAATTGCGAGATTTTCCAGAGCATGAACACTGCACCTCAACACTTTCATCACATTACCAATAACTGTCATACACTTAAGTCATACACTTAATACACTTAAGTCATAGGGTGTCATACACACCCTACCATCTACAAGACCAGGAAAAAATCACTGTATTGCCAAAGTTGACCGATGAGAATGAAGTGAAAGGAATTAACCTGCTTTCCTGGAGAGTGTAAAAAAACACTCTTAGTCATCCCACAATTATATATCCTTTCTCTCTCTCTCAATTTATTTTCACTTTCTTTCTGCCTCCGCAGATTTTGAAGAGTGCTTCAGCGGAATTTGTCCTAACACAACAGGCACATATAAGTTGCAAAATGAATTTTTAAGAGAAAATTTCTAATCTTCTTTCAAGCAAAAAAGAGTACATAAATATCTGTATAATAGGATGTCTGTCTGTCTGCCTGTCTGTCTGTCTGTCTGTCTGTCTGTCTGTTGCTGTCGTCTGTCTGTCTGTCTGTCTGTAGGAATGGAGCCCTGACACGAGGGGTAATCTCATGGAACTTTGCACAGTGATTTGTAAATGTATAGCAAATGTTGTAGGGTAGTTGTGGGAAGACCTTGCGCCCTTTTTTAAGATGGATCGGCTCTTATTCGTATTCAAGCGACTCCTATGAGCAGGCGATGAGTCACAATAACGTGGCTGAAGAATGCTTGACCAGCACCACACTAGAAGTGAAGGGAGACGACGTTTCGGTCATCCTGGACCATTCTCACAATCCGACTTGAGAATGGTCCAGGAGGACCGAAACGTCGTCCCTTCACCTTCTAGTGTGTGGTCTGGTTAACGACTATGAAGTATGAAATGTGATTTCATTGTCTATGAGTGGTAAATAGATAGACGATGAATAGATAGCTGGATAGATAGATGGATGGATGGATGGATAATGTACGACTAGGATAGAGGGTAGAAAGAAAAATAGAAGTCTAGATAGATGATATTGTTAGATAAAAATTAGTTGACAGATTGAAAAACATGTACTGATAGAAGGATGGATGGATAGATGAATAATAGAAGATAAATATAAAAGAAGGAAAGACAGATGATGTATTGATAAATAGATATTACAAAGATGATGGATAGATAGTTTCATGAATGATTCATGGTAGAGGAAAGTCGATGGATGAATAGATATATGGAGATAGATGGATGAATAGATGGATGGATAGACAGAATGGATGGATAGATAGATGGATTGATATATAGATTTATTGATGGATAGAA
>WNGS01003388.1:10289879-10294398 GCA_020271785.1 Procambarus virginalis | reverse complement strand
GGGAAACCGAACGTTTCCATTCCCAGAACACCACTGATTCCCATCCAGGTGCCTGAGGAACCGTTCCACAAACTTATTATTGACTGTGTTGGTCCTTTGCCTCGGACCAGTGCAGGCAACGCCTATATCTTAACCATCCTGTGTCCTACCACCAGATTTCCGATAGCAGTTCCAGTGAAAAATATTACGGCTGCTACAGTGGTGAAGAATCTACTGAAGATCTTCACCCAGTATGGATTTCCGAGGGAGATTCAGAGCGACTGTGGCACCAACTTCACCAGTGATCTCTTCAAACGGACTCTGGAGGAGTGCAACATCAAACAGGTACTGTCCAGCCCCTATCATCCTGCTTCACAGGGTTCTCTCGAGCGTAGTCATCAGACCATCAAGGCACTCTTAAAAAAGTTTGTAATGAGACCTCAAAGGATTGGGATAGGCAAATTGATCTCATCATGTGTATTTTCAGAAGTCTTTCCAACGAGTCACTAGGAGTATCTCCTTATGAGATGCTCTACGGACGTAAGTGCCGTACACCTCTCAAGGCTTTCAAGGATTCTCTACGTGATGCCACCTTCAGTGAGCATCAGAATGTGCCCCAGTATCTTCAAAACCTCCGACACATTCTAGAGAGGGTCCATTCCTTTGCCAGCAACAACCTACAGAAAGCCCAGGAGAGGATGAAGACTCGTTACGACCAGCACTGCCAAGTAAGGAAGTTTAAACCGGAGACTTAGTTCTTGCCTATTTCCCTATCCCAGGTTCTCCTTTACAGAACAGGTTCTCAGGACCCTACCGTGTTAAGGAGTGCCGGAACAACTTCAACTACGTTCTCGAGACCCCCGATAGGCGGCGGAAGACCCAGCTGTGCCACATCAATCTTCTCAAGCCCTATCATGGGGTTCCTCCCACTGTGTTAACCAATTTCACCTCATTTACAGGTCCATATAGCCACAGTGAGACCTTCCCTGCTTCTCCTTCCGAAAACACTGACACTGAGACAGCGCTTTCTAATTCGGAAATCCTTACTGACCTTCACAATCATTTTCAGGACGATAATAGTGCTTCACTCATCAAACTCATCAGAGAACATCAGGAGTTGTTTCGAGATGATCCCCAAGAGTGTACTGTGACTCGGCACGACATCCAACTGCTACCTGACACCCAGCCGATTCGCCAACCGTTCTACCGAATCAGCCCTAGCAAAACGGAAGTCATGCGTGCTGAGGTACAGTATCTCTTGGACCATGGACTGGCTACCCCCTGTGAGTCCCCCTGGGCCTCACCATGCATCCTGGTACCCAAACCTCACGGCAAAATCCGTCTTTGCACGGATTATAGGAAGTTGAACCGGGTCACAGTGAAGGACGCCTACCCAATACCTAGGATAGACGACATACTTGATGCCATTGGTAATGCCCGCTACCTGTCTCAGGTAGACTTACTCAAGGGCTATTACCAGGTGAGTTTAACGGAGCGAGCTAAAGAACTGTCTGCCTTTATAACCCCGTTCGGGCTTTTCAGGTACAATCGCCTTCCCTTTGGACTCTGCAATGCCCCGGCCACCTTTCAGAGAGCTGTCAACCGCGTCATCCAGGGCTTGGACAACACCTACGCCTATTTGGATGACATCGTGGTAGCATCCAACACCTGGAGCGAACACCTGCTCCAGCTACAACGATTGTTCTACAAGCTCCTGAAAGCCGGCCTCACCATCAATCTGGGCAAGTCCACCTTCGCGAAAGGTAAAGTGCGGTACCTGGGTCATGTTATAGGGAGTGGCAGCCTGGCTCCGTTAAATATCACATTCAAGCAATCCAACAGTATCCACAGCCTACTACCAGGAAGCAGCTCCTGCGCTTCCTTGGTCTTGCTTCCTATTACCGTAGGTTTGTGAAGAATTTTAGCACTGTTGCAACCCCTTTAATCACCTTAACCAGTCCCAAGCAACGGTATAATTGGACCAGGCAGCAAACCGTTGCCTTCGAACAACTCAAATTCCTCCTCTGTTCTAATCCTATTCTCGCCTCACCAGATATCAAGAAGCCTTTCATCCTCCATGTCGACGCCAGTGGTACCGGCATCGGAAGTGTCTTAATGCAGCAGCAAGGCGAGGAGGTTCTAAATGTCAGCTACTACAGTTGCAAGTTGAAGCCTCATCAGAAAAACTACAGTACTATAGAGAAGGAACTCCTCTCCATCGTCCTGAGCTTACAACACTTTGCACCATATCTGCACGGTGCTAGGTCCACTACCATCTATTCGGACCACAACCCTCGGAGATTCCTACATCAAGCCCAATTTAATAACCAACGTCTGCTGCGATGGGCTTTATATCTTCAAGGCTTCAATTTAAAGATCTGCTACATCAAGGGGCCTGATAACATCATCGCTGACGCCCTCTCCAGAGTGCATGAGGTAGAGGCAGCTCCACCTCTCACTCTACCTCCCGTGAACGTGACTCTACCAGAACCGCAGGCTTCAGGGGAGAGTTGTGACGATAATCTCTTACCAGAGATTTAGCCTGCTATATCTTCCCATCGTCCCATTCTCAACAATATGCAAGATACGTTTTATAGTGGCTTAACGTATATATCAAGACAGCCACACGCACCTGCAACTCCCTCCTTCCCCCCACTTCTGCTCACCTGGTCGCGCCGACCGCTACAGTCCCAGACAAACTGCTTGTTACCGGACGCCCTGCGTTCTCATTGGCCGTTAAAACAACACACCACTCCAGCTCCACGCCAATCACATTCCTCACTAGTTATTGTCAGGACCGGCCAGCCATTCTCTCACCAGAATATATCTTGTGCTCTTGCTGTGAACACCTAAGTTGACTCACCTCGTGTGATCAAATAGAGGTTTATAGCTAGCGCATATATTCCCAGCACTAATATTATTTTACCTGTTATTTTATGTCACTTCTCCTCCGTTTAACGTAATCCAGTTTTATGTTCAGTTATTTTTCCACTTGTTGTTCTGCACCATTAAGCCAAGAATTTTGCCTTTATTTCAATTTGTTTCTTAGTGTTATTAAAGAGCATTGTTTATTATTGTGTTTTATGTCTCTTCCCTTACCTTACCACAGATAATCAAACAAGCAGTCATTCTTTTTTTTTCCTTTTTGTTTTATATGTGTCCCGGCCTTAACATCTGCCAGTGGAAGACTGCCGACCACCATACTGCACTACTTTACCGTCACAAAATATATATATATATATATATATATATATATATATATATATTATATATATATATATATATATATATATATATATATATATATATTAGCACTCCAGATCCCCCACCAAATGCAATAGTCTGTCCTGACTGCGGGGAATCGAGCCCAATTGATGAATAAACCTATTTCTGAGTTTAGTCAATTTCGCAGGACAAGTGAGACTGGACGATACAATAATATTTGGCTGTGTTATTGTGAGCCAATTTTTTCGACGACATGCTGTAAAAGACATAGATATAGCTCAGATACCAATTTAAACCTTTGCAGAACCTGTCTCTTAAGTGAACTTCGAACGCGGGACTACCGGATTACTAAGCCAGAACGTTATCAACGAACTCACCACCAAATAGTAAAATAATTAACAGTTAAGATCGGACACACAAATCTTTCCGAAGTTAAGTTCTGCAACACCCAACACGATCAACGCCCACAAGAAATAAAATAAATCGTTTTGGGATAAACGAAAGGTTACGTGACCTTCATGTTACGTAACTTTTCGTTTATCCCAAAGCATTTTATTTTTCTTGTGGGAGTTTGCCTTTCCACTGGGGACTTTCGGTGCCGTAGAGAGGACAGGGACCTGCTGCATGGGTGACAGCTTTTCCCCCATATCAACCTACCCTGGCTTTGCGCCCAGGAGAGGCCACTCCAGACCGACAACCAGAGCGCAACTCCATAGTCTCCTGAGACTGATGGATTCCTACTACCTACGTGTCCTTGGTGTTACGTAGCTTTGGCGTTAATTGACCATGAGGGAGGGTTGTTCCTAAGAAATGCTAGGAGATGCCCCGGGGTCCCCATGGTGGTCTCAGCCAGCACCCGGTGCCTTCCTGAGGCCATCTTAACTCGGCCTATTTGAAGTATGTGTGCTTTACGCAAATGGGACAGGGACTCTGAGTAGATTATAATAGCTACAATTTACTGCAATTTTGTTCTCTCTGCATAATGGAACAGTTATTTGTAAAGTGGCTTTTAAAGGGGCCTTTTTTCTTGGCCACATTTTAGAGGCTTTTTCGAGCAACCTTCTATGGATTTTTTTACAGAAAGTGACGAAGAACTTAATTAAACCTTTCAGTACGTTTTTAAGCTGAAATCAGAACTTTTCCCAAATCTACGGTTTCTAAAGAAAAGCACCTCCAGAGAATTTCCGTCACTGAACTGCAGACAAATATCTCTAAGAAATAAGAACACTTAACACTTAAGATGAACACTTTGGACATAGGAGTTTTGTCGTGAATTATGAACGTGGAACAACTTATTAGTCTTACGACAAGGAAT
>WNGS01003388.1:10282379-10284879 GCA_020271785.1 Procambarus virginalis | reverse complement strand
AATTCCTAAGAGTTGATGTAACAGTCTATCACCGAGAGATATATTAATAACTAAGATGGGATTTAACATTGGGAATAATGATGTCCACAATGAATTCCAAGGGAATAAACAGCATGTACTGAAGCTTGAAAAACGGCTGGAATGGCGGGATCCATTGACTATAGCTCAATCTTACAGATACAAGTAGGATAGTACAAATAAATAGGAACACTTTCACATACAAACACAGTAATAATCCCTATTCCCCCATATAATCCACCCTACGAATGAGGCTATTCAAGCTTTATCCTCAAGATAGCCTTATAACCCAAGATAACATCAAATCACATACAAGAACACAGGCATCTGGAGCTCCTTAACAGAAACGTGCACAAACACAGTTCGAAGATATTCTGCGATGGGCTCATCTCAGGGGCGACACTGAAGGGCCCATTAGGAGACTGAGAGAGAGGTTACGGAATGGACTGGGTGATGAGTCCTGCAGTTTATGCTGTCTCAGATCACCCTGGAAGTGTGTCGTCGTTAGTGTGGGTTGAAGGTGACAGAGACGTTCAGGCTCTCAGAGCAACATGTGTTTGAGACAATATATATATATATTGTCGGGGTGTCTCTCTCTCTAGCCAGTCACCACCATGTATTAGTAGTGATGACCGTTACTTACTGTAGCCCCACGGGTCTTCACTCAATCCTCACGGTGCCACTGTTCACCAAGAGATTCTCTCAGTCTGTCTCTGGTTGGCCTCGTAGCCTAAAGACGAGTGAGAACACGATCCCTTCACTTGATCATGTGCCCGCCACGACAGAGGGCTCTACCGCTCACTAAAGGTCGCCAACTGGTGTTTTCCATGTCCAGTAACACCTCAGTGGAATTGTAGTGTTATAGTAGTAGTGGCCCAAGAGAACACTAATCACTTTGGTAACAGGTAAGTATATGTTAAATCACTTTCTCTTAAAATAGTCTCAATAGCAACAAAGTAATGGAGGGATAACACAAACACGAAGGTGGTTTTGTAGTTTACTCAAAAGATCAAAGAATCATAACTCTGGATCAACAACATGGCGAAGGAATAAATGAGCAGCCTTCTCTCTGTCTCTTCTCAATCCTGGAACACTCCGAAATGGCAACACTCTCCCAGCTGTCGCGCGTTCTCACTCTCCAAAGACCGTGTTATCGAACGTTTAGCAGCCCGCGAGATGCCATGCCCACTCACTCTCTTCACTGTACTCACACTGCTCACTATACCCTCACTGTATTGGCGTGAAGCGCCTATTATTCCTTCATGTTCACAGTATATCACTACGCTGACATAAACACAGTAAATCACTATACATATGAATATATTATTTAATAACTCCAGTATATATAGATCACTTCATCAATATTTATAATAACGAGGTAACACTGGGCACACAGCCTTGTGCCCAGTGTTGCCAGGTATATGCAACTGCATAAATCATGTTGCATATATGCCTGGGACCCGTTCAGACTTGTTCATATTATATTCTATATATATATATATATTATATATATATATATATAATATATATATCTATATATATATATATATATATATATAATATGTATATATGTGTGTGTGTGGTGTGTGTGTGTGTTCGTGGTGTGTACTCACCTAGTTGTACTCACCTAGTTGTGCTTGCGGGGGTTGAGCTCTGGCTCTTTGGTCCCGCCTCTCAACCGTCAATCAACAGGTGTACAGTTTCCTGAGCCTATTGGGCTCTATCATATCTACACTTGAAACTGTGTATGGAGTCAGCCTCCACCACATCGCTTCCTAATGCATTCCATTTGTCAACCACTCTGACACTAAAAAGTTCTTTCTAATATCTCTGTGGCTCATTTGGGCACTCAGTTTCCACCTGTGTCCCCTAGTGCGTGTGCCCCTTGTGTTAAACAGCCTGTCTTTATCAACCCTGTCGATTCCCCTGAGAATCTTGAATGTGGTGATCATGTCCCCCCTAACTCTTCTGTCTTCCAACGAAGTGAGTTTAATTCCTGCAGTCGCTCCTCGTAGCTCATACCTCTCAGCTCGGGTACTATCTGGTGGCAAACCTTTGAACCTTTTCCAGTTTAGTCTTATGCTTGACTAGATAGGGACTCCATGCTGGAGCCGCTACTCGGATTGGTCTGACATATGTGGTATATAATGTTCTGAAAGATTCCTTACACAAGTTTCTAAAGGCCGTTCTTATGTTCCAACCTGGCATATGCTGCTGATGTTATCCTCTTGATTAGCTTCAGGGGACGGTCTGGCGTGATATCAACCCCCAGGTCTTTCTCTCTCTCTGACTCTTGAAGTATTTCATCTCCCAATGATACCTTGTATCTGGTCTCCTGCTTCTACCCCTATCTTCATTACATTACATTGCTTGGGTTAAACTCTAACAGCCATTTGTTCGACCATTCCTGCAGCTTGTCCAGGTCTTCTTGAAGTCTCAAGCTGTCCTCCTCTGTCTTAATCCTTCTCATAATTTTGGCGTG
>WNGS01003388.1:10247065-10267609 GCA_020271785.1 Procambarus virginalis | reverse complement strand
ATATATATATATATATATATATATATATATATATATATATAATATTCGAATGAAACAGAGAAGAATTTTATCACGATATTTGTGATGGCAAGCAGTGTCCCTCAGGCATTTTATAATGAGCGGTTGGGAGCATGTCACTCGTCCGCGTTGCTGTTCCCTTGTTTTTTTTTGGTGTTTTTTGGGTCGCCGTTGGTATTCTCTGTTTGTAGTCGCAGTTGCTATTCTCTGTTAGCGGTCGCCGTTGCTATTCTCTGTTTATGGTCGCCGTTGCTATTCTCTGTTTATGGTCGCCGTTGCTATTCTCTGTTTATGGTCGCCGTACTGTTCTCTGTTTATGGTCGCCGTTGCTATTCTCTGTTTATGGTCGCCGTTGCTATTCTCTGTTTATGGTCGCCGTTGCTATTCTCTGTTTATGGTCGCCGTTGCTATTCTCTGTTTATGGTCGCCGTTACTGTTCTCTGTTTATGGTCGCGATTGCGATTCTCCGTTTCTGATCCCGAATGTTATTCCCTGTTTTTGTCGCAATTGATAGAGCCCTGTTGAGATCCCGGCTGCTTGACTCTACTATTGTTCCCCGTTACTGGTTTCTCTTGCTGGGACTTATTCACTTGTGTCGGTTTCAAGAGTTCTTCCAAACTCCCCAATCCCGACCCTGGGGCCAGGCTTGTCGCGTGATAACTTGGAGAGGCAAACAGGACTACGTAAACAGTACAAACTGTTCTTTCTTCACTTCCAACAGTAACTTGTCCAATGGCTTCTTTAAGACCTCCACTTGTGCTCCGGTAATATTCCTGATAATTAATGGAAGGAACCTGATGTTCATACAAATTTTCTCTTGTTATCCAATGGTACATTTACTTGTCACAGGATCTATTTAGCATTCCCAATCATGCCTTCGGCTACGTATATTTAAGTCTCATGCGCATATTTGAGCCCTGGCTTTCGAATATTTTTCATGTGTACATAAGGGGGATATTGGTTGTTTCTAGTTGATACTAGCCCCTGTTACGAGTCCCTTGTTACTAGTACCTGTTGATACTAGCCCCTGTTACGAGTCCCTTGTTACTAGCACCTGTTGATACTAACCCTTGTTACGAGTCCCTTGTTACTAGTACCTGTTGATACTAGCCCCTGTTACGAGTCCCCTGGTTACTAGCACCTGTTGATACTAGCCCCTGTTACGAGTCCCTTGTTACTAGCACCTGTTGATACTAGCCCCTGTTACGAGTCCCCTGGTTACTAGCACCTGTTGATACTAGCCCCTGTTACGGGTCCCCTGGTTACTAGCACCTGTTGATACTAGCCCCTGTTACGAGTCCCCTGGTTACTAGCACCTGTTGATACTAGCCCCTGTTACGGGTCCCCTGGTTACTAGCACCTGTTGATACTAGCCCCTGTTACGAGTCCCCTAGTTACTAGCACCTGTTGATACTAGCCCCTGTTACGAGTCCCTGATTACTAGCACCTGTTGATACTAGCCCCTGTTACGAGTCCCCTGGTTACTAGCACCTGTTGATACTAGCTCCTGTTACGAGTCCCCTGGTTACTAGCACCTGTTGATACTAGCCCCTGTTACGAGTCCCCTGGTTACTAGCACCTGTTGATACTAGCCCCTGTTACGGGTCCCCTGGTTACTAGCACCTGTTGATACTAGCCCCTGTTACGAGTCCCCTGGTTACTAGCACCTGTTGATACTAGCTCCTGTTACGAGTCCCCTGGTTACTAGCACCTGTTGATACTAGCCCCTGTTACGAGTCCCCTGGTTACTAGCACCTGTTGATACTAGCTCCTGTTACGGGTCTCTTGTTGCTAGCACCTGTTGATTGTCCATGAGTACATAGTCTGCATCTATGAGATGGATGCAGTAAGTAGGATTTATGCTGCATGTCCTGCTTATGAAGGAGATATGAGTATCGAACCGCACTCAAGACGGAACATCACAAGTTGAAAAGATGCTGCGACATCCCCTTGATATGAGGGTTTTCATAATCCACCTTACTGAAGGTTCTCATAATCCACCTTACTGAAGGTTCTCATAATCCACCTTACTGAAGGTCCTCATAATCCACCTTACTGAAGGTCCTCATAATCCACCTTACTGAAAGTTCTCATAATCCACCTTACTGAAGGTCCTCATAATCCACCTTACTGAAAGTTCTCATAATCCACCTTACTGAAGGTCCTCATAATTCACCTTACTGAAGGTTCTTATAATCCATCTTACTGAGGGTTCTCATAATCCACCTTTCTGATGGTTCTCATAATCCACCTTACTGAGAGTTCTTATAATCCACCTTACTGAAGGTTCTCATAATCCACCTTACTGAAGGTTCTCATAATCCACCTTACTGAAGGTTCTCATAATCCACCTTACTGAAGGTTCTCATAATCCACCTTACTGAAGGTTCTCATAATCCACCTTACTGAAGGTTCTCATAATCCACCTTACTGATGGTTCTCATAATCCGCCTTACTGATGGTTCTCATAATCCGCCTTACTGATGGTTCTCATAATCCACCTTACTGAAGGTTCTCATCATCCACCTTACTGAAGGTTCTCATAATCCACCTTACTGATGGTTCTCATAATCCACCTTACTGAAGGTTCTCATAATCCACCTTACTGAAGGCTCTCATAATCCACCTTACTGAAGGTTCTCATAATCCACCTTACTGAAGGTCCTCATAATCCACCTTACTGATGGTTCTCATAATCCACCTTACTGAAGGTTCTCATAATCCACCTTACTGAAGGTCCTCATAATCCACCTTACTGAAAGTTCTCCTAATCCACCTTACTGAAGGTCCTCATAATCCACCTTACTGAAAGTTCTCCTAATCCACCTTACTGAAGGTCCTCATAATCCACCTTACTGAAGGTCCTCATAATCCACCTTACTGAAGGTCCTCATAATCCACCTTACTGAAGGTCCTCATAATCCACCTTACTGAAGGTCCTCATAATCCACCTTACTGAGGGTTCTTATAATCCACCTTACTGAAGGTCCTCATAATCCACCTTACTGAAAGTTCTCATAATCCACCTTACTGAAGGTCCTCATAATCCACCTTACTGAAGGTCCTCATAATCCACCTTACTGAAGGTCCTCATAATCCACCTTACTGAAGGTCCTCATAATCCACCTTACTGAAGGTCCTCATAATCCACCTTACTGAAGGTCCTCATAATCCACCTTACTGAAGGTCCTCATAATCCACCTTACTGAAGGTCCTCATAATCCACCTTACTGAAGGTCCTCATAATCCACCTTACTGAAGGTCCTCATAATCCACCTTACTGAAGGTCCTCATAATCCACCTTACTGAAGGTCCTCATAATCCACCTAACCATTATTCTGGCTGACACAAGGTTGCTTTGTTGTCCTTAATAAACTTCAGGACGTCACTAGTTAGTTTAGTCATTTATTATGCACCCCATACCCATCCCGTGGGCGGTGGTGGAAAGGGTTACAGACACGCACATAAGAACATCATAAACTGAGCCCCTTAGTTCATTTTGCTAAGCAAGTAACAGTTTTTCTGAAGCTAGTTACTTGCTAGATACTTCCCTGCTGTTGGTCCCTGTTGTTCTGTTACCCGGTCCTTACAGGAACAGACGGGTTTGATGTCTTCTGTTAGTAGGCTTTCTGAGCTTTGAACTTTCCATTCACACAACTCATGGCAAGCCCTACCTACTAGTTTTTCCTCGAACACGACCCGGCCAAACGGTTAATAACAGAGAGAAAAAGTCCACTACGGGCTCACCATAGCCCGTGCTACTTGGAACTTTTTGTTCCAAGTTGCAGATCTTTAACAACAACAACAACAACTGTTAATAACAACCAGGTCTCCAATACTGGTGGGTAAAGAGAAGCGAACAGTTTAAGGATTGGCGTCTAGTCAATCCTCCCCGGCCAGGACTCGATCTCAGACCAGCTCATTCGCGAGGCATGGGGTGAGTGTGTTACGATTGTGCCACCAGACACTAGTGTTGTTGTTGTTGGACACTGACTGTGTTGCTGTTAGTGGTTCATTAGTTCCTTTTGTTGGACACTGTTGCTGACATATGTTAGTGACTCTTGTTGCTGGAACATGTTTCTGACACCTGTGTGTACTAGAAACAAGTTTCTGACACATGTTTGCTTGAACAATTTGCTAACACCTGTTGCTGAAACATGCTGCTGGTACCTGTTACTCGAGCAAGTTCGTTGACACCTGTTCCTTGAACAGGTTTTCTGACACCTGTGGCCTGAAAAGGTTTTCTGACGACTGTTGCTCAAACATTCATTTTACTGACACCTGTTACCTTTTACTGACGTCTATTGCTAACGCATGTTACTGACATCTGTTGCTAGATCAATTGCTGAAACCTCTTGTTGAAACCTGTTGCTGGCACCTGTTGTTGGAATATGTTGCTGGGACCTGTTGCTGGAACCTGTTGCTGGAATATGTTGCTGGGACCTGTTGCTGGAACCTGTTGTGGGAATATGTTGCTGGGACCTGTTGCTGGAACCTGTTGCTGGAATATGTGGCTGACACGTGTTGCTGGAACCTGTGGCTGACAACAGTTGCTGACTCCGGTTGCTGGAACTTGTTTTTGGCACGTTGCTGGCCACTATTTCTGACTCTTGATGCTGGTCCTTGTTTCTGACTCTCTGTTGCTGGACGGTGTTGATAGCCTCTGTTTCCAGTCCCCCGTTGTTGGTTCCTGTTGCTGGCTTCTATTTACAGTCCCCCGTTGCTGGTTCCTGTTGTGGGCTTCTATTTCCAGTTCTCCGTTGCTGGTTCCTGTTGCTAGCTTCTATTTCCAGTCCCCCTATTGCTGGTTCCTGTTGCTGGCTTCTATTTCCAGTTCTCGCGTTGCTGGTTCCTATTCCTAGCTTCTATTTCCAGTCCCCCCTGTTGCTGGTTCCTGTTGTTGGCTTCTATTTCTAGTCCCCCTGATACTGGTTCCTGTTGTTGGCTTCTATTTACAGTCCCCCCTGTTGCTGGTTCCTGTTGTTGGCTTCTATTTCCAGTCCCCCTGATACTGGTTCCTGCTGCGTTTCCCCCTGTTGCTAGTTCATGTTGCTTGTACCTGTTGCTGGACCCAGCCGCTGGTAAGAGTTAACGGAACGGGTCTCAAATGAACTTTTAGAAAAGAAGCATATTGTACTCATGGGGGACTAGCTGGCTTGAGGAGTTTTTTAATCGCTTCCTAGTACAACAATGTGTGTGTGGCTTCTCTACTGTTTTCAGTGTCTCGATGTTTACATTCAATTTACTGTCATGTGCTAGACTTAAGATCGCGTGAATGAGTTCGTACAGCAAGTCGTCTCAGGGTGCCACAACGGGCAGAAAATGGTGTACCAAAACACTGGAAACTAACGGCCACCGCCAGATGCAAGGCTTCATATGGACAACGCAACACGTTTAAAACATGTTTATGTCAAAGTGGAGAAAGGACACGAATTTAGAATAAATAAGTAGGTTAAAATACAAATCTGTATATTTGATTTTACGAATAATGTTTATAGAAGGAATTATTCCATTTAAGACAAATCCATCTATATATGACTATAATAATATCGCCCCTTTATTGCCCCGCCTCATTTCAACTATTGCCCTCTTCGGTGGCGATTTCACCCTCGTTGAGAATGCCTGATCAAGTGTAGAATTATTATTATTAAACCTACTAGATGCTCTAATTGGTAAGTCATAGATTCGTATCCATTATCTTTTCACAATAGTAGTGCCCGATTTAATATTACCTGGCTAGGATGCTCACCACATCCAGCCATTTAAATTTTACCAGTAAAATTCCCGTGAGAAAGTGTTAGATGTTTCTCAAACTGGACAAAAGTTATAGTTCCTTGGTACCCGAGATATCTTTCACTTCACAAATACCTTCGTTACTCGATCACAATTATCTTCGACAACAGCCATTAGCTCATCTAACAATTTATTGCCTATTGGTTCACCGAAATGTTTATTGCATACTGAGTGACCCAATGAGGCCAGTAACTATTAAAAATTAATAAATTACCTGAATTTTGTTTTGGTTTTTTAGTTGCAAATCCTACGCACTCATTTAATGAAACGCTGTTTCATGGGTGTTTCAAATTAGTCCTGTGCTGCCACTACGTTCTACATTTTACATAATGAAACTTGTTTTCCATCATTCACGTCCGAGTTCTGTCGTGGCTTCTCCAAAAGAGTATGTTTAGGGTACAGCTGACAGTCTCCTCCACGTCTTGTAACAGGTTCCATACCCATAGCCCAGCACTTTGGCCATACTAAAAGAACTTTCTAAGACACTCGGATCTGTTTCTCAACTGCCTGCAAATGTACAGGACGAAAAAATTACTTCGCGGCACTGTTCCACAATCCCAACACTCTATAGTGACTCTTCTACTCCGGTTTCAGACACAGATCACGTTACAAATTGCTTTAAGAATTCCTTTGTAGCCGATGCAGCGTAAAACGTCCTTTCTTCATAAATCGGGACAGAAGAACCCTCGTAAGGGCTCAGGTTACTGGCCAGTTCTGGCAGTGTGGTGGTTAGCTAGGCCAGACCTAGTGAGCTCTTACTGAATATCCCAAATAAAGCCCTACTGAATATATATATATATATATATATATATATATATATATATATATATATATATATAATATATATATATATATATATATATATATATATATATATATATATAGTGAGCTGAGTTGATGAATGCAGGTGATAGTGAGTTCATGAAAATTCTATAGAAATATACATGTCAAAACACGAACATGTAGAACAACACGCACCACCAACAAGATCCCCCCCCCCACGCTCCGCCAGCAAGACACACACATACTCCGCCAGCAAGATACACACATGCTCCGCCAGCAAGATACACACATGCTCCGCCAGCAAGACACACACATGCTCCGCCAGCAAGACACACACATGCTCCGCCAACAAGACACACACATGCTCCGCCAACAAGAAACCTCACGATCCGCCAGTAAGACACCCACACGCTCCGCCAAATGACACCCACACGCTCCGCCAACAAGACACCCACACGCTCCGCCAACAAGAAACCCACACGCTCCGCCATCAAGACACACACATGCTCCGCCAACAAGACACCCACATGCTCCGCCAGCAACACACCCACACGCTCCGCCAACAAGACACCCACACGCTCCGCCAACAAGACACACACATGCTCCGCCAACAAGACACACACATGCTCCGCCAACAAGAAACCTCACGCTCCGCCAACAAGACACACACAAGCTCCGCCAACAAGACACGCACACGCTCCGCCAACAAGACCACACATGCTCCGCCAACAAGACACACACACATGCTCCGCCAAAAAGACACAACATGCTCCGCCAATAAGACACCCACACGCTCCGCACCAAGACACCCTCACGCTCCACCACAAGACACCCACACGCTCCGCCAACAAGACACCACACGCTCCGCCCACAAGACCACACATGCTCCGCCAACAAGACAACCACATGCTCCGCCAACAAGACACCCACACGCTCCGCCAACAAGACACCCACACGCTCCGCCAACAGACAACAACTGCTCCGCAACAAGACACCCACACGCTCCGCCAACAAGACACCCACACGCTCCGCCAACAAGACACCCCCACGCTCCGCCAACAAGACACCCACACGCTCCGCCAACAAGACACCCCCACGCTCCGCCAACAAGACACCCACACGCTCCGCCAACAAGACACCCCCACGCTCCGCCAACAAGACACCCACACGCTCCGCCAACAAGACACCCCCACGCTCCGCCAACAAGACACCCACACGCTCCGCCAACAAGACAACCACATGCTCCGCCAACAAGACACCCCCACGCTCCGCCAACAAGACACCCACACGCTCCGCCAACAAGACAACCACATGCTCCGCCAACAAGACACCCACACGCTCCGCCAACAAGACAACCACATGCTCCGCCAACAAGACACCCACACGCTCCGCCAACAAGACACCCCCACGCTCCGCCAACAAGACACCCTCACGCTCCGCCAACAAGACACCCCCACGCTCCGCCAACAAGACACCCACACGCTCCGCCTACACGACTTCAACTTTATATGTAAAAAGACTAAATCTGGGATGTTTGGTGTCAATAATGCAAGAAGGTTGGGAATATGCAGAAATATCTCAACGGTGCAATATTTGGGAGGAAATGGAAAATTGCATTAGTGATGGGTGCTGAATAACAATGAACAACAATGAATAATTTTAAATAACATCTATTTTTTGGCCATGGAGGCAGCTGCATGGCTACCGATCATACCGTGGGAGGGAGGAGCTTGAAGCTGGTCAGCTTGGCTATCGTCATAATATGGGTGAAGCGTGAGCTTGGCCAGATGGGTATCGTCATTTCAAGAGAGCAGCATAAGTCTGGCCAGATCTGTCTCTCTATTCTCAAACTTCTTTATCAATTAACATGCGAAAGTTTGCATCAGGATCGTTTGGAACACTCAAATTTTTATGGAAATTCTACACACTAGCATTCAAATGACATCAATATATCCGCAACTTTTGTTTTATGTCAAGCAGCTGCCCGGAGTCGAGGTCAGGTCAACACTCCGGGCGTTATACTTCAGTGTCATGATTTATATCATGAGGTATTACGCAAGATATAAACAGCTAAATAATGATGATCTACATCATGAGTGTGTGTTGGGTCTCCACCCCAGCTGGTGATGTTACTTAGGAATTTAGAGAAAGAATATTCTATGGAGCTATCACAGGGAGCGATTTGTAAATATTAAATATTTATTTCAATTTGTTGATTATGCACCCCATACCCATCCTATTGGGGGGGTGGGAGGATTTAGAGGCAAATAATCTGTTAAGGAACTGAACCACATAGTTCGTTTAGCTAAGCAAGTGACAATCTTGTGAAGCTATATTTAGGCAGATTTTCTAACTTATCGATTTGAAGGGAGTGTTGAGATTAAATGTAGTTGCTTAAGTATAAAGGAAATTGCAGAACGCCTATTGGTCCATGTAAGGCAACTCCTTTTTATATCCACCCCAAAGATGTTAATTTATGTGTTACCTTCGCATGAAACAATCCAGCACTCTCATGTTTACTATATTACCCAGTAATTTGTTACATGCTGCAATATAGTGGAAATAGTGTTTACTAATTGTAACAAATTAATAGATTGCTTAAGTATAAAGCTATATGTGAGTAAAAAGCAACTGTTTAACAAGAATATCATACCCAACCCAACTATTCAAATGAACACAAGAGAACGATAGACTCTTTTTTTTTTTTGCACGTAAGGGGAAAAAAATATCATGCATAACCAGTGAAAAGTTTAAATAAAACTCATGACGTACACCAGGACCGGAAGACGGACCATCAAGAACTAGTCTTCACTTCATCGTGGTCACTGTTAAGTAAGCAATGTGATATATAAAAGTAAACACAGGGAACGAGGCGCGTTCCAATAATATAGCACAAGAATTGCTGTTTCATGTATGAATTACTTGTTGGGAGCATTGACCAGGCTTACGCTGTCCTGCAGATGGTGTTAACGACACAGATGTACTATGAGGACACAGGCATTAACCTCTAAAGTGACCAGTATGAGTAGATAGTGAAGACACAGACAATAACCATAATAATGGTCAAATTCCAGTACACTTCTGCAATCACCGCAAGAGGCGTGAACCTGTCAGTTTATCCTAGCTGGGTATGCTCACGTGCTCACCTTGCTGGGTATGCTCACGTGGTCACGTTCTGGGTATGCTCACGTGCTCACCTTGCTGGGTCTGCTCACGTGGTCACCTTGCTGGGTCTGCTCACGTGGTCACGTTCTGGGTATGCTCATGTGGTCACGTTCTGGGTCTGCTCACGTGAAGTGGAGAACAAGGTGATGGCTTCATATCCTTCGATGGATCCTTCGTCAGCTCTGGCTGACGGGGATCCTAACTTCAGCAATTCGTACACACAACATTACGCTAAAATTCGCAACTCTACGGACTCGTACGGGTTATCAACTGTATAATACGATGATAAACACCATCTTCCACTCACAGTTACGTTGATCAACGTCATCATGACGTCGAACTCACTCTCTGCGTTACATTACGACCTGCCTCACTAGTCAGTAGAGTGCCCTCACTCCAGCAGTAAATATTCTCTGAACGATTCTACGCACAGGTCTAATTAAAGCGTGTGGCGGGTGTTAACCTGACGCTCCGATGTTAACTGCATCTAGGTCAATGGAAATTGCACCAAAACTGATTGGTTGATTGATTGAAGCTTCAGCCACCCAAGAGGTTGCTCGGGCATGAATAGCCCGTTAGGACCCGAAACGCCCTCACCTTTTCATCGTATACTCATCAGTTAGAATGGTCTTCCTTTGCTCGATCGCCCACAGAGTCATAAAGACAAAGGTCAACGCATTAGCAAATGCAGACGAAGCCTTTACATCCAGCTGCACTCTGATTGGTGGTTACGTGATAAGCATCAAGCGGTGACCTTTAACGTCACTCTTGATGACTTAGACTCTGGGAAAAACCTGACCCTTTCATCAGTCTCAAATCAAGTTTCCTCAACCAGCACAAAACAAAATGGCGGCCATTTGTTATTTCTAGTATAACGGGGTTTTGGTCCGAATTTCGGTTTCACGTCTCTGGGACATGATATGGTTGAGTGCTTCACGTGTCTGGGACATGATATGGTTGAGTGCTTCACGTGTCTGGGACATGATATGGTTGGAGTGCTTCGTGTCTCTGGGACATGATATGGTTGGGTGCTTCACGCCTCTGGGACATGATATGGTTGGGTGCTTCACGTCTCTGGGACATGATATGGTTGGAGTGCTTCACGTGTCTGGGACATGATATGGTTGGAGTGCTTCACGTCTCTGGGACATGATATGGTTGGAGTGCTTCACGTCTCTGGGACATGATATGGTTGGGTGCTTCACGTCTCTGGGACATGATATGGTTGGAGTGCTTCACGTGTCTGGGACATGATATGGTTGGAGTGCTTCACGTCTCTGGGACATGTTATGGTTGGAGTGCTTCACGTGTCTGGGACATGATATGGTTGGGTGCTTCACGTCTCTGGGACATGATATGGTTGGGTGCTTCACGTCTCTGGGACATGTTATGGTTGGGTGCTTCACGTCTCTGGGACATGTTATGGTTGAGTACTTCACGTCTCTGGGACATGTTATGGTTGAGTACTTCACGTCTCTGGGACATGATATGGTTGGGTGCTTCACGTCTCTAGGACATGATATGGTTGGGTGCTTCACGTCTCTGGGACATGTTGTGGCTGGGTGCTTCACGTCTCTGGGACATGTTGTGGCTGGGTGCTTCACGTCTCTGGGACATGTTGTGGCTGGGTGCTTCACGTCTCTGGGACATGTTATGATTAAGTGCTTCACGTCTCTGGGTTATGACTACGTGAAACACTTTTTCCTAGTGTCTTACCTTCCCCAAGTAATCCTTTTCTCTCCCTCTTTCTCTCTCTCTCTCCTACCTCTCTCTCTCTCTGTCTCTCCTACCTCTCTCCACCGAAGCTCTACTCCTACCTCTCCCGTGCTCGCGGCGTTCACTACGGCACCCCTTGTTGTTCCCTTCTCTCTAATCTATATTTCTTTGTGCCGGGGACATGAAAGGCACCTCTCTCTCGCCCCCTCTTCACACGGTGCATTACTCAAATCATCCTCGGCATTACTCATTATCTCTCGTGCACGGCATCTTTGCTAAGGTCTTCATGTGGGTTCAGGTGATTAATTTTGGTGGAGGAAGCCTTTGGTGGTTCTCAGGTGAAAAACGTGGGAGATGAATGCCATGGGGAACATCTGAGGTAAAGAATCTTCGTGGGTAAGGGTATGAAACTCGGTCCTTGATTGAGAAGGAAAATCAAATTTTTTTTGTTTGCTGATTTTTTTTTATTTATCTAAATAGTCTCTTGTGTTTTACAGTGATTTATGTTTCCCAGAGGTAAATAAATTCCCACATAATTTATATTATTTTGTTATATATGTCACCTTAGTTAAGATTTTGGAACATTCCCAATAGAGTTCCGCATTTAATTACGGACAGTGTTCTCGTTAGGAACGTTACGCCACTGTTCGTTCTTAGTGGTCTTTTGGAGATCCTCAAGAAATATGAAGTAAGGAAATGATTAAGGTTATATAGTGTGTGTTGAGTAGAGACGGAAATAGAGTATGAAAAATATATTTGAGATAGAAGTAAATAGAAAGAGAACTGATACCCATGCCTGAAACATTTTTCTTCCTTAAACATTACTTACCAATTTTTTTGCACATGTTTACCAATGATTGCCGTCGTTTAGAACAGCATTAAACATATTTGTCTATGTATCTTCACTTTCCATCACCCACCTTCTTTCGTTAAGTCTAATATACTTTTTCATATCTCCTTTTTACACAGTGGCGTTAAGCACAATGAAATCACTTTAACGTCATGTATCAATGAGAAAATCATGTCATAGTTAAGTAGTTTTAGGTGTGTATTTGGAAGTACCAAACGTGAGTTCGAGTACTCCTCGTAGCTCCTACTGATTTCCTAATTCAGGGTATATAAATCTTCTACACTTATTTCTTTGGTTATATCATGCCAGATCAAAACTTTTTCTTTTGTTAAATTTCCAGATATAGCAAGTGTGTCTACCTG
Organism: Procambarus virginalis; assembly: GCA_020271785.1. Taxonomy (NCBI): domain Eukaryota; kingdom Metazoa; phylum Arthropoda; class Malacostraca; order Decapoda; family Cambaridae; genus Procambarus; species Procambarus virginalis. The sequence continues at coordinate 10,254,922 of WNGS01003388.1, read as the reverse complement.
ATATTTATTTAATTATGTCTGTTTCCTTTTGATTGCCAGTTGAGGATTTCCACACCTCCTTTGCAATCAAAATTAAGTTTAGAAATTAATTAGAGGTTATAAAAATCTAGACATTAATATTGCGTTCAATATATCTACTGAGAACAGAACATTAAACACTTGCTATATATATTCTTACGCATAAAGTCTGAAAATAATTAGGTAAACACTGATTTGCAAATATGGTTTTATTTCTCAGGAACACGTCGCTGAGTAACGCAATAAAGGAGGAGCTGTTGGACTGACTCAAGCGTAAGGTATGCAAAAGCACGTGAGGGTGTAATTGGATATATGTATGTATGTAAATATATATATATATATATATATATATATATATATATATATATATATATATATATATATATATATATATATATATATATATATATATATATATATATATATGGTCACCCGGCATGTTCTCTTCGGCGTGACTGGATACGCTCACATCATCTTCCCTCACGTCTCGTCCCGACGTCACCGCGCATACCGGAAACGCCACTCTCGCAATTTCCGTTTCGCCACTGCTGGCGCCCGTCCTGCTGCTCCGTTGATAGGGTTCTATACACTCCTCACCTTTAATCAAATTCGGGAGAACACATCCCCCACAGGAGTCATTCCCTAGGATCACCTGAGCTTCCATCCTGGGCAGTAGAGCACCGACCCCTACTACGAGAGTCTGGCAACCATAGTCTGAATTAAAAGTCACCTTATGAAGGGGCATCCTCACTTGTCCCCCAACGTCCTTATCAGGGCTTCCCCTGTACTGGAACTTCTGTAGTCCTTGGGGAAGAGGGATTCACTAACAAGGGTGAAGTCGGATCCAGTGTCCCTCAGCATCCTTGCTGGCACAGGATCAGCTCCTCTTATCTTCACCGTCCCCTCACACACAAAAGGGTGAATCCGCTTCTCCCGTATCACTGGCACATCACCTTCATTATCGTTGGTTTCTTCGCTTCCTATTCTCGCGAAAGCCACATTCCCACTGTGCCTTGGGCGGCTGCACTCCCTTGCGAAGTGTCCTCGTCCCTTACAGTTGTAACACCGACCACCTCTCCCGGGCGACCCTCTACTAGTCACCCTGGTAGCACCAACGGTAGAGGTTCCCTGGGTCCTCCTAGGACTTCCCGTCGTCGGTTCCCAGGCAGCGGCACTCGCTCCCGAGCTAGGTCCACCGCTCGCAGCTTGGGGCTTCCTTCCCGCGTCCCTTGAGCTCTTGAACCGGGTTACCTCATCGGGCACACTACTCTTGGGAGAGCCCCCACTCGTCCTCGCTCCTCCTGAACTCCTAAAGTTCCCTCCCGACCTGGGGTAAGGTGAGTGTCTGGGCGGCCCCTCCCTCCTGAGATGCAGTGCATGTCGGCTCGGTCCGCTGCAGCCTTTAGGTCCTTAATACCTGCTTCTCTCACCCTTACTCGCAACTCTGGATGGAGCACTGACATACACTTCTCCATCACTATCAGTCGTTTGATATCATCCGCCGACTCCGCTTCCTCCGCCTTCAACCACCGTAGGAACTTCCGTTCCATATCCCTGGCGGTCTCGGCGTAAGACTTTCCCGACGCTCTTGTACACTCTCTGAACCACTTCCGGTACATCTCCGGAGTCAGCCGGAATGAGTGGAGCACCGCATTCTTAATTGCGTCGTAATTAGCACACTCTTCTAGGTCCAGCATGTTGTAGGCCTCGGGCCTCACCAGTCAACCTGCCCTGGACCAGAGCAGCCCAATCATCTTCTGGCCACTCCTTCAGAGTTGCTATCCGTTCAAAGTGTTCGAAGAACGCCTCGGCTTCTTGAGGTTCGAACGTAGGTAAGTCACGCTCCCTTACCTTGAAGTCTTCCCGCCGTGCAGGTAGTGCGGGCAGACCACGCGCAACGCGACGCAACTCGACTTCTTTCTTTGCCTTTATCTCCTCCAGTCGCAGTTGTCTCTCTCCTTCTCGCTGCAGCCGTGCTTCTCGCTCCTCTCGCTGCATTTGCGCTTCTCTTTCCTCTCGCCTCAGCTGGGCTTCCAGTTGCATCTTCATTATTTCCAGTTGCAGGCTCCTCTTACTACAGCTGGACCTTCCACTGCTTCCATGTTCACTGTGAATTCCCTCCACACTGGTAGGCGCTTGGGGTGGCTCTAGTCGGGACGGTTCACCTTGCGACGGCTCTTCACAGGACGGCTCTCCTTGAGATGGCTCCTCTCCCGTCGCCTCCTCTCGAGCTGTGAGCTGTGCCATGATCTCTATCCTTCGCTCTGCAACCTTAGTCGTCCTCAACCTGATCCCAAAGTGGTTTGCCACTTGTTGGAGCTGGGCCTCGGTACACTCTTCCAAAATTCTCTCGTCCCTTGTGTCAATAAATTTCTTTACTTTATCCTCCTCCATCTCTATATCGTCGAGCATACACGACAGCACAGACAAGTTAGTAGGTACTAATTTCACCGTTTCAGTCCCTTAGCTGGTTGGGTAACAGTACTCTGAATTCACTGGCCACACTGTATTTGTACCCTGGCAACACTGTCTTGAAATCTTGGGCAACACTGTAGCTTGATCAACACACCTTGGCAACACCGTAGCTTGATCCACTCTTCCTGGCGAAGTCTCCAGTTCTTGGCTACTGTGGTTCGAATCCTGGCAAGGTCGCCAGTTCTCTGTCACGGGGGGTGGGCCGGGGCTCTGCTAGCACTCGGCTGCTAGGGGCTCGAAAGGCCGAATACTCAGCCCCTCCGACTCCCGGGATTCACCGGAGTCTCCTTGGTCCCACAGGAGAGGACCAGCAATGCCCACCTCCGCAGGTCTTTGCTTCCACCACTGAAGGGGTGCCACTGACTCACCCTGGAAGCCCTTCAGTCAACCACGGGGAAACTGCTATCAGCAATTCCGGCCTAGACCCGTGGAGGAGTGAAGGAAGACTCGGGCTTACCTTATAACAATGACCTCCCTGAGTCTTGCCTGCCGGACAAAGAGGTTGCAGGAACTCCTTTCCCGCCTGTCTTCTCTATCTTTTCCTCAACAAGGTCGCCAGCTGGGTTATTATATCTGCACCCCAGCGATGCAGTTCAGTGGGTGTATATATGTTGTTCGTTGCCAGAGTGTTGCTACTCCCAGGATCTACTATTGGACTGTCAGCCCAGGATACACTCCCTTGAAGGTCCGTGTGGCTTTACCTCTCTCTAGCCACCACGTTACTAGTTGCCGCCATTTAGGCAATAGTACTGATCGGATGGCTAAGGGTGCACTTTATATAAGTCTGTGCTGTGTGCCACTCCCTAGGCAATAAGAAATTCTATAGGGAACGTGATGTCCCCTAAATGGTACTATGATAACCCTCGTGTATGCTCAATAGAGAAATTTTGCAATGGAGGCACACTTAAACACAATAGTAAAATGTGTGAATTTACTGATACGAATACATGATCACACATATGACTATAAGTGATACAAGGAAATGAAAATAATAATAATAACTCTGGAAATTGTCAGCAACTCTTCTCTCACGTTCTCCAGGCTCCTTCAACTGGGCAGATAGACAGGTGTCACACACACTCTCACAGAAGGGCCTCTTCACCATGTCGGCTCCTCTTCTTCACTGTCCTGCCATCCACACACACTGTCCTCTCTGACAGTCCTGGACATACGCTGCCCTGCAGCCTATTCTGCTACTAAAGCATTAATATCCTATTTCCACATATATAAGTGAATATAATGGCCTATCTAGCCTACTCTCACAAAGGGGTAATGGGAGAGAAAATGATCTACCTTAACAATCCTTGGCTCACGACGCCTATCCCTCGATGGTGTGAGGGTCCTATGCTTCCTGAGTCGATCCTCGGTGATCCAGGAACGTTCCCACAGGTCCTCAGGTGTCGTGAAGCCTTCGCGTCTTCGCCGTTCCAATCCCTGGGATTCAGCTATCCCAATCCTAGTCCATTAATTGGCGCTGAGCTGATCGCTATATTCACACACACGTTCCTCCCACAAGGCGCTGCTCCTCGTCCTAGAAACGGTGTCGTCCCTCCAGCACCCTCCGTGGATGTGACCCAGTCACAGCATGCCTGCCCGCCACACCTTTCAGGCCCTCAACATCACGCGTCGCCGCCCAGCGTCGTCGCCGACAATTCTCCAATTTTGGCACTTCTCTGCCCACTCAACTTGGTTCCTTTTTGCTTCTCAGAAGCGCGGGGCCTCCTATATATAAGGTGGGTTGCGATGGCTAGCTCTAATCCACTGAGAAAGGCCTGTAAAGCCTCCAATTCTTGAGAGCTGACAGAGGAGCGTCCTCTCCCCTTCGCTGTCAGGTCAACTCTGACGTTGGCGCCGCCCGGGACACTCGGTGACGTCACGGCGGGCTCTAATTGGTCGCCCGTGACCCGAGTCATCCAATCCGCACACGGCTAGCGTCCATTCTAAAACGTCATATCTGCAGTAGGGGATACTCTTTCATTTATATCCGGGCGCCTCTTTCCCCTTACCTACAGACTTATAATGTAAGTTTCTCCCTGTAGGGAGAGTCGATACGACTCTTACAGCAGGCAACGAAAGAGATAGGAGAGGACACCGTAACAATATATATATATATATATATATATATATATATATATATATATATATATATATATATATATATATATGTATATATATATATGTATTGGTGTATACTGGCAGCAGGTTTTCATTTAAACATGTTTAATTGAATAATATGACTGCATATTCTGCATTGATTATTTTCTTGTTCAGGGTTTCTGTCCCTCTGACTAGTGCACTAGCGTCTTGGTTTAATTGGAAGAAGAGTTATCCAAAGGTTATCTTCGTTCGAGGTGAAGATATATTTCTTCACCTCGAACGAAGTTGACCTTTTGGACGTAGTTGACATATCCGAGTAACACTTGAAGAGCCTTCTCGAGGCATGTACAAAGGAAGCTCCTTTCATCAGTCTGCAAGGTAACATGTATCTACAAATAGACGGAGTAGTAATGGGCTCCCCCTTAGGAGTGTTATTCGCTGTTTTTTACAAAGGAACCATCGAAGATAGAGTCTTCAGTAGTAGGCAAAAATCAATTCTATACTGCCGTTATGTTGACGACAGATTCGTCATAGTAAAAGACTCAGATGAACTAATTGATCTAAAGAGCCATCTAGAGAGAGAGTCAGTACTCCGATTTATACAGGATAATACTGAAAATAAGTCTGGCATTCTTGGACGTACTAATAACAAAAACAGGAAACTCTTTAGGCACCAGCGTATTTACTAAGCCAACCAACATAGGATTATGCCTAAACGGTAGAAGTGAGTGTCCCCAAAGATACAAAGCGAATGTTCTCAATGCTTATATACGTCGAGCGCTTACCCACTGCTCCGAATGGATCAACGTGAGTAAGGAGTTTGAAAGAGTAGCTCAGGTATTTTTGAGCAATGCATATAGTAACACAGAAATAAACTCTATTATAAGACGACACCCTGACCGATGGTACAATTCTGAACCTAGAACAGAAAGCACAACACCTCCAATATTATTATATTACATATCAACTATGCACAGTCAACATAAAAAAACAAGAAAGAATAATGAAAGAAATAATCCATAAAGGAGTAAAAAGCATTACTCCTAACCAAAACATAGACCTAATCATATTCTATAAAACAAAGAAGTCTACCGACCTCCTTATTTAAACAGCCCGAAGACGACGGAGAACCTTGAGAATGGAAGTAGAACGGAGATGAGAGAGTTGGGTAAAGGGGGGTAAGCGGACAGAAGAATTGTCACGATTTATAATCCTCGCAAAGATACCGGCTGCAATTAAGAAGATAAACCAGAACAGGCACAAAAGATACACGAAAATAACAAGATAGTCGAATAAATTGATGATGTTACTATGTAGAACGCATTTAAACTCATAAAAAACCAACATTCCGTTTTGGAGCAATAAATATATTTCCTTCTAAGGGATTATCCAAATGTAATTGCTAAATTTTACCAACCTAGAGAACCACAGGATATATGATACAAACAAATATGAAATGCCTTAAGAATGAAAAGTGCATTTAAATATTTTCGACCTTCCTTGCAGCATGTTAATCACCCCCGGGTTCAAATTACTGACAACAGCAACTTAAAAATCGAGAGCTCTTCAGAATATCTGCAGTCTGCCCACACACACACACACACACATACACACACACACACACACACACACACACACACACACACACACACACACACACACACACACACACACACACACACACACACACACACACACACAAGCCAGGTAGCCTGGTGGATAGCGTGCAGGACTTGTAATTCTGTGGCGCGGGTTCGATTCCCGCACCCGGCAGAAACAAATGGGCAAAGTTTCTTTCACCCTGAATGCCCCTGTTACCTAGCAGTAAATAGGTACCTGGGAGTTAGTCAGCTGTCACGGGCTGCTTCCTGGGGTGTGTGTGTGTGTGTGTGTGTGAAAAAAAAAAAAAAAAAAAAAAAAAAAAAAAAAAAAAAAAAAGTAGTTAGTAAACAGTTGATTGACAGTTGAGAGGCGGGCCGAAAGAGCAAAGCTCAACCCCCGTAAAATACAACTAAGTGAATACACACACACACACACACATATATATATATACATTAAAGGATGGAGAGATGTAAGCAATTTTATCATTAATGATTTAGATTATGACGTGCACTCGGCCCTACCGGTTCCATGCAACCTTCAAACAACAAAACTATTCAATCCGCTAATCATTACTATTGTAGTCGTGTAGTCTGTTGCGTTTACGTTGGAGCCAAGGGGATGAGTGGATGCCAGTTCGGGCGTAGCGGTCCCTTCGTCAACCACTGCGATCCTTTTAGGGGCACACTGGCATGCTAATTCGGGTAATAGAACTTCCCCAATTCAAACCTTGTTACAATAGAGCCGCTAATTAGCTGTTATATTTAGCCGCTGTTGCAAACCCCGCTAATTAGAGATAAGAGCCAAGTGTATGTAGGTTCTTCACTAATGGTGCTTAATCTCAAATTAGTTAAGGTAGTATTATAACATAGAAAAGATGTCCTAATCTTGATAGTATTTTCGTAGCAATTAGATATTTTCAGTTAGATATCAACTTACCGCTGTAGCGTCATATAAATCTTGACTTTTGACAGCACATGGGTGCTCCTGATTGTATAGAACATTGTAAAATTGGGTAATATCTTAATTTGGTTGGCTTAAAACTCAGCAAGTTTATTTTTAATAGCGCGGACAGTTTGTTTAAAATGATCTGTTTATTTACATGTAGGGAACTTTAGGTTTATATTGTGCAGGTTTGCCTTATTTGCCTAAAGTATGGTAATTTAGAACGTCTTGCTATATAATAAAATTGGTATAAAAATATTTTCTTCCAGGATTAATGAACATGCTAGTTATTTCTATTTGATTGGACAGAGATCCGAGCACTTATGCAGATCCTATGCACGTGAATAGATAAGTAAATTGTTATTTAAAGTTTTAATACGATTATCCCTGAATGATGTTTATACAGAAGACACTTGAAACAGCCCACAATGATATAGAGGATTCATCTTTTATACTGGGTAGAGGAGAATTGTAACTTTTACCTAAATACCTGACATACCATAAATTACAGAACACCTGCTGCGATAAAGGCTACTCTAACATGACTGTTTCTTCTAATCATATGTTCTTACGTTCTTACGATGTCTCATTCGTTATTGTCTTCACTGTACTATGCCTCTAAAGCTTTTAAAACAGTCTGGATTACCTCAAGTTGTCAAGGTAAGTTGGTTTGTACTATTCTGAAGATTAGCTGGAGTTAAAACATGTGAATTAAATGATAAG
>WNGS01003388.1:10230004-10246065 GCA_020271785.1 Procambarus virginalis | reverse complement strand
TATATATATATATATATATATATTATAAATTATATATATTTATATAATCTATATGATATATATATACTATTATAATATATGTATGTCTTATTAAGATATTATTATATAAGGTATTTGTGAGGGGTACCACCTCTGGTGCCAATGTGGGGCCCATAGCCTCGAGAGAAAATAAAAAGTATTCAGAGGAGACACTTGTGGATTCTCACTGGGGGGGGAACACTGAATATTATCTTCTCCTATCTTCATCCCCCAATCTTTGTATTACACATATATATTTGTTTATTTGAACTTTGTATACAAAAAAAGGAGTTACACTTTCAGGTTACAAAGATGTGGTTATCATGTTGCTCGAGTTCCTCCAGCTCCTCCGATCGGCGGGCAGGAGACCCTGAATGCTAGTGGCATTTCCTGCTCTAGTTCGCCACGCTCGAGGCGCTGGAAAGAAAGCTGGCAGCCTCTAGGCTTCCCTTTGTCTTTCAATGTAGCCTAGACCCAGCTCCTTCAAAAAACTGAAGACACATCTTACCCCAGGCGCCGCGGTGTCTCAGAGCAATGGGGACAAAATTGTTAGTGGTGTATCCAGTTCTCTGTGCATTACCTGAAGTTGGGCTTGCTTCCCTGTGGGTGGGCAAGCGCCAACTATTAGTTGTGCCACACTGAGTCAATGTCGGTGTTAGCCAGGGTTGTATGCACCTGTAGTCCCATACCACCTGCTGCCATTCTTCCAGGGGTGTACACTGTGATACCATCCGGGCGACCATTAAGAAGATCGGAGAGTTACGGGGTGTAGGTAACGGGGCTCTCTTTGCTGTGGCATCCAGCTGTGGTGAGGCTCCTCCTGATGATGTCGTCATGGTCTGATATGTCGTAATCATCAGGGGTAAGATTGCAAGACAGGAGAAGTCAACGACATCATCAAGAGGAGCCTCACCACAGGAAGAACCCTGAACAAGAAAATAATCAATGCGAGGAATATGGCAGTATATATTCAATGAAACATGTTTAACATGAAAACCTGCTGCCAGTATACACAAATATATATATATATATATATAATGTATATATATAATTATATTATATTATTATATATATATATTATCTTAACGTACCAGAACTCTCACGTTTTGGGCCTACTAGTCAAAGGACCGATTTGCCTAATAGGCCCAAGGTCATTCAATATATATGTACTGAGTAGCCAGGACGAACTCACTTTTTGGCCTACTGTGCAAGGCACGATTTGCCTAAAGCCAAGATTTGCATGAATTTATCGTTTTTCGGAACTACCTAACCTACCTAAACCTAACCTAACCGTAACTTTTTCGGGCTACCTAACCTAACCGTAACCTATAAAGATAGATTAGGTTAGGTTACGGTAGTGGGTTGGTTAGGTTCCGGCCATATATCTACGTTAAGTTTAACTCAATAAAAAAAAATGACCTCATACATTATGAAATAGGGTAGCTTATCACTTCCATAAGAAAAAAAATTGGAAGAAAAGAAATATTTAATATCAGGACAAACTATGGCTTATTTAGGGGGCAAATCGGCGCCTTGCATATAGGCCAAAAAAAGTGAGTTTCTGGCTTACTAGGTACACATATATATATATATATATATTATATTTATTATTATATAATTATATATATATCATATATATATATATATATATATATATACTATATATAAAATTTTCAAGTGAGGATCTACACAAGCACTTCTCTCTGATTACTCTATTTTCTTCTCCGAGGATGTGGATCCCTACACTTGCACCAGAAATGGTACCCATTTTCGGTGTTGATATATAATATAATAGTATATATATATATATATATTATTTTATTTTATAACTATCTTCTAAAGGTGTATATGTGCAGCAGGTTTTCATTTTACTGTTTCATTGAATAATATGACTGCATATTCTGCATTGATTATTGTCTTGTTCAGGGTTCTGTCCCTCTGACTAGTGCACTAGCATCTTGGTTTAATTGGACAGGAACGAGTTTCCAAAAGGCGTTATCTTCGTTCGGAGGGCTGAAGAATATTATCTTCACCTCGGACGAAGTTGACCTTTCTGGGACGTAGATGACATACTCGAGTAACACTTGAGTGAGCCTTCTCGAGGCATGTACAAAGAAGCTCCTTTCATTCAGTCCTCAAGGTAACATGTATCTACAAATAGACGGAGTAGCAAATGGCCTCCCCACTTAGGAGTGTTATTCGCGAATTTTTACAGGGAACCATCGCAGATAGAGTCTTCAGTAGTAGGCAAAAATCAATTCTATACTGACGTTATGTTGACGACATATTCGTATGTAAAAGAACCCGATGTAACTAAGTTGATCTAAAGAGTCCATCTAGAGAGAGTCAGTATTCCTATTTATACAGGATAATCATGAAAATAAGTCTGCCATTTTTGAAGTAATATATAACAAAACAGGAACCTCTTTAGACACCATGCGTATATACTAAGCTAACCAACATAGGATTATGCCTTAACGGTAGAAGTGAGTGCCCACAAAAAATACAAAGCCAGAGTTCTCAATGATTATATACGTCGAGCGCTTACACACTGCTATGAATGGACGCAACAGTGTAGTAGGGAGTTTGAAAGAGTAGCTCAGGTATTTTGAACAATGCATATAATAACACAGAAATAAACACTATTATAAGACGACACCCTGACCGATGGACAATTCTGAACCTAGAACAGAAACGAACAACACCTCCAATAAAATTATATTAAATCAACTATGCACAGTGACATAAAAAAAATAGAAAGAATAAGTAAAAAAAATAATCCATAAAGGAGTAAAATGCATTACTCCTAACCAAAACAGACCTAATCATATTCTATAAAACAAGAAGTGTATCGGACTCCTTATGTAAACAGCCCGAAGACGACGGAGACCTGTGAGAATGGAAGTAGAACGAAGATGAGAGAGTGGGTGAGGGGGGTAAGCGGACAGAAGAATTGTCACGATTTATAATCCTCGCAAAGATACTGGCTGTAATTAAGAAGATAAACCAGAACAGGCACAAAAGATTACACGAAAATAACAGGATAGTCGAATAAATTGATGATGTTACTATGTAGAACGCATTTAAACTCATAAAAAAATCATTCCATTCTTGGTGCAATGAATATATTTCTTTCTAAGGGTGATTATCCAAATGTAATTGCTAAATTTTACCAACCTAGAGAACCACAGGATATACGATACAAAAAATATGAAATGCCTTAAGAATGAAAAGTGCATTTAAATATTTTCGACCTTCCTTGCAGCATGTTAATCACCCCCGGGTTCAAATTACTGACAACAGCAACTTAAAAATCGAGAGCTCTTCAGAATATCTGCAGTCCGCCCACACACACACACACACACATACACACACACACACACCACACACACACACACACACACACACACACACACACACCACACACACACACACACACACACACACACACACACACAACACACCATATATATATACATTAAAGGATGGAGAGATGTAAGCAATTTTATCATTAATGAATTTAGATTATGACGTGCACTCGGCCCTACGGTTCCATGCAACCTTCAAACAACAAAACTATTCAATCCGCTAATCATTACTATTGTAGTCGTGTAGTCTGTTGCGTTTACGTTGGAGCCAAGGGATGAGTGGATGCCAGTTCGGGCGTAGCGGTCCCTTCGTCAACCACTGCGATCCTTTTAGGGGCACTACGGCATGCTAATTCGGTATAAGAACTTCCCCAATTCAAACCTTGTTACAATTAGAGCCGCTAATTAGCTGTTATATTTAGCCGCTGTTGCAAACCCCGCTAATTAGAGATAAGAGCCAAGTGTATGTAGGTTCTTCACTAATGTTGCTTAATCTCAAATTAGTTAAGGTAGTAATTATAACATAGAAATATGTCTAATCTTGATTATTATTTTCGTAGCATTAGATATTTTCAGTTAGATATCAACTTACGCTGTAGCGTCATATAAATCTGACTTTGACAGCACATGGGTTGCTCCTGATTGTATAGAACATTGTAAAATTGGGTAATATCTATTTTGGCTTAAACTGCAAAAGTTTATTTTTAATTAGCGCGGACAGTTTTTTTAAAATGATCTGTTATTTACATGTAGGAACTTAGGTATATTTGTGCAGGTTTCCTTATTGCCTAAAGTAATGGTAATTAGAAGTCTTGCTATATAATAAAATTGGTATAAAATATTTTCTTCCAGGATTAATGAACATGCTTTATTTCTATTTTAGATTGGACAGAGATCAGAGCCTTATCAGATCATGCACGTGAATAATAAATAATTGTTATTAAATTTTTAATACTATTATCCTTAATGATGTTATACAAGTAATCACTTGAAACAGCCCAAATGATATGAGGATTATCTTTTATAATGGGTAGAGAGAATGTAATTTTACCTAAATACTGACATACCATAAATTACAGAACACTGCGCGAAAAGGCTACTCTAACATGCTGTTTCTTCTAATCATATGTTCTTACGTTCTTACGATGTCTCATTCGTTATTGTCTCACTGTATATGCCTCGCTTTTAAAACAGTCTGGATTACCTCAAGTTTCAAGGTAATTTGTTTGTACTTTCTGAAGATTAGCTTGAGTTAAAAACATGGAATTTAAATGATAATATATGGTAAAAAATATTGATTTAGCAAGCAGACATAAAACAGAGTAGGGCATATACACAATTAATTTCGTATTGATATATGAAGGATCGAATGAGATTCTAGGAAATACTTGTACAGAAATCCCAGAGTACCTGTAAGTTCTGAATTTCACTAAGGAAAATATTAAATAAATCGGAAAGCAAAGTGGAAAGACAGCATGACGAACTGGATAAGATGAAGACTATGTGTGAAGTCAGAAAAAGTATTTAAAATTTTGGTAGCGGAAGCTGGGCCGTCGATCTGACCCCTTGCAGAACTCTTAGTCCTTACTGGTAAAGAATGAATTGCCAGAGGTTGGCAAAGCATCTGATGTGAGATTTTAGTAAAAAAAGAGAATCACGTGAGCCACTTGTCAATTGACTGGTATCACTATAACAACCTTTCCTTGTATGGTTCTTCAGAGTCTATTTAGAAAGATAATAACGATTGTGCTCTGATCTGAACACCTTATGAATTGAGGGCAAACGTTGAGGAACACAGTCACGTAAGGTGTTGAAGGCTGCTGTGGTACATAGTCACAAGGTTTTTTTTATTGTTATTTTCTACCACAATCGGTCCCACACATTTACAGTGCTAACCAGCATATAAACATCATCTTCTGTCTTCAATGGGATAGAGATGGACGGCTGCTAGCACACATAGTTACACAAAAGTGACCATTCCATGCAAATGCATCTCAAAATTTAACCTATACTGCCATCTTAGGATAAAACCAATATCTTTTCATTCCCGAATCCTTCTTTCTTGTATTTGTAATTTTACATTCTGAGAAATTGCTCATATGTGCAATAACTCGTCTTACACAGTCAAACGGTATTGGTGGAAGATATTATGAGCTTATAGCAGTGATGCTTTCTATTGTTATATCGCTTGTAAAGCTGCATTCAGCAATTTTACAGGTCAAAATATAAGTAATATTTTCTGCTGTATAAAAAAAATGGTATCACGTTCCAAACTGACATTCTATTGACAATATGCTGTTGCAAATGCTCCAAAAGGTTCACTCTTTTTATTTTACACAGAGAATATTCTCATATTATATTTTATTTTGTTAAAGAAAATTGTAGTTTTTGAAGTTAAAAATTAACTTAGAATACGAAAGAACATTTCAGGGCTTCAGCCTCTTACTCTTGAGGGAAATTGTGATACAATATGTAAAACAGAATCATCGGTTTACTCTAAAATTCTTTTTATTCAAATAATTGCTGTTCCCGGAAATAATCTTTTCAGCAACTAGGAAACAAAATATTGCTGACGGTAATCATATTGTCCGTGAAATTATGAATAGAACTCATAATAAAAACTCGCCAGTCACTGAAAATATCGTCTCAACATTCATGGAAATCAAATAACAAAGTTAAATAATCTAAGGACGCTTTATTGAATGAATGAGGACATTTATATGGTGTTATAAGATCAGAGGTTATTTGCGTTGACCGAAAATTAATACTGAGCTCGATACTAACAAAAGTTAAACCAGAGAGACAGAGGGCCGCGAGGCTGAGTCTAAAGGATCATTGGGAACGGAAGGAAACTATCAATGGAAAGCGCCAAGCCATTACGACTATATAGTGTTGGGAAGGGGATCAGGATAAGGAGTTAGGATGGGGATGGGGATATTCCTATTATTTGGATCCCACTTTGTCTCCTATTCATTGGTCAGGGTACAAGCTTTACAAGCCGGTCTCGAGACCAGGGAAATGTAAGACAAGTGGTCCTCCATTCTTAACTGTTAGAAGGACTTGACACTTGGTAAAACAAACCGATCGGAAAACTATTTTCCAAGAAATACAAGAAGGGCAACTCTTAACCACTTTCGCGCTTAGCGGCCGATCGTTAGCGTCCAATCTTTTTCTCCTGATTCTGCCCTCTGGACGCCGGCTGTTATTCCCCAATAATCTTTGGCAGGTGGAGTCCGGATTTCTTGGCGTTCACAGTTTCGAACGCTAAAGATTATTGGGGAATACAAACCTGGGTATGCGTATGGAAATGTCAAGACACACAAGCCTGGAAACCCACTTTGGTCAATCATCAGCCAGATACCTACACCTACGTAAAGACTGGCAAAACGACTCAATGGCTTGCTGACCCCATACGTCCCTTGCGCCTTCAGCCTGAAGGCGCAAGGGACAAAAGAGGTCAGCAACCCCTCACGTGTTGCCCCAAAAAATGAGGGGATTTGATAAAATGCTATGCCCAAGATTACCATCCGAGTGCCGGCGAGGAAGTGGTTCAAATAGCTTCGGCTATCACTTCCTTTTGTCCGGTCGTGATGGTCAAGCGGATTAAGGCATCCCTGTACATACCAGTTGCGTTCCTCCTGGCAGTATGGGTTCGAGTCACTTCTGGGGTGTGAGTTTTCAGTTGCATATAGTCCTGGGGACCATTCAAGCTTGTTCGCATTTGTGTTCCTCACGTGTTTCCCCCAAAAATGAGGTGATTTGATAAAATGCTATGCCCAAGATTATCATCCGAGTGCCGGCGGGGAAGTAGTTCAAATAGCTTCGGCTATCACTTCCTTTTGTCCGGTCGTGATGGTCAAGCGGATTAAGGCGTCCCTGTACATACCAGTTGCGTTGCTCCTGGCAGTATGGGTTCGAGTCACTTCTGGGGTGTGAGTTTTCAGTTGCATATAGTCCTGGGGACCATTCAGGCTTGTTCGCATTTGTGTTCCTCACGTGTTTTCCCCAAAAATGAGGTGATTTGAAAAAATGCTATGCCCAAGATTACCATCCGAGTGCCGGCAGGGAAGTGGTTCAAATAGCTTCGGCTATCACTTCCTATTGTCCGGTCGTAATGGTCAAGCGGATTATGGCGTCCCTGTACATACTAGTTGCGTTGCTCCTGGCAGTATGGGTTCGAGTCACTTCTGGGGTGTGAGTTTTCAGTTGCATATAGTCCTGGGGACCATTCAGGCTTGTTCGCATTTGTGTTCCTCACGTGTTGCCCCAAAAAATGAGGTGATTTGATAAAATGCTATGCCCAAGATTACCATCCGAGTGCCGGCGGGGAAGTGGTTCAAATAGCTTCGGCTATCACTTCCTTTTGTCCGGTCGTGATGGTCAAGCGGATTAAGGCGTCCCTGTACATACCAGTTGCGTTGCTCCTGGCAGTATGGGTTCGAGTCACTTCTGGGGTGTGAGTTTTCAGTTGCATATAGTCCTGGGGACCATTCAGGCTTGTTCGCATTTGTGTTCCTCACGTGTTGCCCCCAAAAATGAGGTGATTTGATAAAATGCTATGCCCAAGATTACCATCCGAGTGCCGGCGGGGAAGTGGTTCAAATAGCTTCGGCTATCACTTCCTTTTGTCCGGTCGTGATGGTCAAGCGGATTAAGGCGTCCCTGTACATACCAGTTGCGTTGCTCCTGGTAGTATGGGTTCGAGTCACTTCTGGGGTGTGAGTTTTCAGTTGCATATTTTTTTTTTCTTTTTTTTTAGATATATACAAGAGTTGTTACATTCTTGTACAGCCACTAGTACGCGAAGCGTTTCGGGCAGGTCCCTGGAATACGATCCCCAGCCACGAAGAATCGTTTTTTCATCCAAGTACACATTTTACTGTTGCGTTAAACAGAGGCTACAGTTAAGGAATTGCGCCCAGTAAATCCTCCCTGGCCAGGATACGAACCCATGACATAGCGCTTGCGGAACGCCAGGCGAGTGTCTAACCACTACACCACAGAGACTGCAAATAGTCCTGGGGACCATTCAGGCTTGTTCGCATTTGTGTTCCTCACGTGTTGCCCCAAAAAATGAGTTGATTTGATAATATGCTATGCCCAAGATTACCATCCAAGTGCCGGCGGGGAAGTGGTTCAAATAGCTTCGGCTATCACTTCCTTTTGTCCGGTCGTGATGGTCAAGCGGATTAAGGCGTCCCTGTACATACCAGTTGCGTTGCTCCTGGTAGTATGGGTTCGAGTCACTTCTGGGGTGTGAGTTTTCAGTTGCATATTTTTTTTTTTTTTTTTTAGATATATACAAGAGTTGTTACATTCTTGTACAGCCACTAGTACGCGAAGCGTTTCGGGCAGGTCCCTGGAATACGATCCCCAGCCACGAAGAATCGTTTTTTCATCCAAGTACACATTTTACTGTTGCGTTAAACAGAGGCTACAGTTAAGGAATTGCGCCCAGTAAATCCTCCCTGGCCAGGATACGAACCCATGACATAGCGCTTGCGGAACGCCAGGCGAGTGTCTAACCACTACACCACGGAGACTGCAAATAGTCCTGGGGACCATTCAGGCTTGTTCGCATTTGTGTTCCTCACGTGTTGCCCCAAAAAATGAGGTGATTTGATAATATGCTATGCCCAAGATTACCATCCAAGTGCCGGCGGGGAAGTGGTTCAAATAGCTTCGGCTATCACTTCCTTTTTGTCCGGTCGTGATGGTCAAGCGGATTAAGGCGTCCCTGTACATACCAGTTGCGTTGCTCCTGGCAGTATGGGTTCGAGTCACTTCTGGGGTGTGAGTTTTCAATTGCATATAGTCCTGGGGACCATTCAGGCTTGTTCACATTTGTGTTCCTCACGTGTTGCTCCAAAAAATGAGGTGATTTGATAAAATGCTATGCCCAAGATTACCATCCGAGTGCTGGCGGGGAAGTGCTTCAAATAGCTTCAGCTATCACTTCCTTTTGTCCGGTCGTGATGGTCAAGTGGATTAAGGTGTCCCTGAACATACCAGTTGCGTTGCTCCTGGCAGTATGGGTTCGAGTCACTTCTGGGGTGTGAGTTTTCAGTTGCATATAGTCCTTGGGACCATTCAGGCTTGTTCGCATTTGTGCTCCTCACATGTTGCCCCAAAAAATCAGGTGAATTGATAAAATGCTATGCCCAAGATTACCATCCAAGTGCCGGCGGGGAAGTGGTTCAAATAGCTTCGGCTATCACTTCATTTTGTCCAGTCGTGATGGTCAAGCGGATTATGGCGTCCCTGTACATACCAGTTGCGTTGCTCCTGGCAGTATGGGTTCGAGTCACTTCTGGGGTGTGAGTTTCCAGTTGCATATAGTCCTGGGGACCATTCAGGCTTGTTCGCATATATATATATATATATATATATATATATATATATATATATATATATATATATATATATATATATATATGTATATATATATATATGTCGTACGTAGTAGCCAGAACGTACTTCTCAGCCTACTATGCAAGGCCCGATTTGCCTAATAAGCCAAGTTTTCATGAATTAATATATTTTCTCAAATTTTTTCTTATGAAATGATAAAGCTACCTATTTCATTATGTATGAGGTAAATTTTTTTTTATTGCAGTTAAAATTTACTTAGTTATATGACCGAACCTAACCAACCCTACCTAACCTAACCTAACCTATCTTTATATGTTAGGTTAGGTTAGGTAGCCGAAAAAGTTAGGTTAGGTTAGGTTAGGTAGTCGAAAACAATTAATTCATGAAAAGTTGGCTTATTAGGCAAATCGGGCCTTGCATAGTAGGCTGAGAAGTGCGTGTGTGTGTGTTTGTGTGTGTGTAATGTATATTTTGGTGGCAGTCTTTTTTGTAAACATATGTTGTTCAATATGACCGAAAGGGTAATAATTAATAATTCCAGCACGAATCTTCTCAATATTTCTAATGTTTTTCTTCACTGTCGAGGGTAATTGAAAAATTAACTCTCCAAAATTTATTCTTCATTTTTGGTGAGACGCCTGTGCGTGTTTCGTAATGCTTCTTACATATTCAAAGACTAGTTTACACATAACTTGCATCATACTTATACTCGTTTTGGGTGAGGTGATATGGCACAAATGTTTTGGGTGAGGTAACAGAACTATGCCAGAACACGAATCAATGGGTATAACTTGTATATGAAAACATAAGAAAATGGATGAAAGTGCAGAAGGCCTATTGGCCCATACTTTCTCCTGCTGCTTCTCTGTTGGTTCGGAGTCTTGAAGTGGGTAGAATATAGTTGTGCATTAATTGGCTGTTGATTGCTAGTGTTGACTATTTTTAATGTGTAGTGCTTCGCTGATATCGATTCTCCTGCTATCACTGTATTAATCGATGATTTCTGTGTTGCTTTGGAAGATTTCTCTGGTGATGGTCAGGTTGTGAGAAGAGATTATATGTTCCTTAACGGAGCACTGTTGTTTGTGCATTGTTAATCGTCTAGAAAGGGACGTTGTTGTCTTGCCTATATACTGAGTTCTTTGGGGATTACAGTCCCCAAGGGGGCATGTGAAGGCATAGGCGACGTTGGTTTCCTTCATGGCTTTCTCTTAGTTGTCTGCGGAGTTTATCATGAGTAGGTTGGCCGTTTTTCTTGTTTTCGTAGTAAATTGTCAATTGTATTTTCTGATTTTTGTCTGTAGGGATAACGTTCCTAATAATAATAACTTTCAGGACCCTTTCCTCCGTTTTATGAGCCGTCGAAAAGAAGTTCCTGTAAAACGGTCTAATAGGGGGTACAAGTGTCTTACTAGTTGACTCTTCAGAGGTGGCATGGCGTTTCACCTTTCTTTTTATGACGTCTTCAACATAATCGTTAGAGAAGCCGTTGTTGACTTGCTTTACCCTACAGAGTTCTTCATCGACTTGCTTCCATCCTGAGCTGTGGCTGAGAGCCCGGTCGACGTATACGTTTTCAATGCTTTTGTTCCTGTCTGGGCAGTTTCTATTAGTATTGAGGTACATTCCTATGTTTGTTTCATTAGTGTAGACTACAGTGTGGTGTGGAAGCCTCCGTTCCTTTCCGTGAATGTTACATCAAGAAAGTGCAGCTTCCCATCATTCTTCAGCTCATACGTGAAACTTAACTCAGAATTCTTCTCAATTGCCTCCTTCAGCTGCTGTAGATGTCTGACATCAGGTACCTGCATAAAAATGTCGTCAACATACCTGCAGTATGTGGCGGGTTTCAAGTCCATATCAACTAAGATCCTCTGCTCTATGGTACCCATATAGAAACTCGCAAACAGGACACCTAGGGGAGAACCCATGGCGACCCCCATCTACTTGCTTATACATGTGCCCATCTGGAACCAAGAAGGGTGCCTCTTTAGTGCAGGCTTGGAGTAGCTTTCTTAGTAAGTTTTCTGGTAATGTCAAGAGGAGTACAAGCTGGATCATGATACACTCTGTCCGTTATCATCCCGATTGTTTCATCCACAGGTAAGTTGGTAAACAGTGATTCTACATCCAACTAGGCTCTTATCCGCGTGGCCCGTGCTCCCCACAGTAAGTCAATTGTAAGTCAAATTCCTTTGGAGACTTCAGGCTAAAAGCACAAGGTTCAAAAGGAGTTAGCAAGCAGTTGAGTCGCTTAGCCAGTCTGTATGTGGGTGTGGGTATCTGGCTGATGATTGGCCGAAGTGGGTTTCTTGGCTTGTAGGTCTTGTCATTCCCATAAGCATAACCAGGTTTGTACTCCCCAATAACCTTTGGCAGGTGGAGTCCGGATTTCTTGGCGTTCATAGTTTCGATCAATCTGTTTACCTTCGTTTTCAGTTCGGCTGTAGTGTTCTTCGTTACCCTTTGGAATTTAGTTTGGTCGGAGAGTATGAGATTCATTTTTCCAGATATACGTCTTTTTTGAGAATGACGTATATTGGCGACTTTTCACCTCTCCTGACCACTTTCTCCTTATTCTCACGAACGCGCCTAGCTGCCGCTCTGAGCTCGGGGGACAGTATAGTGCCTCTGTAATTACCTCAAGTCTTTCCTCCTTCTTCAATAAGTTCCGCTTGCAAGGTGTTTTTAGTGGTAACCTTCTTTTGCGTCTCGAGGTCGAATATGTCGTCCAACAGGATTTCCAACTCCAATTTCCGGGCCATCTCACTTGGTCTGGACATAAGGTAACAGTTTATACCCAGATTTAAGTGAGTGATTTGGTCCTCAGTGTGCATGATTCCAGCAAGGTTTAGGAAGCCATATCTGGGTCGTGGAATCGCCATAGGTCCTCCAAATAATGCTGTCAGTTTCTTGATGATCCTAGACATAAAGACACCTTGCCAGCGGAACATATTTTTTGATGTGGGCTTCAGTAGAAAGGTTTGGCGATATATAAATTCCTAGATCTTTCTCTCTGTCCGTTCCTTGAAGGACTTCAACTCCCATTCGGTATCCTGTGTCTGGACTCCTATTTCCGCCCCTAGTTTCATTACCTTACATTTACTTGGGTTGAACTTTAGTAGCAATTTGTTTGACCATTTCTTCAGTTTGTTTAGGTCATCTTGTAGCCTCATAATATCTTTCTCTGTCTTAATCCTCCTCATAATTTTTGCATCCTCTGCAAACATTCAGAGGAACGGAGTCTATTACCCTCTTAGAGTTCATTTACATATATCAAGACCTGTATAGGTTCAAGAAATGATCACTGAGGGACTTCACTGGTGATGCCTCGCCATTGCGAGACCTTACCCCTCCCAGTGACTCTCTGTCTTCTGTTGCTTAGGTTCTCCCTTATCCAGTGGAGAACCTTCCCTTTCACTCCTGCCTGCATCTCCAGTTTGTGCATTAGTCTCTTATGTGTTACTGTGTCAAAGGCTTCCTGGCAGTCCAAAATATGCAGTCTACCCAGCCCTCTCTTTCTTACCTGATTTTTGTAGCCTGGTCATAGAATTCATTCAATCCTGTGATGCATGTTCTGCCATCCCTGAACCCATTCTGATGATGTAACGCAAAGGTCTTCCGCTCCAGAGGTTCTCACTCGCACAATCTCAGGTTCTCATTTCTTTTTTCGCACAATGTTCTCCATCACCTTGCTTGGTATGCAAGTTAGTAACGCTGGTCCGTAGTTCAGTGCCTCGTGTCTATCACCCTTCTTGAATATCGGGACTACATTAGCCGTCTTCCAATTTTTTTGGCAGTTCACCTCTTACCAGTGATATGTTATACACCATGGCGAGTGGCAGGCACTGAGCTTCTGCTCTTTCCTTCAGTATCCATGGTGGGATTTCATCCTGCCTATAGCCTTTGTCACTTACAACTCTAGCAGATGCTTCGTCACCTCTCCACTGGTAGTCACAAACTCAACTTGTGGTGTCTGGTTAGATAGTCCCTTTCCTGTCTCTGGGACGTCCCTTTGATCTACCGTGAAAACGTCCTGGAATTTCCTTTTTTTAGGTCCTTGTACACTTCCTTGTCGTTGTGTGGTGAATTTTCTTTCCCCTATCCTAAGTTTTATTACCTGTTCTTTCACTGTTGTTTTTCCTCCCGATGTGGCTGTGCAGCAATTTAGGTTGAGAGGGGCTGGTCCCAAACCTGCACACAGAAATAACATCACATGAGATCAGAAGACATGGCAGGATGTGCAGAATACCCCGTTGAAAAACAGCGGTGCAACAGGTACTCGTGAGAGAGAACTCTACCAACATCAGGGGCCCGAGACTGTTCAACAAGCTCCCGCTACACATAAGGGGCAAAACTGGCAAACCCCTCACAGTGTTCAAGAGAGAACTGGGTAAGCACCTCGAAAGGATACCGATCAACCAGGCTGGTGACTAGTCACTCACAGTTCCGCTTCACAGCCTGGTTGATCAGTCCAGAACCAGTGAGGCCTGGTCGTGACCGGGCCGCGGGGCCGCTAAGGCCCCGGAGCACCTCAAGGTAACCTCAAGGTAATGGAGCCTGACCTTGCTTGCTATAGTCGTTTTCATATTTCTTCCTGCGTCTCTTCTCACACTGACATATCCTGGCGCTCTAGTATCTTTATCTGCTCACTTGTGTGCTATTATTTCTATACTTTTCTCCTCGCCCATGTACTTAGTTGCTTTGCTCTTCCCCCCATACACCCCTCCTCCATCTTCCCCTACATACACCCTCTCCATCTTCCCCTACATACACCCTCTCCATCTTCCCCTACATACACCCTCTCCATCTTCCCCAACATACACCCTCTCCATCTTCCCCTACATACACCCTCTCCATTTTCCTCCACATACACCCTCTCCATTTTCCCCCACATACACCCTCTCCATCTTCCCCCACATACACCCTCTCCATCTTCCCCCACATACACCCTCTCCATCCTCCCCCCACATACACCCTCTCCATCTTCCCCTACATACACCCTCTCCATCTTCCCCTACATACACCCTCTCCATCTTCCCCTACAAACTCTCTCTCCATCTTCCCCTACATACACCCCTCTCCATCTTCCCCCACATACTCTCTCTCCATCTTCCCCCACATACACCCTCTTCATCTTCCCCTACATACACCCTCTCCATCTTCCCCTACATACTCTCTCTCTATCTTTCCCCACATACACCCTCTCCATCTTCCCCCACATACACCCTCTTCATCTTCCCCTACATACACCCTCTCCATCTTCCTCCACATACACCCTCTCCATCTCCCCCCCCCCACAACCACACTACGAGCCTGCCACTCCACACACCCTCAATGTCTCCCACTCTTCCTAACCCCCCACGTGGCTCCCAGCACTCACCCTCCCCTATCTCCCCAGAACACACCCCTCCCCACCTCCTCTCACTCACAACCTACCCATCTACGCCCACAAATACACACCCTCCCCATAAAACCCACAACACACCTTTCCACTCTCTCTACACCACTGTAAATATTTTCACTACACATATTCTTCATCACTGTAAAAATTTACTTACCTTCCCGATCTCCGTCACACACACACCCTTCCCATTTCCGTCACGCACACACACACCTTTTCCTCATCTCCGTCGCACCCACCCCTTCATGCACCACTCACCATTAGTCATTTTCAGTACTCCTTATCTACAACAACAAGATTGTGCCCAAACTGGCAACATCTGGACGTTCGTTTTGCATGTTAATATCAGGTTTCCTCCAACATATAAAAGGAGTTCTAACCTCTACAGACTTTTTTGGTTGTAAATTTCATGTCCACTGACTTTGATTTTGCGAAGGATGTGCAGACGTTGATTTCCCTTCTAGGGGGTGGAAACGGCCTACTCCGTCGACTCCATGAGACTGTATTAAATCATCGATCATCTTGGAGAGTTGCGTGAGGCTAACCCCAAGCGTCGGGCGTCCAACCTTGGATAGACAAGAATACAGACATGTTCTTTTATTCATAGGGTTTTATTGATATAGATACGATAGACGCCGGTGCCCGGGTCTTTGTCTGTTTTGTCTCTCAGCGTAGCTCAGTCCGTCTGTCTCCCTCCCTCCCTTCGTCACATTCTCCCATATATTATCCCATTCTCCTTCTCTCCTTTTCCTCCCTCCTATTTTCTCTCCCTCCATTCCTCCATCCCATTTCCCCTTCCCTCACTTACTTCCTATTCTAATTCTTTTCCCAGTTCCCCTTTTTCTCCCTACCTCTCTTTCTCCAACGATTCCTTCCTTCCACTGTCTCTCTCCCTCCCT
>WNGS01003388.1:10187736-10200737 GCA_020271785.1 Procambarus virginalis | reverse complement strand
TGACAGGGTGGTGCTAGGCAGTCGGGCGCGTGACAGGTTTGGTGCTAGACAGTCGCACTCGTGACAGATTGGTACTAGACAGTCAGGAGCGCCGTGACAGGTTGGTGCTAGACAGTCCCTCGTGACAGGATGGCTAGTCAGCGCACTCGTGACATGAGTTGGTGCTAGACAGTCGCCGTGACAGGTTGGTGCTAGACAGGTCGGGGCGACGTGACAGGTTGGTGCTAGACAGTCAGCGTGCGGTGGTGAGAGTCGCGTGTGACAGGTTGGTGCTAGACAAGTCGGGACGCGGTGACAGGTTGGTGCCGTCAGACAGTCGGAGCGTCGTGACAGGGTTGGTGCTGACAGTCGCGTGTGACAAGGTTGGTGCTAATTCACACAAAATAATTAAATCAAAATGAATATAAATCAAAATCTATGAAAGTTCAATTTATCAATTCAATTGAAAACGGAATTGTAACATATTTAGTATAGCGTGTGTGTTGCTCTTATGTGCAACAGATGGCGCTGATTTTCAAGAAAATAATAGTTTTACCTGTCACAGGTGTGGCATCTATACGTATACTTACGAAATGAACGGTATGGTAAACAACACAGCTCAATTTCAACACAATATCACACAAAATAATTCAATAAAAAAAATTAAATCTATGAAAATAAAATTTATCAATGCAATTGGAAACATTGAAATGGAATTCGTGACCTATTTATTATAGCATGCATGTTGCTATTATGTGCAATAGATGGCGCTGTTTTTCAAAAACGCATGTTTTTACCTGTCAGAGGGTCGGCATTTATATAGTAAATAAATAAAAAGATGCGCCCATTCGAATGCAACGTTGTTTCAAAATTTCAAAGCAATCGGTGAAGAACTTTCGGAGATTACATCGTGTGTTGATCATACGCCCAACAGATGGCGCTGTTTTTCTAAAAACGCATGATTTTTCCTGTCACAGGTGAGGTATGTATATACTAGATATATAAAAAGATGCGCTTATTCGAATGCAACGTCGTGTCAAAATTTCAAAGCAATCGGTAAAGAGGTTTCGAAGATTTCCCTCACATGAAAAACACATGAAAAACACAGTTTTTCAGAAAAAGCATTTTTTTTTACCATCACAGATGTGCCATCTGTATAGTATGTATAGAAGAACCTGCTTGGAAGAGAATGGAACGTTCTGTGAAAATTTCAAAGCAATCGGTGAAGAACTTTCGGAGATTTACGATTATGAACAAACGAACATTTCCATTTTTATTTAAATAGACTAGCTGTACCCGGCTATGCGTTGCTGTGGCTCAGCAACGCGTGTGAGTTGCTGAGCCACAGCAACCTTTCCCTGTCTACCAGTCGTTACCTGGCGACTGGTAACGACTGGTAGACAGGGAAATTATTATTCCATTATTATTCCCATTATTCCCCCTGCCAAGTCCCCTCATCCTCCCAACCATTCGTCATTCACCCATCCCCTCTTCTTCCACAACATCCCCACACTCCAGCGTCCGCTCGTCCTCCTAACCATTCCCCACTCCATAGTTTCCACCTCCTCCCTAGCATCTCCCACTCTCCCATCCCCTCGCCCTCCTCGCTATAACCCCTTCCCCTGTCCCCTCGTCCCCACCATCCCCCACTCCCGTTCCCTTATCCTCCCCACCATTCCGCACTCTCTCGTTCGATGCATTCCCAAACGATCTGATGTTCCCATCAGAAAATTGGGATCATCAAATGATCTGATGTTCCCATCACTGAAATACAAGAAAAACAGTAAAAAACTGAAATGAAAAACAATGAAAAAATAAACTATACTCAGGAAATAAACGGTATGGTAAACAACACAGCTCAATTCAAACGCAATGTCACACAAAAAAAATCAAATCAAAATAAAAACCAATCGAAATGTATGAAAATTCAATTTGTCAATGCAATCAGAAACATTGAAATGGAATCGTAACATATTAAGTATAGCATGTGTGTTGCTCTTACATGCAACACATGTAAGCATTACATGCTTACATGCAAGAGATGGCACTGTTTCTTAAAATATGATTGATATTACCTGTCACAGGTGTGGCATCTATACTTATACTAACGAAATGAATGGTATTGTACACAATATAGCTCAATTTCAACGCAATGTCACACAAAATAATTAAATCAAAATGAAAATAAATTGAAATTTATGAAAATTAAATTTATCAATGCAATCGGAAACAATGAAATGGAATCGCAACTTATTTAGTATAGCGTGAGTTGCTAATATGTGCAACAGATGGCGCTGTTTAAAAAAAGAGTTTTTACCTTTCAAAGGTGTGTCATCTATATTGTCGGTATATAAAAACACATGCGTATTCGAATGGAACGTTGTGTCAAAATTTCAAAGCAATCAGTGAAGATCTTTCGAAGATTACGGAGTATGTTGCTCTTACGTCCAACAGATGGGGCTGTTTTTCAAAAAAGCACGTTTTTTCCTGTCACAAGTGTTGTATGCAATTAGTAGGTAAATAAAAACACACACCTATTCGAATGCAACGTTGTGTCAAAATATAAAAGCAATCGGTAACGAGGTTACAAAAATTGACTTCCCATGAAAAACACATGAAAAACACAGTTTTTAAATAAAGCATATTTTTTCCCAGTCACAGACGTGACATCTATATCATATGTATATATAAACCCGCTCGGATGCGAATGGAACGTTGTTTGAAAATTTCAAAGCAATCGGTGAAGAACTTTCGGAGATTAGCGATTTTGAACAAACAAACTTTTCCATTTTTATTTATATAGACTAGCAGTACCCGGCCACGCATGTGGGTTGCTGAGCCAAAGCAACCTTCCCTATCCCTCAGTCCTCCCACCATTCCCCCCTCACCCGTCTCCTCGGCCTCCTACCCATTCCCCACTCCACCGTCCCCTCATCCTCCCCACCATCTCTCACTTCCGTCCCCTCGTCATCCCCACCATTCCCCACTCCCTCGTCCGATGCATTCCCAAATGGTCTGATGTTCCCATCAGAATGTTGGGAACATCTAGTGATCTGATGTTACCATCACTGATATATAAGAAAAACAGTTAAGAAATGAAATGAAAATTTGAAAAAATAAAAAAATAAACTATACTCACGAAATGAACGGTATGGTAAACAACACAGCTCAATTCCAACACACACACACAAAATAATTCAATAAAAAATAAAATAAATCGAAATCTATGAAAATAAAATTTATCAATGCACTCGGAAACATTGAAATGGAATTCGTGACATATTTTGTATAGCGAGAATGTTGCTATAATGTGCAACAGATGGCGCTATTTTTCAAAAACGCGTGTGTTTACGTGTCACATGTGTGACATTTATATAGTACATATATAAAAAGACGCGCCAATTCGAATGCAACGTTGTGTCAAAATTTCAAAACAATCGGTGAAGAACTTTCGGAGATTAGCGATTATGCACAAACGAACATTTCCATTTTTCTTTATATAGATTGATAGTTTTTTTGTGAAAGTTAGTCCTTGAATGCATTGCATAACATTGCACATCACAACTGTCGTATGAACAGCACTACCATGTTGCAGATTGATGAAATAAAACGACCTATCAGTTAGGAACAGTCAAGCAAACCTTAGAATTCAAAGAGAAGAAGTGAGAGTGGTTATTCAATACTACAATTCCCTGGTGCACCCCTGTCTGCACTACTGTATCCAGACATGGAGACCCCATCTTCAGAAGGACATAGCTGCTCAGGAGAAGGTGCAATACCGGGCAACAAAAGTCATTCCAGAGCTGAGTCAACTCGCGTATCAGGGACGGTTGAAGGCCAGAGGGCTAACAACACTGTAAACCAGGCATAGCAGGGCGGATCTTATTGAAACTTTTATAATACTGAACAATTTGGAGGACGTTGATCGTGACAATTTGTTCAGAAGGTCAGATGTAACACAAACAAGGAGCAAATTTTTCAAGCTCAACAAGCCACAATGTTGGACTGTAAACAGAAGATGCTTTTTAACCCACGGGATTATAAACCCATGGAACTTCCTACCTGTTCGAAGGAAATCTTCACGAGGAATGGGAAAACCTTTGACAAGCTCGTCTTCCTTTCCCCTTCCAGGCCACTAGATAGATTGAGGCCCTCAGGTAAATCCAGATTTCACACACATATTGGACAATAAATAAACACGTCGTTCGATGCTCACCAAATTTAGTCCGGATGAGTGAACGAGAGGGCCGGATGAGTGAACGAGAAGGCCGGATGAGTGAACGAGAAGGCCGGATGAGTGAACGAAAAGGCCGGATGAGTGAACGAGAAGGCCGGATTCGCCAGCCTTGCTTATTAAAACGACAGTGAGGTCTGCTCCTCCGGCAGATTGTGACATTATTTATTCAATAAAATTTAGGAACAATATACAATATTTCTTGTTCTCATCCTATATTAAAGGAAATTGAGAAGGAAAACAAGATGAAATACGCGAGATAACGAGGCCTTGGCTGGTTAGTTACACGATAGTTGGAGGAGGGCCTCGGGGCGGGCCCTGAGTGACGGTGATGGGGGAGTCTCCACCAGTTGTGGATACTCAACCCGTCCTCCTAATGGAACGTCGCATTCTGACGTATACTCATTTGACGTATAGGACGGGCTGCGACCCACCTCCTAATGGAACGTCGCCTTTGGCATATTGTCTACCTAAAGATAAAAAAAAATCGTACTAGTAAATGGTAGTGGCTCGAGAAATTGTCCCTTTTGGGGTTCTCTGGCAGGTTCACTTTAATTCGACAGTTTCTTGACGTTGGGGACCTTAGGGGAAGCTGGATTAGAACCTAATCCATCAACCTGAGGACGGGGTGGATTACTGATGGTGGTAATGGCCTGGGTGACTCCTCTTCCCTCCTTTCCTCTATTGCCTGTCCCTCTGTTTCTCTATTTATTAATGTTTCTTATCTTTGTTTTATCTCAGTGCTTAACTATGACCAGAGTTCATTTGGTCGTCTGCTTATGGTCCTGGTGTAAGAGCAAGTAAGAGCTGTTATGGTCCTAGTGTAAGAGCAAGCAGGAGCTGTTATGGTCCTTGTGTAAGTGTAAGCAAGAGCTGTTATGGTCCTAGTGTAAGTGTAAGCAGGAGCTGTTATGGTCCTAGTGTAAGAGCAAGCAGGAGCTGTTATGGTCCTTGTGTAAGAGCAAGCAGGAGCTGTTATGGTCCTAGTGTAAGAGCAAGCAGGAGCTGTTATGGTCCTAGTGTAAGAGCAAGCAGGAGCTGTTATGGTCCTAGTGTAAGAGCAAGCAGGAGCTGTTATGGTCCTAGTGTAAGAGCAAGCAGGAGCTGTTATGGTCCTTGTGTAAGAGCAAGCAAGAGCTGTTATGGTCCTAGTGTAAGAGCAAGCAGGAGCTGTTATGGTCCTAGTGTAAGAGCAAGCAGGAGCTGTTATGGTCCTAGTGTAAGAGCAAGCAGGAGCTGTTATGGTCCTTGTGTAAGAGCAAGCAAGAGCTGTTATGGTCCTAGTGTAAGAGCAAGCAGGAGCTGTTATGGTCCTAGTGTAAGAGCAGCAGGAGCTGTTATGGTCCTTGTGTAAGAGCAAGCAAGAGCTGTTATGGTCCTAGTGTAAGAGCAAGCAGGAGCTGTTATGGTCCTGTGTAAGAGCAAGCAGGAGCTGTTATGGTCCTAGTGTAAGAGCAAGCAGGAGCTGTTATGGTCCTTGTGTAAGAGCAAGCAGGAGCTGTTATGGTCCTAGTGTAAGTGTAAGCAGGAGCTGTTATGGTCCTAGTGTAAGAGCAAGCAGGAGCTGTTATGGTCCTAGTGTAAGAGCAAGCAGGAGCTGTTATGGTCCTAGTGTAAGAGCAAGCAGGAGCTGTTATGGTCCTAGTGTAAGTGTAAGCAGGAGCTGTTTATGGTCCTAGTGTAAGAGCAAGCAGGAGCTGTTATGGTCCTTGTGTAAGAGCAAGCAGGAGCTGTTATGGTCCTTGTGTAAGGGCAAGCAGGAGCTGTATGGTCCTAGTGTAAGCAAGCAGGAGCGGTTATGGTCCTAGTGTAGAGCAAGCAGGAGCTGTTATGGTCCTTGTGTAAGAGCAAGCAGGAGCTGTTATGGTCCTTGTGTAAGAGCAAGCAGAGCTGTTATGGTCCTAGTGTAAGAGCAAGAGCTGTTATGGTCCTTGTGTAAGAGCAAGCAGGAGCTGTTATGGTCCTAGTGTAAGAGTAAGCAGGAGCTGTTATGGTCCTTGTGTAAGAGCAAGCAGGAGCTGTTATGGTCCTTGTGTAAGAGCAAGCAGGAGCTGTTATGGTCCTTGTGTAAGAGCAAGCAGGAGCTGTTATGGTCCTTGTGTAAGAAAGCAGGAGCTGTTATGGTCCTTGTGTAAGAGCAAGCAGGAGCTGTTATGGTCCTTGTGTAAGAGCAAGCAGGAGCTGTTATGGTCCTAGTGTAAGTGTAAGCAGGAGCTGTTATGGTCCTAGTGTAAGTGTAAGCAAGAGCTGTTATGGTCCTAGTGTAAGAGCAAGCAGGAGCTGTTATGGTCCTAGTGTAAGAGCAAGCAGGAGCTGTTATGGTCCTTTGTAAGAGCAAGCAGGAGCTGTTATGGTCCTTGTGTAAGAGCAAGCAGGAGCTGTTATGGTCCTTGTGTAAGAGCAAGCAGGAGCTGTTATGGTCCTTGTGTAAGAGCAAGCAGGAGCTGTTATGGTCCTTGTGTAAGAGCAAGCAAGAGCTGTTATGGTCCTAGTGTAAGAGCAAGCAGGAGCTGTTATGGTCCTAGTGTAAGAGCAAGCAGGAGCTGTTATGGTCCTAGTGTAAGAGCAAGCAGGAGCTGTTATGGTCCTTGTGTAAGAGCAAGCAGGAGCTGTT
The DNA here is from genome assembly GCA_020271785.1 of Procambarus virginalis. Taxonomy (NCBI): domain Eukaryota; kingdom Metazoa; phylum Arthropoda; class Malacostraca; order Decapoda; family Cambaridae; genus Procambarus; species Procambarus virginalis. The sequence continues at coordinate 10,193,910 of WNGS01003388.1, read as the reverse complement.
ATGGTCCTTGTGTAAGAGCAAGCAGGAGCTGTTATGGTCCTTTGTAAGAGCAAGCAGGAGCTGTTATGGTCCTTGTGTAAGAGCAAGCAGGAGCTGTTATGGTCCTGGTGTAAGAGCAAGCAGGAGCTGTTATGGTCCTTGTGTAAGAGCAAGCAGGAGCTGTTATGGTCCTTGTGTAAGAGCAAGCAGGAGCTGTTATGGTCCTTGTGTAAGAGCAAGCAGGAGCTGTTATGGTCCTTGTGTAAGAGCAAGCAGGAGCTGTTATGGTCCTTTGTAAGAGCAAGCAGGAGCTGTTATGGTCCTTGTGTAAGAGCAAGCAAGAGCTGTTATGGTCCTAGTGTAAGAGCAAGCAGGAGCTGTTATGGTCCTAGTGTAAGAGCAAGCAGGAGCTGTTATGGTCCTAGTGTAAGAGCAAGCAAGAGCTGTTATCCTACATTATCTCATCCTTCATCCTAGAAATTCAAATATTTTATGAGTATGTATCCATTATAATAAGCTAAATTTTGATGGTGATACAGTAACACCAAGGATGGACCAGGAGCTGTATGCTAAAGCTTACATCTGCTTATTAAGCTTGACAGGTTGGTGTTAAACTGCCGGATGTTTCCTACGTTGCTGTTAGACAGTTGACTGCTTGACTGGTTGATGTTAAAGAGTCGAACGCTTAACAGGTTAATGTCAGACAGTCAGATGCTTGACAAGTTTATGATAGACAGTTGGAAGCTTGACAGGTTGAGTTTAGACAGTCGCATGCTTGACAGGTTAAGGTTAGAGAGTCGGGTGCTTGACAGGTTTATGCTAGACAGTTGGAAGCTTGACAGGTTTATGCTAGACAGTTGGAAGCTTGACAGGTTGCTATTAGACTGTCGGATGCTTGACAAGTTGATGTTAGTCACGCATTTGACAGGTTGATGTTAGAAAGTCGGGCACTTGACAGGTTGATTTCAGACTGTCCGGCGCTGACAGGTTCATGTCAGACAGTCGGGCGCTTGACAGGTTGATGCCAGACTGTTGGACGTTTGACATTTTGATGTTAGACAGTAGAGTGCTTGACAGGTTGATGTTGGACAGTCGGATGCTTGACAGATTGATGTTAAACTGTCGCGGGCGCTTGACAGGTTGTTGTTAGACAGTTCGGCGCTTGACAGGTTGATGTTAGACAGTTCGGTGCTTGACAGATTGATGTTAGACAGTGGCACGCTTGACAGGTTGATGTCAGGCAGTGGTACGCTTGACAGGTTGGTGTTAGACAGTCGGACGCTTGACAGGTTGCTGTTAGACAGATCGGCGCTTGACAGGTTGATGTCAGACAGTGGTACGCTTGACAGGTTGATGTTAGACAGTCGGACGCTTGACAGGTTGATGTTAGACAGTCGGACGCTTGACAGGTTGAAGTCAGACAGTCGGGCGCGTGACAGGTTGTTGCTTGACAGGTTGGTGCTAGACAGTCGCACGCTTGACAGGTTGATGTTAGACAGTTCGGCGCTTGACAGGTTGATGTCAGACAGTGGTACGCTTGACAGGTTGATGTTAGACAGTCGGACGCTTGACAGGTTGATGTTAGACAGTCGGACGCTTGACAAGATGAAGTCAGACAGTCGGGCGCGTGACAGGTTGATGTTAGATAGTGGCACGCTTGACAGGTTGATGTTAGACAGTCGGACGCTTGACAGGTTGATGTTAGATAGTGGCACGCTTGACAGGTTAATGTTAGACAGTCGGACGCTTGACAGGTTGGTGCTAGACAGTCGGGCGCGTGACAGGTTGTTGCTAGACAGTTGGACGCTTGACAGGTTTGTGCTAGACAGTTGGGCGCGTGACAGGTTGGTGCTAGACAGTCGGGCGCGTGACAGGTTGGTGCTAGACAGTCGGGCGCGTGACAGGTTGTTGCTCTTACACTTACACTTGTCATACTGCTTCTTAAAAGAAGCAGTATGACAATTTAATAATAGTGATGTGTGATAGTGTTTCAAGATGTCATAATAGCCAGCTTGAGTGCCTTCAGAGTCACAACACAAGATGAGAGTGTCTTAAGCTCTCACAACACTCAATTGTCTTAAGCTGTCACAACAGTGAACTTAAGTGTGTTAAGCTGTGACAATAGCAAACTTGAGTGTCCTAAGTTGTTGCTCACCAAACTTGAGTGTCCTAGGCTGTTGCTCACCAAACTTGAGTGTCCTAAGTTGTTTCTCACCAAACTTGAGTGGCCTAAGTTGTTGCCCACCAAACTTGAGTGTCCTAAGCTGTTGCTCACCAAACTTGAGTGTCCTAAGTTGTTGCTCACCAAACTTGAGTGTGTTAAGCTGTTGCTCACCAAACTTGAGTGTCCTAAGCTGTTGCTCACCAAACTTGAGTGCCCTAAGTTGTTGCACACCAAACTTGAGTGTCCTAAGCTGTTGCTCACCAAACTTGAGTGTCCTAAGTTGTTGCTCACCAAACTTGAGTGTCCTAAGTTGTTGCACACCAAACTTGAGTGTCCTAAGTTGTTGCTCACCAAACTTGAGTGTCCTAAGTTGTTGCTCACCAAACTTGAGTGTCCTAAGTTGTTGCTCACCAAACTTGAGTGTCCTAAGTTGTTGCTCACCAAACTTGAGTGGCCTAAGTTGTTGCTCACCAAACTTGAGTGGCCTAAGTTGTTGCTCACCAAACTTGAGTGTGTTAAGCTGTTGCTCACCAAACTTGAGTGTCCTAAGTTGTTGCACACCAAACTTGAGTGTCCTAAGTTGTTGCTCACCAAACTTGAGTGTCCTAGTTGTTGCTCACCAAACTTGAGTGTCCAAAGCTGTTGCTCACCAAACTTGAGTGGCCTAAGTTGTTGCACCCCAAACTTGAGTGGCCTAAGTTGTTGCTCATCAAACTTGAGTGGCCTAAGTTGTTGCTCACCAAACTTGAGTGTCCTAAGTTGTTGCTCACCAAACTTGAGTGTCCTAAGTTGTTGCTCACCAAACTTGAGTGTCCTAAGTTGTTGCTCACCAAACTTGAGTGGCCTAAGTTGTTGCTCACTAAACTTGAGTGTGTTAAGCTGTTGCTCACCAAACTTGAGTGTCCTAAGTGTTGTTCATCAAACTTGAGTGTCCTAAGTTGTTGCTCACCAAACTTGAGTGTCCTAAGTTGTTGCTCACCAAACTTGAGTGTCCTAAGTTGTTGCTCACCAAACTTGAGTGTCCTAAGTTGTTGCTCACCAAACTTGAGTGGCCTAAGTTGTTGCTCACCAAACTTGAGTGTGTTAAGCTGTTGCTCACCAAACTTGATTGTGTTAAGCTTAGAGACGAGAGCAAGACCCAGGGTCTCGACGGGCCTAACACACAGGGAAGGCAGTAAGGAATGTTTGGGCAAGTTAGTTTAGTTTTGCACTCAAGTTGTGTCGTTTGTCTCATGCTTCCGGGAGAACTTCGTCAAGTTATGAGGCAGGGCACGAATTATAGGAGGGAGGGAGGAGAGAAAGGAGGTACCGCAAGGGGAGAGAGAGAGAGAGAGAGAGAGAGAGAGAGAGAGAGAGAGAGAGAGAGAGAGCGAGAGAGAGAGAGAGAGAGAGAGAGAGAGAGAGAGAGAAGGAGAGAGAGAGAGAGAGAGAGAGAGAGAGAGGAGAGAGAGAGAGAGAGAGAGAGAGAGAGAGAGAGAGAGGAGAGAGGAGAGAGAGAGAGAGAGAGAGAGACAGACAGACAGACAGACAGACAACAGACAGACAGACAGACTGACTGAAAGACAGACAGGCAGACAGACAGATAGCAGTCAGACAGAGATTAGCCAGGATTAGTTTCGTGAGATTAAGCTAGTTAAGTTACATTAATTAGTTGGTGATGGTTACTTTAATTAGGTTAGGTTAGGGTTATTAAGTTAGGTTACGTTTACTTAAGTTTCGTAGATTATGTTTGGTTTGGTCAGTCAGGTTAGGATAAGTTAAGTTAGGTTAGGTTACTTAAAATTAGGTGAAGTTAAGTTAGGTTAACTTAGGTTAGTTAGGCTAGGTTAGGTTNTACTTATGTTTTGTTAGGAAAACATTTTTATTGGCATGTTAATGGAATTGCAGGTTTGTGTGGGAAGAAGTTAATGGAGGAACTTTGAGGCTGGAGAAGAAGTGTTTCCTGAACTCTGAGGTAGAACAGCATACACTTCTTCTCCATAGTGAGGAGTTGAACTTCAAGCAGTGTAGGGGAGCTGCACGTGTCCTTCAAGCAGTGGAGGAGCGTCACTGGTGTTGGAGCAGGACTGTGTTGTGCAGCAGACTGGGAGAACTCCAGAAGTGCCTTTTCTGTTTTTTGTAAGACCTAGATATATGTATTGGTAGTGAGCCTCTAGGAGCTGAACCGAGGATCACGTGGACACAGTAATGTATGAGGGAAGTGCTTGATTATTGGCATGTAAGACGTAGTGTAAGGTGAAGATGGATTTCTTCTTGTGTTGGGGAATACTTATGTAGATGCTTCAAGTATTTCAGCCCCAAGCAGCCGTCTGATATAGACAGTTGGTGAAGCCAAGATATGATATTGGAGTGCTACTGGGTTGTAGCAGCTAGGCGTGATGAACGGTAATATTGAATACTAGCTGTACCGGCAACGCGTTGCTGTGGCTCGGCACCACATGTGTGTTGCTGAGGCACAGTCCCCTCGTCCTCCCCATTATTCCCACCTCCCCCGTCCCTTTGACATCCCCACCATCCCTAACTCACCCGTCCCCTCATCCTCCCCACCATTCCCCGCTCCCTAATCCGATGCCTTCCCAAATGATCTCAAGATCCCATCAGAAAATTGGTAACATCAAGTGATCTGATGTCCCCATCACTGCAATATAAGAAAAACTGTTAAAAAAACGAAATGAAAAACAATGAAAAAATAAAAAATAAATTGTACTCATGAAATGAACGGTATGGTAAACAATACAGCTCAATTCCAACGTAATGTCACACAAAATAAGTAAATCAAAATTAAAATAAATCGAAATCTATGAAAATTCAATTTGTCAATGCAATCGGAAACACTGAAATGGAATTGTAACAAGTTTTGTATAGCGTGTGTTCCTATTACGTGAAACAGGTGGTGCTGTTTAAAAAAAAAATGTTTTTACCAGTCACAGGTTTGGCATGTATACAATAGGAATATAAAAACACGCGCGTATATGAATGCAACGTTGTGTCAAAATTTTAAAGTAATTGGTGAAGAACTTCCAGAGATTACCGCGTGTGTTGCTCTTACGTCCAACAGAGGGCGCTGTTTTTCAAAAAAGCATGTTTTTTCCAGTCACAAGTGAGGCATGTATATAGCAAGTATATAAAAACACGCGCCTATTCGAATGAAACGTTGTGACAAAATTTCAAAGCAATCGGTAAAGAGGTTTCGAAGATTTCCCTCACATGAAAAACACAGTTTTTCAAAAGAAGCTTGTTTTTTCCCGTCACAGATATGACATTTATATAGTATGTATATAAAAAAAACTCATATGCAAATGGAACATTGTGTGAACATTTCAAAACAATCGGTCAAGAACTTTTGGAGATTAGCGATTCTGAACAAACGAACATTTACATTTGTATTTATATAGATTATATATCTTGTATTATGTACGTTTCTATGTATTAAATGTTTTGTAGGTTAGCTGATTTTTGTTCTTGTCCTGATGATGTTTACGGGAAAGCGTGAGAGAGAGAGAGAGAGAGAGAGAGAGAGAGAGAGAGAGAGAGAGAGAGAGAGAGAGAGAGAGAGAGAGAGAGTCACGGCTGTGGATAAGGTGACAGTATACACTAATTCACGAAAAGGGGATTTTGATCATTCCATATAAGGAGAGAGTAGAGAGTCACGGCGGCTCGAGTACGGTGTGTACTCAAGACATTGAGGCCAGTTTTAGGGTCGCACCCTCTAATTAGGTGTCGCTGAACACCTCTCTAAGATGAAGAGTCGTATAGGGTGATCTCCTAGGTAAATTGCAAGAACTTCAGTGTCGATTGCTGGTCGACCGACGGTAGCGGGAGTGTAGCTGCCGATGTCGGCTGTTGTTCTATTAGGGAGTGGTTAGAGACTTGGTCCACCTGTATGCAAGTAACAGTCTGGTGCAACAACCAGAGCTCTCTTTTGGGTTTAAGTCCCCAACCAGCTCCTCCTGATATAAGACTGTATGTGAAGGTTAGAGTGCAGTCATCAGCATAGGCTTGAGCTTCAGGAATAAGATAAAATAGATCGT
>WNGS01003388.1:10113144-10133188 GCA_020271785.1 Procambarus virginalis | reverse complement strand
GAGGTGGTTTGATAAAGTTAGTTGAGAGAAATGTGGGGTAGTGGTCTGTAGTGCTATCGGTGATTATACCTGAAGTAAGCAAAGAGGATGGTTATTTGGTCAAAATGTGATCAAGAGTCGTGGCCGTACTATCCGTGATTCTAGTAGGTCTAGTGATTAAGGGTATGAGGAAGCAGGAATTCATACAGTTGAGGAAGCTAACAGCAGGAGGGTGTTCAGGCTCGCAGAGGTCAATATTAAAGTCCCCAGCGATAATTAGATGGTTTTGGTTCAGTCTGTTATCGAATATAAGATTTCTGAGGTTTGAATTGAATTCGGACGCATCAGTGTTAGGAATTCTATAGACTGCACCCACAGACAAGGACAGACTCGGCACCCTTGACTCTGAAACTGGCGAAGATATACTCCCCACGGCTGTCTCTAGTTCTAATTAAATAAATATAAATATGTTTATTCAGGAAAGGTACATACATAGAGAGATTTTACATAAGTGGATCGATTTATAGATAGAGCTAGTACATACAATGCTAAAGCCACTATTACGCAATGCGTTTCGGGCAAGAAAACATTAATATCTAAAACTTAATGCTAATTGAACAAAAGAATAAAATGTTTTGAGAACAGATACAAATAAAGGTACAAAAAAAAGGGGGGAACATGACTGAAAAGCAGCACAAATACAATATGTAGACAAACAGCGTTGAATAAGAAAAAAAAATAAGACATGGGTTGACAATAGAGGGTAGGTAGGTTACAGGGAGTTTATCACGTAGTGTTTAGTTTTAATCTTAAACTGGTTGAGAGAGGTACAGTCTTTAACATGGTTGGGAAGGTCATTCCACATCATTCTGGGTCCCTTGATTTGTAGAGCATTTCTAGTTTGGTTAAGTCGTACTCTTGGAATATCCAAAACTGTATTTATTTCTGGTGTGGTGCTCATGGGTTCTGTTACAGCTTTCAATGAAGCTTTTGAGGTCAGGATTGGCATTACGTCAGCGTTTTATATATGTATGATACACACTGAGAGAATGTGCAGTGACTTAAGATCTAACATATTAGAGATTTGAAGTAGGGGTACCGAGTGATGTCTGGGGCCAGAGTTGGATTTGTCCTAATAGACAGTTTGTGTTGAGTAATTAGAGGACGTAAATGATTTTGGGTAGTGAACCCCCAAGCACAAATACCAAGTTGAGATATGGATAGATGAGGGAGTAATAGAGAGTCACCAGGGCAGGTGGGGTACATAATATACTGATCTTAGAGAAGAATGCCAACATTTTTGAAACTTTTTTGCTATTTTAGAATGTGTCCCTGGAAGATAGCTTGTGATCAACTGAGAACGCCAAGAACTTTGCCATCTAACTTGTTACAAATTTGGGTATTGTTAATCTTGAGATTTATTTGTTAGAGGATTTATTGACAAACAGAATTAGAAAGTTTGTGTTCAATGTTAAGGGTGAGTTTGTTGGCAGTTATGCAAGACGGACTTTATTAAGCTCGAGTATTTGACTGTGGCATTTAGAGCAAGGGGGTCAGGACTGGAGTAAATGAAGGTTTGTGTCGTCAGCAAAAAGGGAATTGTGTGAGGTGTTGGGGAGGCATTTGGAAGGTCATTAATGTAGATGAGAAAGAGGAGAGGGCCAAGCATCTGCCCTGATGGAACACCACTGTTGATGGGTAGGTGGGAGAAAGAATTGAATTGATTCACGAAAACATACTGGAGCTATCAGTAAGGTAAGATTTGAGGTATTGCAGGGAGTGTCCTCTGACTCCATAATGATGTAATTTAAGAAGAAGGTTTTGGTGGTCGACAGTCAAAAGGCCTTACGCAGGTCCACAAATAACCCAACAGGATACTCATTTTTTTCAAGAGCTGCATGATTAAGTGAATCATACTAATAAGTGGCATCGTTAGGCTTTTTTTGGTCTGAAGCCTATTTGCAAGAGCTAAGTATCATTGTAGTTTGGCTTGATAAGAGTAAGAGCTGCTTGTAGATTAGTTTTCAAAATTTTTGATAAGTTAGGCAGATTGATATAGGTCTGTAGGTGTTAACATCAGATGAGATCACCACTTTGTGGCACAGGGAGTTACTCTGCGCTTTTTTTAGAATATCTGGGAAGGTTTGGAGTCAAGTGACTTGTTGAAGAGCAATGTAATTAGCAGGGGCTAAGATCTGGGGCTTTTTTTTTGTAAATTACATAGTCTGAGTCCTCATCAAGGGCACTGGACTTGGTTTTAAGGGAAAAGGATTATCTCATTGACATCATTGGAATTAGTCAGGCTTTAGGTACAGAAACTGTGGAATAGTTACTGTAAGGATAGTCCTTAACCTCAGTACTGGAATGATGGAAAATCATTTGCAAGGCGATGACCCAATGACAGAGAAGAACCTATTAAACTAATAGCAGATCAGAGCTGAAAGCTGACCATCGTTACTGGACAGGAGTGTTGGTTTGTTATTTAAAATCTTCTTTGATCCCAAAAGATTTGTGAAATTGTGCTCCAAGTTTTTTTATGTTGCTCTTTATTTGGGTAAATTTATCTTCGTAGAATTTAGTTTTGGCTCGTCTAATGATTTTAGATAGCAATAAACGAGTAATCTTGTAGAAAATTCTTTAGGGACGGTTCCTAGACCTATACTTCTTCTCAAGGTCATGTTTTTTATTAATGGATTTAAGTATTCCCTTTGTAAGCCAAGGATTGTTAGCCTTTTGGTTGTGATCTTGTTTGAAGCCAGTAGGACAGTGGGTGTTAAAAGGTTAGAGTTTTTGGAAGACAAAGATTTGACTGCTAGGTTGATGTCCCCGTATGTTACCTAACTCTGGATTCCCCGTTGACATTATCAGCAGCAGTTATTAAAATTTGCTAAGAGCAGATTCATTGTGCAGCCTAAATCTTAATCTCCCTTGACTCAGAGCGTGGTTTGTTATAAATAAATAAATAAATATGTTTATTCAGGAAAGGTACATACATAGACAAATTTTACATAATTATCGATTTATAGATAGAGCTAGTACAGGTACATACAATGCCTAAAGCCACTATTACGCAATGCGTTCGGGCAAGAAAACATAATATCTAAAACTTAATGCTCATTGAACAAAAAGAATAAAATGTTTGAGAACAGATACAAATAAAGGTACAAAAAAAAAGGGGGGAACATGACTGAAAAAGCAGCACAAATACAATATGTAGACAAACAGCGTTGAATAAGAAAAAAAAAAAAAAAAAAAAATAAGACATGGGTTGACAATAGAGGGGTAAGGTAGGTTACAGGGAGTTTATCAGGTAGTGTTTAGTTTTAATCTAAACTGGTTGAGAGCGGTACAGTCTTTAACATGGTTGGGAAGGTCATTCCACATTCTGGGGTCCCTTGATTTGTAGAGCATTTCTAGTTTGGTTAAGTCGTACTCTTGGAATATCAAAATTGTATTTATTTCTGGTGTGGTGCTCATGGGTTCTGTTACAGCTTTCAATGAAGCTTTTGAGGTCAGGATTGGCATTACAGTTCAGCGTTTATACATGTATAATACACATGAGAGAATGTGCAGTGACTTAATATCTAACATATTGAGAGATTGTGAGTAGGGGTACCGAGTGAGTTCTGGGGCCAGAGTTGGATATTGTCCTAATAGCAGTTTTGTGTAGAGTAATTAGAGGACGTAAATGATTTTGGGTAGTAGAAACCCCAAGCACAAATACCATTAGTTGAGAATATGGATAGATGAGGGAGTAATAGAGAGTCACCAGGGTAAGGCGGGGTACATAATATCTGATCTTAGAAAGAATGCCAACAGTTTTTGAAACTTTTTTTGATATATTTAGAATGTGTCCCTGGAAATTAAGCTTGTGATCAATGAGAACGCCAAGGAATGTGCCATCTAATTTGTTACAAATCAGGGTATTGTTAATCTTGAGATTTATTTGGTTAGAGGATTTATTGACAAACAGAATGTAGAAAGTTTTGTCAATGTTAAGGGGTGAGTTTGTTGGCAGTTAGCCAAAGATGGACTTTATTAAGCTCGGTATTTACTGTGGCATTTAGAGCAAGGGGGTCAGGACTGGAGTAAATGAAGGTTGTGTCGTCAGCAAATAGAATTGGTCTAAGGTGTTGGGAGGCATTTGGAAGGTCATTAATGTAGATGAGAAAGAGGAGAGGGCCAAGTATACTGCCCTGAGGAACACCAATGTTGATGGGTAGGGTAGGAGAAATTGAATTGTTCACAGAAACATACTGGAGTCTATCAGTAAGGTAAGATTTGAGGTATTGCAGGGAGAGTCCTCTGACTCCATAATGATGTAATTTAAGAAGAAGGTTTGGTGGTTCACAGTGTCAAAAGCCTTACGCAGGTCCACAATAACCCAACAGGGAACTCATTTTTATCAAGAGCTGCATGAAGTTAATCATACTAATCAGTGCATCGTTAGTGCTTTAATGTTAGGTAAGAGTAAGCTGTTAATGTTAGGTAAGAGAAATGTTGGGGTAATGGTCTGTAGTACTGTCGGTGATTATACCTGAAGTAAGCTGAGAGGTTATGTTGGTCCAGATGTGATCTAGAGTCGTGGCTGTACTGTCAGTGATTCTAGTAGTTTTAGTGATTAAGGGTATGAGGAAGCAGGAATTCATACAGGTGAGGAAGCTAACAGTAGTAGGGTGCTCAGGCTCGCAGAGGTCATTATTAAAGTCCCCTGCGATATTAGATGGTTTTGTTAAGTCTGTTATCGAGTATTAGATTTCTAAGGTTTGAATTGAATTCGGGCACATCAGTGTTAGGAATCCTATAGACTGCTCCCACAGACAGGATAGACTCGGTACCCTTTAATCTGAAACTGGCGAAGATATACTCCCACAGCAGTCTCTAGTTCTAATTACTTTAAGCATGTTAGTTCATGATGGTATTAAAGAGCAGTACCACCCACCTCCTCCATTATATTTAAGCAGTTAGTTCTTGGTGGTAGTAAAGAGCAGTACCACCACCTCTCTGAATTTGACGACAGTTGTGATTGCTGAGTAGTTAGGCATGTTAAATGAGTTGAGTAGTGTCCTCTTTCAACCACGTTTCAGTAAGTATAATAAAAGAGAATTTGTTGTCAAATAGTTTCAATCAAGGCACTAACATCATCGAAGTGTTTTCCTAGGGATCTTACGTTCAAGTTGATTACAGAGAGATTGTGATTATGTGTTAATACATTTCTTACATCATGTGCTGTAAAATATCTGCAATTTTGATCATTAAAGTGATGATTGTCATATCGGTTTAGTGTACTCGGGAAAGGGCCTCTGCTACCACGTTGTCCTTTCCTCTGATGTGCTTAATTTCTAACTAGTATTCTTGTAGTAGTAATGCCACCTTGTCAGCCTCTGGTGGAGTTTATCATCTTGTACAAGAAAGTCAGAGGGTTGTGATCTGTAAAAACAAGAACAGGCCTCGCCCCTTCTCCCACGTACACGTCGAAGTGCATTAGGGCCATTACTAAAGCCAAAGCCTCCTTTTCGACGGTGCTATAGACACGCTGGTACTTCACAACTTTTTGGAGTAAAATGCGACAGGCCTATTGTACCTTGCTTCTTTCCTGGGCCAACATGGCTCCTATCCCTACATCACTGGCATCTACATACAGAATGAACCTGGCTGTAAAAACTGGGGATATCAACACTGGGGGCCTTTGTCAACAGGTTCTTCGTCTTCTCAAAAGAATTCCTGGCAGGCTTCTCCCCACTTCCATCGTGTATTCTTAGAGACTAATTCTGTCAGAGGATGCACTATCATGGAAAAGTTCTTACAGAAACCACGATAGTATCCAATGATCCCAAGATACCTCAGCAAGTCCTTCCGTGTCCTGGGTATTGGGTACTCTCTAATAGCTGATACCTTGTGGTCCACAGGGGTAACCTCTCCTTTTTTTTTATATATACAAGAGTTGTTACATTCTTGTACAGCCACTAGTATGCGTAGCGTTTCGGGCAGGTCCCTGGAATACGATCCCCCGCCGCAATGAATCGTTTTTTCATCCAAGTACACATTTTACTGTTGCGTTAAACAGAGGCTACAGTTAAGGATTTGCGCCAGTAAATCCCCCCCGGCCAGGATACGAACCCATGACATAGCGCTCGTGGAACGCCAGCGAGTGTCTACCACTACATCCACGGAGACTGCTGAATCCTTGACCGATGACGAAGCCTAGGTATTCTAAATGGGCCTTCCCAAACTCACTCTTGACTAGGTTCACGGTCAGGTTAACATCTTCTAGCCTCCTGAACAGCTCCCTAATCACTTAACTGCGCCAACCGAGTTTTCTCGGTCGGAGGGAAACTGCGCAAACCGAGAAAACTCTTTTTGATTTTTCGTAACCAATTCTAAATGTGTACGAGGTTGGTTGTGTACGAAATGGACTCTTAGGACCTCCAATGAGAGGCAGCCATCTTGGAAAAAAATCCCAGAAGGCCCTACAGGGCTGCTGGCTGGGTTCAGGTTTGCCAGATTGGGCTACAAGTAGCAAATTGGGCTACTTTTGAAAGCTCCGCGCTCCTAAGTTTTTAATTTCGCTACTTGCGACTTTTTGGGCTACTTTAAAAACAAGTTGGGCTAGTAATGTTAACAAACTGAATGATGATTATTTATGCTTTTATATGTAATGTGTACAAATCAAGCCGCGCCCAACAGCCTGACTGACTAGACCACTTACCCAGGAGGCCTGGTCCCACACCGGCCCCCTGGGGACATTGATCCTAGGAACCTTCGAAAGAAAAAGTAACCGCAAGGCAAGGTAATCCTTTCCAGGGGCCATAGATTTCCCGACCTTAATTGTCATTAATACTTCATCCCAAAAGCTACACCTGGTTAAACAGATCTTCATTAAGGGGAGAAAGTTATCTAGAAATTTCCAGATTGATAAATGAATGGAAAGCTCCTTTACAGTTAATACCTTTGTCAGGAAGACGATGGTTGGCAAGGAGCGGTAGTGTAAAGCGGCTGTTAGATCAGTGGGATTCTCTAACAATTCATTACCAAATAGCTTTTTCCCTCTTGTGATAAATATGTTGCAAGGCAACTATTTTCAATGTACGCTGATCCCTCCAATGAGCTATATTTCACACGTCTCAAACCAATCCTAAATGATTTTGAAAGGATGAACTGACTTTATCAAAAAGATGAAGCAGATGAGTGTAGCCTTTACACTGTCTTAGAAAACTTCACTCTTGGAATACTCAGAAGAATCGTGCATCCTCATCATGTAAAGCTTCATGTTAATTTGGACTACAATTCTATGTATCTGCCCCTGGAGAAAGTTGACTTTGGTTACGAATTTTAAACACACTTCGGGCCACTAACAGACAAAACAATTTTATAACCCAGAAAAGTTTCAAAATATTCAAGAAAGATGCGATAATTTTTTAGTGAAAGCTTGCAAATAGTTCTTTCTCGTATTCTTAGTAATGTTGAAACTTTAAAAAAGGTGAAAAGCTGTCACCTGTCATATGCCTTAGCCACACATGGCCACCATTTTCAGAACTTCCATTAGTACTAGCTGACCAATCTAAACTTAGTGAAATTGAAAGTCAGTAGGCGCCAACCGTTAACCATTGACTGATCCAACATTTGTGAGGGACAAACTCCAACATCTGAATCATCATTTTAGACCAAGACAATAACTGTCAAGAACGCTGCTGGCGATCCCATACTGATTGACCTCGCCCAGTTTGCCTTGAAAATATACAGCTTGCAAATCAGTAATGCCTTGGTTGAACAGGTATTTTCGAGAGGAACGTCTGTGAAAACTAAACTGAGAAATCGAAAGGGACTTGAGCTTTTGACATCATTCATGAGAATTAAAACATATCTTGAAGAATATGTAACTGGTTGCTCGTCATTAGAACCACTCATGTCAATACTTAAATATGAGTCTGCAATATACAAAATAGTGAAATACAAGTTGTGGATGTGGATGCAGATAAAGATCTTGATAATCTTCAACTGTAAAGACGTGGAAGGACTCCACACCCATTAGGCTTCATACAGTAAATATTGATAAGTTATCCTATTATCATATTGATTAAATATATATATATATATATATATATATATATATATATATATATATATATATATATATATATATATATATATATATGTGTGTGTGTGTAGAGATAATATTAACAAAACAATTAAAATCGTTTTATGTACTCTATATATCATAATATATTACTTTGAAACCCGTATTAGTCACTAAACAAAAAATTGGGCTACTGTTATTACAAATTCGCTACTTTTAGACCTTCAGCTCGCTACTTTCAGCAATTTGGATCTGGCACCCCTGGCTGGGTTAGTACTGAATGAGCAACTATGGTTGGCGCACTCGCCTCTGGGCTCCCAAACACCTGTCCAACGCGGTGTTGAAAGATAATGCTCTGTCGGTGAAATTCAAACCTTATTGTTTGAAGAACATAAGGGTCATAATATTGGGAACAGGTGCAATAAGGACCTAACACAAAGGTCGGATGCAAGTGAGTGATACAGCACCTATGAGGATGATATAGCGAGGGTATCCAGTTGTAGCTCTGAGCAATCCTATGCGATTTATTTAGATGATACTTAGATGAATCGTTTTCTGTGTTCAGTGATGATGCATCTGATACAAATAGCATAGATGAACAGTGTTAGCGGCTTCCGTGTGGCGTTTTCCATAGATATTTTCAAGGATCCGAATCTCTTCCCAACTGACGGACACTCTTGAGGCTAGCTGAATCTCTTCCTGACTGACGGACACTCTTTGAGGTAAGCTGAATCTCTTCCTGTGTGGGACTTTACAAAGGGATCTTTTCAAGACTACCTTACAAATTGATCTTTTCCTATAATCTTTTCAATACTACCTTATGCTTTACAAGCTTGGTTACATACAACCTACAAGTTCTAAAGCCAAGGGTGTACGTGAGTGCGTTATTTGCAAGCACACAGAATGAAGAAACAGGAAGAGAAAATTTATCTGTACCGGTCAGTCTATTTACCACAAGCTACCACAAGCTACACAAGCTTCACAAAGCTTCCTGGCAATACGTTAGTGATGAATAAATATGATATGTTAGGTTAGCTGACCTAACCTAACCTAAGTTAACCAAACCAAACCTAACCTAACCTAACCAACGCTTGGATCGTCGACTTGTTTTGGCGTCACCAGCTCTTTTTTTTTCGTCTAATTTCTTTATAAAAAGATACTTTTTCAGATTAAAATGTTTTTTCGTGTTGTACATTCACCACCAACATTATAATGAGTTAATATATCTCATTTACTCATTACTAACGTATTGCCAGGAAGCTTTATGAAACAGTCTCCGTGGTGTAGTGGTAAGACACTCGCCTGGCGATACGCGAGCGCTATGTCATGGGTTCGTATCCTGGCCGGGGAGGATTTACTGGGCGCAATTCCTTATCTGTAGCCTCTGTTTAACGCAACAGTAAAATGTGTACTTGGATGAAAAAACGATTCTTCGCGGCAGGGGATCGTATTCCAGGGACCTGCCCGAAACGCTACGCATACTAGTGGCTGTACAAGAATGTAACAACTCTTGTATGTTCTAAAAAAAAAAAAAAAAAACTTGTGAGCTTTGGTAATTAGACGGACCGTCTGTACCTGGTGCACTGAGAGCGAAGTCGCGCTGTGTACCATGGGCTACTTCGTTGATTATTACTCACTTCCGAAGTACTGAGTGTGTAATACAGTGTGTTACTGTGTAAATAGTGTGTGAAATTCGTGAAATTGTACACATTGTAATTTTAGTGATATTTTAACAGTAATATTGCGACAAAAAACATTTTTTGTGGACACATTACTATCACATGTATCACAGTTCCATGGAACATTATGAACGTTCTACTAATACATATTGTAAAGGACACACAAATATGCATTATATATGATAAAAAACAAATAAAATTGCATTGGAAATACATAAAACAAATAATTAAAAATATATTTGTGGCAACACCCGGTGCTTGAATGGCCCGCGCGACCGCGTCACAGCGCATCTTGTCCACGTCCCTACAGCCAAAGTAAGTGGAATTTGGGACTTATTTTTACATAGACATGTTCAGGGAAAGGAATTTATCATTTTACGAAGAAAAAGAATTTTTTGGGAACACTTCATTTCATTTGCACCGGGGGATTTCTCAATAAACTCCGCGCAGCCGGTGGCTAAGTCGCTTAGGTGTGCCTCCCAATCGTCGGAGTACACTACTATATCATCAATGTATACAGTGCAGCCTTGGCTCCTCTCAGCAACTCGTTCATCATATGTTGAAAACAACTCCCGCAGTTCTTCATCCCGAAGGGCAACACTTTATACTGATACAGTCCATCTGGTGTCAGAAAAGCTGATATCTTTCTAGCCTCGGGAGTTAACGAGATATGGTAATACCCCTTGAGCAGGTCGACCTTGGACACATCTGGCACTACCCACCTGATCGATGCAATCACTTACCCTGGGCATGGGGTGGGAATCTGCCACAGTGATGGAGTTCACCGTCCTGTAGTCCGTGCAAAAGCGGTATGTACCGTCGCTTTTCTTAACCAGCAAACACGGGGAACTCCACTCGCTGTTGCTAGGCTCGGCAAGGTCATTCTCAAGAAGGTACTCTACCTCCTTCCTCATCAATTCTCGCTTCTCAGGGCTGACCCTATAAGCACTCTGTTTAATGGGCCTGGCGTCCCTCACCTCTTATCTCGTGCGTCACACTCTTGTGGCGTTGGGGCACGTCGGTAAAAAGAGATGCATTCTCTCTCAACACGTCCGTCAGATCCGCTCTCTGTCTTCCTTCCCGGTGTTGAAGCTTGACTTCGATATTCTCCAAACTCTCCGCATTGGAGAGATGGGTGCCGTCCACCCTGGACCATTTTCCTTCCTCTGCTGGAATCTCTTGATTCACCTGCACGCATAAGACCACTTTCTGCTGTAGTTCTCGTGGCATTTTTCCGTCCTGCACGGCGGCTCCTTCTTCAGGGAAGAAAGGCTTCAGACGGTCAATATGACACACCTGTGTCTTGCAGGGTCTGTCCGGCTTGCTGACTTCATATCTTACTGGACCCAATCATCTTAGCACCTTATACGGTCCCTCAAGTCGTGACTCGGTCACACGGCTCTTCCCTGGCAGTAACACCATAACCTGGGACCCAACCTGGAACTCTCTTGGCGTAGCTTTCTTGTCGTACAACTCTGACATCTTTTGCTGCGCCTCCTTCAAATGCTTTCCTGCTAGCTCTTTCGCCAATGTGAGACGCTCCTTAAATTTCTGCACATATTTGCTGACCGTTCCCACGATCACTCCTGGCGCCCATTGCTCTCTCAGCATGGATAGAGGACTCCGTACCTCATGTTGGAACGGTGAGAAACCCAATGACTCCACTACAGTGTTCCGTATAGCAAACAATGCAGGGTACACTGCCTCATCCCACTCGGCTCCTTGTTCCGCACAGAACACTCTCAGAATGGTTTTCAGTGTGGAGTGAAACCTTTCGATCGCCCCTTGCGACTGCGGTCGGTAGGGCGACGACCGAATCTGAGTTACTCCCCAATTCGACACGGTCTGTCTAAACCACTTGGACTGGAATACGCTCCCACAGTCCGTCTGGATTTCCCTGGGCATTCCCACCCAAGAGAAAAAAACGCTGCAACTGCCCGGCTACACCTTTTGACGTCAAGCATCGCATCGGGACTGCTTCCGGGAACCTTGTCGCCACACACATGATGGTCATCAGGTAGGTGTTTCCCTTTCTCGTCCGTGGCAACGGTCCTACCCCGTCGACCAACAGACGTTCAAACGCTGGCCCAAATGCAGGAACAGGGACTAACGGGGCTTTGGTATCGCTGGTACACTCTTTCCTGCTCTCTGGCAAGGTAAGCAAGTCTTACAGTGACGCCTCACATCGGCGTCCATACCCGGCCAGTAGAAATGGTCCCTGATCTTGCGTAGAGTCTTGGTCACTCCCAGGTGACCTGCAGAATCCACAGAGTGCGACAGATCCAGCACTGCCGCTCTGCACTGGGCCGGCAACACTACCTGGTGCCTCATACCTAGTGATTCCTCTCTGGCCTCCATTCTCACAGGCCTCCATTGTCTCATCAGCATCCCATCTTGCAGATAAAAATGTGTGGCACTCTCAGGACCAGCACGTCCTCCTTTGGCCTCCCGAATCAACTCTGGGAACTCCACCTGCTGTAACTCCCCCAGACGAGCGCGGTCCACCCCAAGAGAACTGGCGAGGGTCACCTGTAGCTCACCATCCGGGTTGCCTTCGCCCTCCACCTGTTCTCCGAGTTCCACGAAGAGGTGATCGACCCCCAGGCTGTCAGACGTCTCTTCTTCAGCCCCATCAGATCCACTCACTCCGTGCTCGTTGCACCGCCTTGGGATCACAGCGCATACAGGGAACGCCACCTCGGCGATTCCCTTCCCGTTCCCACAGGCGTCTAATACTCCGCCTTTCTCTCTGTAGTGCTCCAAGCACTCCTCGCCCTTCACGAGGTTAGGGAGGACACATCCTCCACAGGCGTCATTCCCAAGGATGACTTGCGCCTCCATCTTGGGCATTGAGGCGCAGACCCCTACCACTAGGGTCTGACAGCCATAATCAGAATCCAATGTTACCTTGTGCAGGGGCATCCTCACTGGGCCTCCCACAGTGGTCACAACAGCCACCCCCACACTGGTATTCTCATAACCCTCGGGGAACAGGGTTCTACTCACCAGGGTAAAATCAGCCCCGGTGTCCCTCAATATCTTCACAGGAACGGGGTCTGCCTCCCCCATCCTTACCGTCCCCTCACACACGAACGGGTGAATTTTCTTCTCCACACCTGGTACAGACTCACCCCGCACGTTCTCGGCCACTTGGTCCTCCATCCTAACGAAAGCAACGTTCCCACGCTGCTTAGGGCGTTTGCAATCCCGCGCGAAATGTCCATATCCTCCACAGTTGTAGCAGCGGACCCTTCTTGGCGGTGACCTTCCACCACCGCTCGCCCTGGCAACGCCTCCAGAGACCGTCGCTCCGTGGGTCTTCCTCGCGCCTTCCGTCGTCTCCCTCGTAGCGTCCCTCGGCACAACAACAGATCCGGCACTCTCAGCTAGGGGCTTCTTGACTGGTTCCACAGAACTTTTCAGTCCCCTACCGTCTCCACTCGAGAGGTGGGACTTGGGAGAACTCGTTCCTGTCCTCCATCCGTCTGTCTTCCTAAAACCACTCCCATAGCCAGAGTACACCGGCGGCCTGTGCGGTCCCTCTCTGCGTGGTCGCAAGGCTTCCTCCAACATGTCGGCTCTGTCAGCAGCAGCCCTCAGGTCTTTTATGTCCGCCTCCTTGACTCTAATCCTGATCTCAGGAGAGAGCACGGACATAAATTTTTCCATGACCATTAGCTGTTTGATGTCCTCAGCTGACTTAGCTCCTTCAGCTTTCAACCACTTCAGAAATCTTCTTTCCATGTCCCTCGCCGTCTCTGCATAAGATTTACCTGGCGAACGGGTACATTCTCGGAACCTTTTCCTGTAACACTCTGGAGTCAGCTTAAACGAGTGAAGCACTGCTCTCTTCACTGCATCATAATTGGTGCATTCCTCGAGGTCAAGCATGTTGTAAGCCTCGCGAGCTTCACCTGTGAGCCTACCCTGGACCAGCTCCGCCCACTCTGCTCTTGGCCACTTCTTCAAAGTAGCTACCCTCTCGAAATGGTCAAAGAAGCCCTCAGCTTCATTAGGCACAAAGACCGGTAAATCGCGCTCTCGTACCCGGCGGTCCTCCTGCTGTGGGGGTGCGGGTGGGGCTAGCCCTAGTTCAGCCCGCTTCAGCTCAACCTCTCTGTTGGCTTCAATCTCTTGCTGCTTCAGCTTGGCTTCCAGCTCGCGCTCCTCCCGTCTCAGCTGTGCTTCTCGTTCTTCACGCTTCAGCTGTGCTTCTCGTTCTTCACGCTTCAGCTGTGCTTCTCGTTCTTCACGCTTCAGCTGTGCTTCTCGTTCTTCACGCTTCAGCTGTGCTTCGTGCTCACGCTCTTCCCTGCGCAGCTGTGCCTCCAGCTGCAGCTTCATCATCTCCAGCTTGACGCTGCGCCGGCTGCCGCTGGATCCCCTACTGCTTCCACCAATGCTTAAATTCTCCCTTGCACTGGCAGGTGTCTGTGGCCGTTCCTCCCTTGAAGCCTCATCTCGGGCCTTGAGCTGTGCCACAATCTCAAGCCTCCTTTCTCCCACTTTGGAGGATCTCAACTGGATTCCAAAGTGGTCAGCTATTAACTGCAGCTGCGCCTTGGTGCAATCCTCCAGCACCTGTTCATCCCTGGTGTCAATAAACCTTGCTACCTTCTCGTCCTCCATACTTGTGCTATGAGTGAATACCTGTTACCTGTACCTAATACCTTTTGGCCACTATCAAGCACCACAATCGTAATCGTTATCCTGGCAAGGTCGCCAATGTCGGGGTGTCTCTCTCTCTAGCCAGTCACCACCAAGTATTAGTAGTGATAAACGTTACTTACTGTAGCCCCCACGGGTCTGCACTCGATCCTCACGGTGCCACTGTTCACCAGGAGAGTCTCTCAGTCTGTCTCCGGCTGGCCTCGTAGCCTAAAGACGAGTGAGAACACGATCACTTCACTTGATCATGTGCCCGCCCCGACAGAGGGCTCTACCGCTCACTATAGGTCGCCAACTGGTGTTTACCGTGTCCAGTAACACCTCAGTGGAATAGTAGTAATATAGTAGTGGCCCCAGGGAATACTAATCAATTTGGTAGCAGGTAAGTATATGTTTAAATCACTCACTCTTAGATAGTCTCAATAGCAACAAGGTAATGGAGGGTTGACACAAACACGGCGGTGGTTTTGTAGTTTACTTAAAAGATCAAAGAATCACAACTCTGCATCAACAACATGGCAAAGGAATAAATGAGCAGCCTTCTCTCCGCCTCTTCACAATTCTGGAACACTCCGGGAATGGCAACACTCCCAGTTGACGTGCGTTCCCACGCTCCACATGCAGTGTTATCGAACGTTTGGCAACTCGCGAGATGCCACGCCCACTCACACTCCTCACTGTTCCTCACACTGCTCTCTTCCTCACTATACTCACACTATTGGCGTGAGGCGCCTATTATTCCCTCGTATTCACAGTATATCACAACACTGGCATAATCACAGTTAACCACCAGACATATGAATATATTATTTAATAACTCCAGTATATATAGTTCACTTTATCAATATTCATAATAACGAGGTAACTCTAGGCACACAGCCTTACACTATTAAATTGTATATTTATATATATAACCTCTGGCACGAACTTATAATATAAATGACATGTAAATATAAATATCATGTCATATTAAACGTCACAGTAATCTCTTCATCAAACCACAGGTGCAATCACACACCATACATGTATATCTCGTGAGAGCTCTATAGCATCTCCCTTCACAACTGTGTCTTACTAGAAACATAGACTTGGTGAGCCCTGCTCACGACATAGAAAATACTCTGGCTAATCGCTAACTAAAGGGGAATGGGAGGGAAAACTGAATTACCTACTTCCACCATAAATGATGTGGACTCGTCCTCTGTTGAGGGTTGAATTGAAGCTCCTGGTCCCGGCTCACGACTTGCTGTAGGGAACACCCCCACACACACTGATGCTCTTCCCAGGACCTCAACCAACACCCAAAAAGCGCGTCTTCTCCGTACTGCTTCTCTCTGCAGGCTCCGTGCTCCTCCACAACCTCTTGAAGGGTTGGAGTCGGTCTCCTGGCCGTCGCCTCCTCCTCACAACTACGTCTGCAGTCCTTACTCCCGGCTGCAGTCGTTCGTATTCCCAGCTAGTTTGTTCTTCTTCTTCCTCACGGTGAACTGGCCCAGCCGCTACGTCATCACCCGACTGGTGAAACTGTACAGTCGTCCCTGACGTCACTGCCCAGGCTTCATTCTTGCTAAGCACCTGTCACTGGAGCACTTGTTGCTCGTTTCCCGTCAATTCCTTCTTCTGTCCGCCTCACGGAGTTCAGGAAGACCTCACAGGATGCTCGCAGACCACTGGTGATGCGTATATTCACCGGAGAGGGGCGAATACTGTCAGACTGACAGGACCCCCCTATCGCACGTCCGCCCTTGACGACGTGTCGTATCTAACTCTTGGCGCCACGGGGCGCACGGCCCGGACCTACCTCCACTCGTGACGTCACACTTGCCAGGGGCGTTTCTCATTGGCTCCCTGTACCACGTCACCGTTCTTGGCCAATCTGGTGCCACTGACGTCATAACATTTTGGCGCGAAAACGTAGGAGTCGGCGCCATCTTGGCGTCCAAAAGGGCCTAAGCCACTGGCCAAAACACTCTTCTTTAGTTAATTTCTCTCCTATGCGAGAACACCTCATGCTCCCACATATGTCAAATTGTTCTCTGGAAGGCAGAGAACGTTCGGGTAAAGTAGATATGACTCTTACAGCTGGCGTGGGAGAAATATAAGGGGGGGGGGGGAACACCGTCACAATATATATATATATATATATATATATATATATTATATATATATATATATATATATATCTATATATATATATATATATATATGAGTAGTACGTGCCACGGCCAGCTGATCATCCCCCCAGCCTCCAACCGCCGCCCACCCTCCAGTCTCCACCCGCCGTCCACCCTCCCGCCTAGTGCCCGCCCAGCGCCCGCCCATGTCGCAGCTCTCAATAGCCAGCCAGGCTTCTCCAAGCCAAGATGAGCCACCAAGCAGGGGTAGACAAGGCAGATGTCAGACGTGTGACAGGGTATGCCTTATCCGGTCGAGTGACGGTAATGTGCGCAATCATTACCACAACGGAGCCAGGTGTTTGGGTTCTGGGCGCCCTCCCAGGGAGAACACCAATCAACAGCCCACACCGCCCGTCAGGCAAAACACCTCCCAGACCTTCATTCCCACGGAAAATTTATTAGAGGCTATCAAAGCAACATCAGCCAGAACCTTGCAACACATCCCTAAAGCAGCCCGCCCCCACGCAGCAGCCAAATTATCTGCCCTCCTGAGAAAGGTCAACGACTCTCCTGGAACTACCCAAGCATGGCACAACCTCCTACTGTTTGGCAATATATGTCTAGCCACCCCTGCAAGGAGAGACAAAACCTTAGCTGCCTCAATCATCAAAGCTATAAATGATTTTCCCAGGGAGGACAACCAGGTGCGCCTTTCCACTCGAGCGAGAAACACCCACGGCAGGAAGAGCAACAGTGCCATATCCGAGACATCAAAAATCAGAACATCAGTCACCAAGAAAATAGAAGAAGGAAACACTATTGGCGCAATAAGAGTCATCACCAGTGAGGACTCAATTGCCGATAGAGATGCCGCAACAGCTCAAGCCCTAAGGGAGAAACACCCTGCCAGGGCTCCGAGTGAGGACGACATTGTACAAGTGGGGGCTACCGGAGCAGAACCTCTCTGGGTGGCTGAATCTGTGGTCCATAAAGCAGCCATGTCCTTCCCAACCGGATCAGCAGGTGGGTTCACAGGACTAAAACCCAACCACCTCAAGCAAATGCTCAACCCTGCACTGGGTGACATTGCAAAGAACCTCTTGGTGGAACTAACCAGATTCACCAACACATGTCTAGCTGGCAACATACCACCGTCCATAAGACCTATTTTTTTTGGAGCATCCCTCTGTGCTCTAAAGAAAAAGGATGGAGGGATCAGGCCAATAGCTGTGGGCAATTCTCTCCGGCGTCTCGTCGCAAAGGCAGCCGCAAGAACAGTTAGTGATGCAGCGGCCAACATGCTGAAGCCAAAACAGCTTGGGTTTGGCATTCCACAAGGGTGTGAGGCGGCAGCCCATGCAGCTCGAGCCTTCATCGCCAATCACAGACGAAAAGGCCCTTATCAAGCTAGATTTCAAAAATGCCTTCAATTTGGTGCGGAGGGATGCTGTACTCCGTGCGGTTCATAGTCATTTCCCTTCCCTCTACCCTTTCGTACATTCATGCTACAGTATGGATCTTAAGCTACTTTTTGGCGAACATGAAATTGACTCGCGGGAAGGCGTCCAACAGGGTGACCCCCTTGCTCCTCTCCTTTTCTGCTTAGTCATCAAACAAGTCACAGAGGTCCTGTCCAGCGAGCTTAACATCTGGTTCTTGGATGATGGTACCCTAGCTGGTTCCCAAGACTCCCTCCTGGAGGACATCAGAAAAATCCAGGAGCAAGGTGCAGTTTTAGGCCTCACCCTGAACCCTTCTAAATGTGAAATAATATGTTCCAACCAGGGCATCGTAGAGAGAATAGAGGGTCTTCTGCCAAACATCCATAAAACTAAACCTGAAGACAGCACACTCCTAGGAGCTCCCCTGGGGTTGAAAGCCATCGATGAGGTCCTTGATAAGAAAATCGCCGACCTTAAGAGGATGGATGGGAGGATTGAGGATATTGATGCTCATGATGCACTCTACCTCATCACCAGATGTCTGTCCCTCCCCAGGTTAACCTACTTTCTGAGGTGTTCACCATCTTACAGTAGCCAAAAACTAAGTGAGTATGACCGGTTACTGAAATCAATGCTAGAAAAAGCCCTTAACCTCTCTCTTGATGACCTGCAGTGGAAACAAGCCTCTCTTCCCGTAAGACTTGGGGGCCTCGGAGTTCGAACAGCAACGCAAATCGCTGTTCCAGCCTTCCTGTCCTCCTTATCAGCATCCGACGACCTTGTGAAGGAAATTCTACCTGCCCACTTACATCAGCTGGCAGGTGTACATGATCCCAATTTTACACGCTGTGCCACAGAGTGGGCCTCTCGTGCAGGCCCATCACCTCAACCACCATCCCAAAAGCCCACAGGCAATCCAGCTGGGATGGCCCCATTGTAGACAAAGTTGCTGCAGAGTGCCTGGGTGCTGCATCAACACAGCACGACATTGCTCGCCTCACAGCAGTAGCAGCCCCTCATGCAGGGGATTTCCTGTTAGCAACCCCAATGTCGGCAACTGGCACGCGTCTCACACCACACGCCCTCCGAATTGCTGTGGCCCTCCGCCTTGCTGCCCCAATCCACACCAGATATAGGTGTATTTGCGGCGAGGTGGTGGCTGACAGGTACGGCCACCATGGCCTACTCTGCCAAAGCACGGGAGGATGGCACTCGAGGCACAGTGAAGTTAACGACATCATCAAGAGGAGCCTCACCACAGCTGGATGCCCAGCCGAGAGAGAGCCTCGTTACCTAACGCCCCGTAACTCTGATGCTCTTATTGGTCGCCCGGATGGTATCACAGTGAACCCCTGGAAGAATGGCAAGCAGTTGGTATGGGACTACACGTGCGTATCAACCCTGGCTAACACCTACATTGACCTCAGTGTTGCACAACCAGGTGGCGCTGCCACCCACAGGGAAGCAGCCAAATCCCGTAAGTATAGAGAACTTGATCACCACTACAATTTTGTCCCCATTGCTTCTGAGACACTCGGCGCCTGGGGTAAAAGTGCTACCAGTTTTTTGAAGGAACTGGGTTCTAGGCTCATTGAAACAACAAGGGACCCTAGAGCTGCCAGCTTTCTTTTCCAGCGCCTCAGCGTGGCGATACAGAGGGGAAATGCGCACTGCATCCAGGGTTCCTGCCCGCCATCTGAGGAGCTGGAGGAACTCGACAACCTATGATAACCATCTTTGTAACCTATATGTAACTCCTTTTTTGTAACACAGTTCAAATAAAGCAAATATATATGTGTACATACAAAAGAATGGGGGTGGTAGGAGAAGAAAATATTAGTGTTCAGTGAGAAACCACAAGGTCTCCTCTGAATACGTTTTATTTTCTTCTCCGAGGCTATGGGTCCCCACATTGGCACCAGAGGTGGTACCCTCACAACCTTAAAAAAAAAAAAAAAATATATATAATATATATATATATATATATATAATATATATATATATATATATATATATATATATATATATTATATATTATATATATATATATATATATATATATATCTATATATATATATATAT
>WNGS01003388.1:10098327-10113044 GCA_020271785.1 Procambarus virginalis | reverse complement strand
ATAGCACTCACAGAAACAAAGCTAACGAAAACCATAACAAACGCAGTGTTTCCACAGGGCTACTATGTAGTGAGGAAAGAGAGAGAAGGGAGAGGAGGAGGTGGTGTAGCTTTGCTGATAACAGAAGGTTGGAGATTCGAAGAGATGGTAATTCAGAACCGTGAAGGTTTCAGTGACTACATATCAGGCACCATAGCAACTGGATAACAGAAAATTATAGTAGTAGTCATATATAACCCCCCACCGAATGACAGAAGACACAGATAGGAATATGATAGAAACAACTTGGCCACTATCAATATAATAGAGATAACAGCTTCTGTGGCTAGCAGGAACGGATCCAGACTACTAATCATGGGAGACTTCAACCATGGGAAGATAGATTGGGGGAACAGAGATCCCATGGAGGCCCAGACACATGGAGAGCTAAGCTGCTGGATGTGGCAACAAGAAACTTTCTAAGTCAACACGTCAAGGGACTGACAAGAATGAGAGGAGGGGATGAACCAGCCTTGCTTGATCTGATATTTACCCTAAATGAATCGGATATAAGGGAAGTTAAGTTGGGAGCCCCTCAGGGAATGAGTGATCATAGTGTATTGAGCTGTGAGTGCCTGGTTGAGCTAGGAATTATCACCCCCAAAAAGGAACTGGGAAACAAAGGTCTGGCGTACCAAAAGGGAAACTATGAGGAGATGAATAAATTCCTATGGGATATACATTGGGATACAGAACTCAGAACCAAGTCCGTTCAAGACATGATGGACTATGTCACCCAAAAATGTCAGGAGGCTGTAAGCAGGTTTGTCCCAGCCCGACAGTAAAAAACAGAGAAGCAAAGAAGAATCCGTGGACAGTAAAAAACAGAGAAGCAAAGGAAGAATCCGTGGTTTAATAGGGAATGTATGAAAGCAAAGGAGCTGAACAAAAGGGCATGGAAGAACTTCCGTAATACCAGAACACCAGAAAGTAGAGAGAGATACAAGAGAACCAGGAACGAGTATGTTAGTGTGAGAAGAGCAGCTGAGAAAAGGTATGAAAATGATATAGCTAATAAAGCCAAGACCGAACCAAAGCTACTACACAGTCACATCAGGAGGAAGACAACAGTGAAGGAACAGGTGATGACACTTAGGGTGGGCGAGCACAGGTACACAGAGAATGACAAAGAGGTGTGTGAAGAACTCAACAAATGGTTCCAGGAGGTTTTTACAATAGAACAGGGAGAAGTCACGGCGCTAGGAGAGGTGGCAACAAACCAAATGACCTTGGAAAGGTTCGAAATAACAAGAGATGAGGTCAAGAAGCACCTATTGGAGCTGGATGTGAGAAAAGCTGGTGGGCCGGACGGAATCTCACCATGGTTATTGAAAAAGTGTGCAGGAGCACTTTGTTTGCCACTCTCCATAGTGTATAGTAGGTCACTGAAAACGGGAGACCTTCCAGAAATATGGAAGACTGCTAATTTAGTACCAATATACAAAAAGGGTGACAGACAAGAGGCACTGAACTACAGGCCAGTGTCCTTAACTTGTATACCATGCAAGGTGATGGAGAAGATTGTGAGAAAAAACCTAGTAACACATCTGGAGAGAAGAGACTTCGTGACAACCCATCAACATGGGTTCAGAGAGGGTAAATCTTGCCTTACAGGATTGATAAAATTCTCCGATCAGGTGACAAAGATTAAGCAAGAAAGAGAAGGATGGGCGGACTGCTTTCTTTTAGACTGTCAGAAAGCCTTTGACACAGTACCCCATAAAAGGTTGATGCATAAGCTGGAGAAACAGGCAGGAGTAACTGGTAGGGCGCTCCAGTGGATAAGGGAGTACCTAAGCAATAGGAAGCAGAAAGTTACAGTGAGGGGTGAGACCTCAAAATGGCGTGAAGTCACCAGTGGAGTCCCACAGGGCTCTGTACTCGGACCTATCCTGTTTCTGTTATACGTAAATAATCTCCCTGAGGGTATAGACTCATTCCTCTCAATGTTTGCTGACGACGCCAAAACTATGAGAAGGATTAAGACAGAGGAGGACAGCTTGAGGCTTCAAGAAGACCTGGACAAGCTGCAGGAATGGTCGAACAAATGACTGTTAAAGTTTAACCCACGCAAATGTAATGTAATGAAGATAGGGGTAAGAAGCAGGAGACCAGATACAAGGTATCATTTGGGAGATGAAATACTTCAAGAGTCAGAGAGAGAGAAAGACCTGGGGGTTGATATCACGCCAGACCTGTCCCCTGAAGCTCATATCAAGAGGATAACATCAGCAGCATATGCCAGGTTGGCTAACATAAGAACGGCCTTTAGAAACTTGCGTAAAGAATCTTTCAGAACATTATATACCACATATGTCAGACCAATTTTGTAGTATGCGGCTCCAGCATGGAGTTCATATGTAGTCAAGCATAAGACTAAACTCGAGAAGGTTCAAAGGTTTGCCACCAGACTAGTACCCGAGCTGAGAGGTATGAGCTACGAGGAGAGACTAAGGGAATTAAACCTCACTTCGTTGGAAGACAGAAGAGTTAGGGGGGACATGATCACCACATTCAAGATTCTCAAGAGAATCGACAGGGTTCATAAAGACAGGCTGTTTAACACAAGGGTCACAATCACTAGGAGACACAGGTGGAAACTGAGTACCCAAATGAGCCACAGAGATATTAGAATGAACTTTTTTAGTGTCAGAGTGGTTGACAAATGGAATGCATTAGGAAGTAATGTGGTGGAGGCTGACTCCATACACAGTTTCAAGTGAAGATATGATAGAGCCCAATAGGCTCAGGCCCCCTGTATAACTGTTGATTGACGGTTGAGAGGCGGGACCAAAGAGCCAGAGCTCAACCCCCGCAAGCACAACTAGGTGAGTACACAAGGAGCCTGGTAGCCTGGTGGATAGCGCGCAGGAATCGTAATTCTGAATCGGAGGGTTCGATTCCCGCACCAGGCACAAACAAATGGGCAAAGTTTCTTTCATCCTGAGTGCATCTGTTACCTAGCAGTAAAAAGGTACCTGGGAGTTAGTCAGGTGTCACTGGCTGCTTCCTGGGGCGTGTGTGTGTGTGTGTGTGTGTGTGGTGTTGAAAAAAAAGTATTTAGTAAACAGTTGATTGACAGTTGAGAGGCGGCCCGAAAGTGCAAATCTCAACCCCCGAAAACACAAATAGGTGAGTACACACACACAAATAAACAAACACACACTGTGGTCGAGGCAGACTTTGTACACAGTTTCAAATGTAAACATGAAAGAGCTCAATAAGCTCAGGAACCTGTGCACCAATAGATGGACAGATGAGAGGCAGTCGCAAAGAGACTAAGCTCAACCCACGCAAGAACAACTAGGTGTATTAAAACAAGGTGAGTATACATGAGTTAGGAAGTAAGTAGTCAGAGGAAACCAGTGCTCCATCTTGTCGTTACTGATAGTAAACTCCCCTGACTTACGTTCAAGTGCAAGTACTGATAAGTGGGTGTAAACACTTACTCAAGTAAGTACTTGACTTAAAGTCAAGTCACGTGATATCCTCTTTGACTGTTGAAAATGTTGAAAAATACGTATATATATATGTATATATAATATATATATATATATATATATATATATATATATATATATATATATATATATATATATATATATATATATATATATATATATATATATATATCCCCACTACACGGAATGCGACACGAAATGGGGTGCCATGGCAGACCCAGCACTCAGACCAGCCATGCCGAAAGCCAAGAAACAATCCAGTTGGGACAGCCCCATTGCAGACAAAGAAGCCACAGCTTTGCTCGAGGCAGCAACAACCCCCAGTGATCGTGCACGCCTCACAGCTGTGCAGGCTCCCCATGCAGGGGACTTCCTTTTGGCAGTCCCTATGTCTGCGACAGGCACACGTCTTGATCCGCAGGAGCTCCGTATTGCAGTCGCTCTCCGTCTTGCTGCCCCTATCCACACTGTTCATAGGTGTATTTGCGGCGAGGCAGATGCTGACGAATATGGATTGCATGGGCCTGCACTGTGGAAAATCTGGTGGTTGGCACACTAGACACGACGAAGTCAACGACATCATTAAAAGAAGCCTTGCCTCTGCTCAGTGTCCAGCGGAGAGAGAGCCCCGCAACCTTCTGAACCGTGACTCTGTTAGCTTTGCCGGCCGACCAGACGGAATCACACTGCGTCCGTGGAAGGGTGGCAGACAGTTGGCATGGGACTATACTATATATATATATATATATATATATATATATATATATATATATATATATATATATATATATATATATATATATATATATATATATAAACCTTCCTGGAAGAAAAATTCAAGGTTGGTGTTGGCTTCCGTCAGCAGGAGTAAGTGCTGTGTCAACAAGCTCTGTATTTACATAACCTCAGCCTGGCGCACATATATATGCAGACCAACTGGGGATATCCCATTCTTAAACAGCAGATTTTAAAGCCAGCCAGATTTGGACAGGGACGAACGTTCCGCCATGAAGGTGGATGAGATCCCTCCCAGTCTCGCCAGCACCTCTCTCTCTCTCAACGATACCATCTCTCGGTAGCCATTCTCGATTGCATTTGCATTTAGGGCTTATCCGCCACTATCTTTTACCAGATTAATACTGACCTTTATAATCTATGTGATTAGGGATTATTTTCGCCTGGCAGCCATCAGGCAGCAACTCACCTCAACAGCAGTATAATGTGTCGGCAACACCTTATCACCTTCTCCATCTTAATTGGATGAGTGTGACGCTAAGATGCCCCAACGTCGACGACAATCCCGGTTTCAGACGGTCCGCCCTCAAATACCCTCCCACTCCTTCCCTCCCCCTGAGCCCGAGGACCATTCCGATAAGCCTGCCGTAAGCCCGCCTCGTCGCTGGGATGGGCTTCTTATCCGCTCAACAGCCCTGCCGGGGTTTTATTTGCCACAGGCAGAGAAGATCTCGCCAGAGCTGAAATGTTGATATGGTAGGGAATAAAGATCCGGGGATGGTGCCCGCGACCCACCTCAGCAGATGAGAGACTGGGAAGTGACACTCGAGGCCTCGGATTATAGAGGAACTCATCAAATGACTCATTATATTGATCAGTTGACGTTACACAATGGGAGAAGATGATTCTTGAGTGAGTAATTTAACTTCAGAGGTCAATTTCCAACGGTATTTATGCTTAACACCTACAACAAATATCCTTCTGACTTTAGTAGCAACCGACGATCCCGCAAGCTTAATTCTTAACAGTTCTAGGCCAAGCAGTTTACACAGATAAATTATATACAAAAGTGAAATTTAAATACCACGTTTCTAGGTATGATAGACAACTGAACAGGAATTCTGTGTTGCATTTGTATAAAAAGCAGCAAAATTTTTTTAATTTATTTTAGAAAAGCATAGAGAAAGTTATACCAGAAAATCCCAGGGAAAGAATTAAAAAGAGAGAAGGGAAATATTCTAGTTTACAGCCACAATTTTCTGTGTTTCTTTTCTCGCTGATTTCTTTTACCTCTATTGAGACGTAGCATAGATCTGTCTCGTGAGAGCCTTGTGAAAAAAAACTCACAAGGGAAATGTGATATTTGTCTTTTGAGAATATTTGTAGACAAAGGCAGGAAGCACGAACGTTGTGGGAAGAGGCTCACGATGCCTTGCCACTCTCGTGCAGCGGACCCACAGTGGGGGGAGGGGGGCTTATCCCTCCCCCTTGAACAGGGATCTACAGTGTGAGACCACCCTACCTTCCCTTCTAATACAGTGTGAGACAGCCCTACCTTCCCTTCTAATACAGTGTGAGACCACCCTACCTTCCCTTCTCATACAGTGTGAGACCGCCCTACCTTCCCTTCTCATACAGTATGAGACCGCCCTACCTTCCCTTCTAATACAGTGTGAGACCGCCCTACCTTCCCTTCTAATACAGTGTGAGACCACCCTACCTTCCCTTCTAATACAGTGTGAGACCACCCTACCTTCCCTTCTAATACAGTGTGAGACCACCCTACCTTCCCTTCTAATACAGTGTGAGACCGCCCTACCTTCCCTTCTCATACAGTGTGAGACCACCCTACCTTCCCTTCTAATACAGTGTGAGACCGCCCTACCTTCCCTTCTAATACAGCGTGAGACCGCCCTACCTTCCCTTCTAATACAGCGTGAGACCACCCTACCTTCCCTTCTAATACAGTGTGAGACCACCCTACCTTCCCTTCTAATACAGTGTGAGACCACCCTACCTTCCCTTCTAATACAGTATGAGACCGCCCTACCTTCCCTTCTAATACAGCGTGAGACCACCCTACCTTCCCTCCCCATACAGTGTGAGACCGCCCTACCTTCCCCTTTCATACAGTGTTAGACCACTCTACCATCCTCTTACTAACTCATTAGCAACCTTCCCTGGAACCCAATTCAAAGCTTACCAGATCCAGAGAAGGTTGCTTATGAGCTAGTAGACAAATGGGCTAATGCTGCCAGTATTTCGTCCTTATCTGGAGACACGAGAAACACCATTGTGTCACAGGAAAATATTAGAAATGGAATAACTTTATATGTTTTAAATACAGGATCAGTAAAATGCGAAGAGTTACTTATGATGAGCTACTTGATGCAATTAAAAGGCAGCTCTACTGTTCCGGGGAAGGATGGAGTAACATATAACATTCCTAATTATTTAGCAGGTATGAAAACAAGTCCTTTATTACATTTGTTTAATATGAGTTACAAGGAGGGAAAGTTAATAAGAAAATAGACGCAGGCTGTCATCATTCCTATAACCAAGTTAAATGGAGGTTATAGGCCTGAATCCTTAACATCCTGCTTTTGTGAAATGATGAAAGGATCTTGTTATATATGTTATCTTCTACAATGTAGAGTAGGCTTTCTAATAACATCTTTGTTTCAATCAAGGGTAAAAGTTCTGCGGACTGTCTCATAAAGTGATTGTCTAATGTGGATGACAGTTGTAGAGTTTTTGTTAATCTACATGGAGCATATGATAAAGCCAATGGCAAACAAATCTTTAACGAATTTCCCAATCTGGACATATCAGGGAAAGCGCTACATTGGATACGAGATTATCAACAAGGGAGAAAGGGTCAGGTGTATTACCAAGGATACATGTCCGAGGAAAGGATGTTTCAGTTACGTACTCCACCAAGGAGGAGTTTTAAGTCCCACTTTATTCTATGCATTAATGAACAGTTTAGCATCAGAGCTGTATCCTCCAGGGGTCACGACGATAACATATGCTGATGATATTCTTATACAAGGCACTTCTGGTAACAAAATTCAAACTGCTCTTAACATGCTTGATACAATCTGTCACAAGTTAGACTTAGTTGTAAATACAGACAAAACCAATTATGAGTATACGAAACGAAGAAATATTACACTTGCTCTAAATGGCGTAGAACTGAGCCGTGTTCAGAAGTACAAGTATCTGATCATGTATGTTGGATACACATGTGAGAGTAAAAATGTTGAAATAAATCATGTCAACACCTTATGTAAATCGCGATTGCATCCTCTCAAGGCGTAGGCATTTTTGGGGGCAGGTATTGGGGTACCTATCTTGTGGATGTTAATTACAAGTACTGTTCGGTCTCTGAAAGACTATGCAGCACCCGTTTTGGCTTACACAAGGCAAGGCAGAATTACAAAACAAGAGCTAAATACAGAACGAAGCTATGAGGATTATTCTTGGATGTCAAAGAAATGCAATGATTGAAATAATGAGAATGGAATGAAATTTACAGAATGTGTATGATAGAGTCCGTGACATTAACACTAGAGTATCAATTCGCTTGATGAGAAGAAGAGGAAGGGATAAGCTGTTTCAAAGCGTTCAGAATTGCTTGAGCGTACGCGAAACGTACACAGTTCCAGGACACGGAGAGAGACATGCTATTCGAGGGGATTAGCTAATGACCTCGGGGAATACGATGTACCTTGCTGCAAACTCTCTTCGACAGTGTAATAGGTCTGCTCCACGGAAAGTACAGAACCTGGAAATATAAGTTTTATCCACCAAGGTCAAAAAGATTCATCGTGATCCGGGCCAATTACAGTGTTTGTATGAAGCATGATATCTCGGTTACCAAGAGGCAATAGTTTACATGTATATTGTGACGGGTCGGTGTTGGAAGATGGCAGGGCAGGGAGTGGTGTCCTGATAAGGGAATATACGGAGTTTGAGACTGTGTACAGGAAAAACAGAACTTCGACTTAGTAATTATGTATCTCCACTTAAGATGAACAGCAGGCCATTCTGCCTGGTTTGGAGGAAGTACGTGTAGATGAAAAAGATGTTTTCGTATCTGGCGATAGCCGAGGAACACTTGATTCCTTAAACAGTCAAAGTCCCATATTCATGTCCATTGTTGATGATTGTAAGAAAATGATAAATGAGATACGTCTAAAAGGTCACAAAGTAGAATTCATGTGGATTCCATTTCATGTTGGAATAGTGTTCAACGAGGTGGCAGATGACCTGGCCAAACGCGCCACATCAAAACCACAAGTTAACAATGAATGTGTTTTCACAATGAGACAAATAAGAAGCAAAATCATATATATTCAGGCACGGGCAGAAGTGGCGAGGAAAGATGTAATGTATGAGGGAAGCCAAACCATACAACACTACATGTGTGTGAGTCAAAACACCCATTTCACTTATGGTAAAAGGAGAAATGCTTGGAGTGACTGCACACATGCGGCCCAGGCTTCGATGCATATAATACGGGCCATATGAAATAGTTTACACTTCGTTCAATTATCATTAACAACTATGTGCTATGTTACGGTCTCACACCCCTCACCCATTATGTTCTTAATTGCCCGTTGAATAATGTATATAGATGTCGTGTCTGCACTCCCCACGGCATTGTTGGCGGCGCAGAACCTTCCCGAAATAACAAAAAACTCCTGGCCTACATTAGTTAAGTCTAGGGTTATGGAAAAAAAAGTCACTAGTGTACTGGGGGCACAACTACACGCACGACACCGTAATGTACATATATATATATATATATATATATATATATATATATATATATATATATATATATATATATATATATATATAAATATATATATATATATATATATATATATATATATATATATATATATATATATATATATATATATATATATATATATATATATATATATATATATATATATATATGCAATTGACGATCACTAAACACTGATCATTTGTATGCGGAAAATCCAAAGAGAAATGGGAAAGAGAGGTGTATCATCTCTCTTTCCCATTTCTCTGTGGATTTTCAGCACATATATATATATATATATATGCGAACAAGCCTGAATGGTCCCCAGAACAATATGCGAATGAAAACTCACACCCCAGAAGTGACTCGAACCCATACTCCCAGGAGCAACGCAACTGGTATGTACAAGACGCCTTAAACCACTTGACCATCACGACCGGACATAATGAGGAGATAGCCGAAGCTATTTGAACCACCCCACCGCCGGCACCCGGATGGTTATCTTGGGCATAGCATTTTACCAAATCACCTCAAAAAAGAATGAGGTGATTTGGTAAAATGCTATGCCCAAGATAACCATCCGGGTGCCGGCGGTGGGGTGGTTCAAATAGCTTCGGCTATCACCTCATTATGTCCGGTCGTGATGGTCAAGTGGTTTAAGGCGTCTTGTACATACCAGTGCGTTGCTCCTGGGAGTATGGGTTCGAGTCACTTCTGGGGTGTGAGTTTTCATTCATATATATATATATATATATATATATATATATATATATATATATAATATATATATATATATATATATATGGAGGGAAATCAAAGTAGATATCAAACTAATCCTCAAGAACAAAATCTTAAGAACCTAAATCCATTGTTCATATGGAACAATATATCACAGTAGCATAATCAAATACTCATAGGGACAATAATCACAGTGGCGTTAATCCATTTCTTATGGATCAATAATCACATTGGACCTGATGGCTGAGAGGAAAGAGCTCGGATTTCGTAGTCCTAGGGTCCGGGAAGCGATCCCCGGCGGAGGCGGAAATAAATGGACAGAGTTTCTTTCACCTTATGCTTCCGTTTACATAGCAGTAAATAGGTCTAACCTGGGAGTTAGACACCTGCTACGGGCTGCTTCTTGGGTTTGTGTGTGTGTGCACGAAATATATGAAAGTTATGAAAAATAACATCTCTGTCTCCTGTGACAAACTGAGGTGTACCAATGTAGTGTATCATTGTCAAACTGTACCTCCCAACTCTGGAGACTGTGCACTCCGAAATACATGCTACATTGAACAAACGACAAATAAACTTAGAAGACGTCTTACACTTCATTTACGAGAAGGACGTATAAAGCGACGTCGTTCTCAATACCCCAACACCATCTTTAATCGCCAAGACATAGTGAAAGATACGACAGTAATCACACGCACCGACGACCGTAGGAGGCTTCGTACGCTGGAGGCTGTGTTCATTCTGAAGCTGGCACCAGCTGTCAACACCCAGATGAATTCGGCTTTGAGCATACAACTGTTCGATGGTCCTCAATTGATCCAGAGGGAAAATTTATGACCGACATTGGCGGACAATGGCGGACAGCTAGAAGCCGGAGTCAGGCAACAATCACCTCACCCTTCCCTTCGCCGCTCTCTACGAATAAGTGAATTAGGTGAATCGTAGAGTGAGGTGTCCTCAAGCTTATAAATGTCTAGATTTCTCTTCGTAAGTCACAGCCCCGCTCCTGTGCCAGGTAAGTCCACTACGGGCTCACCATAGCCCGTGCTACCAGGAACTTTTTGTTCCCGGTAGCTGAATCTTAAACAACAACAACTTTTTAAGTTTTTACGGGTTATTCATGCTCGTGTCACCATCTTCATCAATCAATCAATCTGGTAAGTTCAGGTCACAGCAAAGAGAGCCTGAAACTTTTCCACAAACATCCATTACCACTGCGACCCGTAGAGCCGCAGAGAGTAAACATTGTGACCCATACGTGTAAAAGTTAGGGCTACTCCTCCCTCCCCACTTAAACGGCCACGCTTTTGAAAAAAAACAACATTCTGAATATCCTCCGGGACGGGCCGGCATCACACCCAGTGACATCAATTAGGAAGGTGATGATATCGCACTCTTCTTCACAAGTACGGAGGACCTAGAAAAACTCCTGGGCTACGAATTCCAACTTCGCAAGGAGCACCACCTCAATCTCAACCACCCACGTCAGCTCCTAGCCGAAAGATCAATTTTCATCAGCAGGACCAGCCCATGGATAGCTAACTGCACAGAAAGTGAGATCAGTACGAATATTGAGTATGAAAATCCGAACATTAGCGTGTTCACCATTGTGTTCTGCAGTGACGATAAAGCAACAATGAAGATAATTTTCACCTCAGCAGCTATGGCCACTCAGGCTGCCACACAAGGTTTCTGCTGCTTCGGCATCAAGATACCGCCCCACCAAATGAAAAAGGAATGATATCACAAGCTCCAACACTGCTTCAAGTGCTACGAGCTCTCCCACCCCACCAACAAGTATCACCACCCCATCCATAAGTGTAGTTTCTGTTCCTGTGACCATCATTACACCCTCTGTAAATCAACAATCCATCGTTGCCTTCTCTGCAATGGCGATCACCCTGCAATTTCACACCGCTGCCCCAGCAGAAAAGAAAAAAATTAAGGCCCAGGTTGAAGCCAAGAATGCCAACCCTCCTAACCCCTCCACCAGAGCCGCTGACGCTATACCCAACATTTCAGCTCCCACTAATCAACCAGAAGGCTTCCCAGTCTTACCAAACTGTGGATTCTCCCACCAGTCAACCCAGCCTTCCAACTGGGGCCCCAAGACCCAATCAGCACCCTCGCCGCCCCTTGTATCACGTGCCGGCATTATCCCTGGTCTTATACGACTAGCGGAGAGGCTTGCTGGACCAGACAACCACCGATTCGCAAGGAAACTGAATGTGCTGTACTTAGCTAATGGCCTGAATCCCATCACAGCCCGTGACGCAAGTCTCACTACCTGCCTTACCACACAGGAGACTTCCAAAAGCTTGACCACTAGGTCGATCTGAACCCAGACTTCAGCTCCACGAAAGACCCAGGCTGTACAAACAGCAGCATCCTCCAATCCAGTCCCAAAAGTTACAATCATCACCATTTCAGCAGAGGCGCTTGCAGACGTGTTCTCCCCAACCACCAGCACCACCACCAACGTGACCGAACCGGCTACTACCACAACTCATCGACTCCAGAGCCAACCTCAGGCTGTGAGACCAAACCCACCAACAACGGACTACGCCACGGACTCCTCAGACGACGAAATCTCAGTAAGAGCTCCATCTCCGCGACACTTCCCCTACTCCGTACAAGATCTCGTCATGGAGGCCACATCACCCAACTCCAATGACAACACAGCCTTGTCAACACGCCGCAAGACTCTAAGAAAAACGGAAGACCAAGAGACCTTACTAACTCACCGGCTCTATAATTGAAATAGCTTGCCTTCCTAGACCATTCCCCCCCTAAAAAAAAATCCATCCATTCATAGATCTCCGGAATCAACTATTGGTAATGGCTCCAAAGAACCTCCACTTATGGGCTATTCGTGCCTGTGCCACCTTTTGGGTGGCTTAATATTTATCAGTCAATCAATCAAAATTATAAGTTCAGCATAACTGTGCTAGTGCAACATAGTGTTCTCCTGAAGATGTCACAATACTGACGAAACGTCAAAACAATGAGAGATGAGAGTGGAAAGATTAAGTAATCTAATGTTTCTTCCCCCTAAGATGGTAGAAGATATTTACGAAGAATGGTAAATATCCAAAAGAAAATTATAAATAGTCACAATGCTGTTGTGTTTATTGACATGTGTATTAGAGAAAACCGGCTATATATATATATATATATATATATATATATATATATATATATATATATATATATATATATATATATATATATATATATATCCACCCACCCTCCCATATAGCCATATAGCCCACCCTCCAGTCTCCACCCGCCGTCCACCCTCCCGCCTAGTGCCCGCCCAGCGCCCGCCCATGTCGCAGCTCTCAATAGCCAGCCAGGCTTCTCCAAGCCATGATGAGCCACCAAGCAGGGTAGACAAGGCAGATGTCAGACGTGTGACAGGGTATGCTTTATCCGGTCGAGTGACGGTAATGTGCGCAATCATTACCACAACAGAGCCAGGTGTTTGGGTTCTGGGCGCCCTCCCAGGGAGAACACCAATCAACAGCCCACACCGCCCGTCAGGCAAAACACCTCCCAGACCTTCATTCCCACGGAAAATTTATTAGAGGCTATCAAAGCAACATCAGCCAGAACCTTGCAACACATCCCTAAAGCAGCCCGGCCCCATGCAGCAGCCAAATATCTGCCCTCCTGAGAAAGGTCAACGACTCTCCTGGAACTACCCAAGCATGGCACAACCTCCTACTGTTTGGCAATATATGTCTAGCCACCCCTGCAAGGAGAGACAAAACCTTAGCTGCCTCAATCATCAAAGCTATAAATGATTTTCCCAGGGAGGACAACCAGGTGCGCCTTTCCACTCGAGCGAGAAACACCCACGGCAGGAAGAGCAACAGTGCCATATCCGAGACATCAAAAATCAGAACATCAGTCACCAAGAAAATAGAAGAAGGAAACACTATTGGCGCAATAAGAGTCATCACCAGTGAGGACTCAATTGCCGATAGAGATGCCGCAACAGCTCAAGCCCTAAGGGAGAAACACCCTGCCAGGGCTCCGAGTGAGGACGACATTGTACAAGTGGGGGCTACCGGAGCAGAACCTCTCTGGGTGGCTGAATCTGTGGTCCATAAAGCAGCCATGTCCTTCCCAACCGGATCAGCAGGTGGGTTCACAGGACTAAAACCCAACCACCTCAAGCAAATGCTCAACCCTGCACTGGGTGACATTGCAAAGAACCTCTTGGTGGAACTAACCAGATTCACCAACACATGTCTAGCTGGCAACATACCACCGTCCATAAGACATATTTTTTTGGAGCATCCCTCTGTGCTCTAAAGAAAAAGGATGGAGGGATCAGGCCAATAGCTGTGGGCAATTCTCTCCGGCGTCTCGTCGCAAAGGCAGCCGCAAGAACAGTTAGTGATGCAGCGGCCAACATGCTGAAGCCAAAACAGCTTGGGTTTGGCATTCCACAAGGGGTGAGGCGGCAGCCCATGCAGCTCGAGCCTTCATCGCCAATATCACAGACGAAAAGGCCCTTATCAAGCTAGATTTCAAAAATGCCTTCAATTTGGTGCGGAGGGATGCTGTACTCCGTGCGGTTCATAGTCATTTCCCTTCCCTCTACCCTTTCGTACATTCATGCTACAGTATGGATCTTAAGCTACTTTTTGGCGAACATGAAATTGACTCGCGGGAAGGCGTCCAACAGGGTGACCCCCTTGCTCCTCTCCTTTTCTGCTTAGTCATCAAACAAGTCACAGAGGTCCTGTCCAGCGAGCTTAACATCTGTTCTTGGATGATGGTACCCTAGCTGGTTCCCAAGACTCCCTCCTGGAGGACATCAGAAAAATCCAGGAGCAAGGTGCAGTTTTAGGCCTCACCCTGAACCCTTCTAATGTGAATAATATGTTCCAACCAGGGCATCGTAGAGAGAATAGAGGGTCTTCTGCCAAACATCC
>WNGS01003388.1:10019846-10053240 GCA_020271785.1 Procambarus virginalis | reverse complement strand
AATATAGCATGTGAATAGCATAGCATGTGATATAGCATGTGAATAAAAAAAACCGCTCGGAGGTAAATGGAACATTGTGTGAAAATTTCAAAGCAATCGGGTGAAGAACTTTCGAAGATAAACAATTTTGAACAAACGAACATATGCAGTTTTATTTATATAGACTAACTCTACCCGGCCACGCGTTGCTGTGGCTCAGCAATGCACATGCATTGCTAGCCAAAGTTACCCTCCCCTGTCCCCCTTGTCCTCCCAACTATTCCCCTTTCCCCACCATCCCACACTCCCCCATCGCTTCATCCTCCCCTCCATTTGCCACTCCCATGTCCCCTCATCCTCCCCACCATACCCAACTCCCCAGTCCCTTTGTCCTCTCCGCCATTCCCCCCTTCCCCGTCCTCTCGTCCTCCCCATCATCCCCCACTTCCCTGCTCCCATGTCCTATCCACCATTCTCCACTACCCCGTCCCCTCGTCCCCAACATCCCCCACCCCATCTTCCCCTTTTACTCCCCATTATAACCCCCACCCCCGTCCCCTCGTCATCCCCACCATCCCACACTCTTGTCCCCTTGTTCTCCCCACTATTCCCCACTCCAGTCCCCTCGTCCTCGCCACAATTTCCCACTCCCTCGTCCGATGCATTTCCCAAATGGTTTGATGTCCCCATCAGAAAAATGGGAACATCAAATTTTCCCAAATCAAATCTGATGTTCTCATCAGATTTGATTTGGGAACATTGTTTCTACTAAAAAATAAGTAGAATAGTTAAAAAAACGAAATAAAAAATAAAAATAAAATAAAAAAATAAACTATAGTCATTAAATGAACAGTATGGTAAACAACACAGCTCAATTTCAGCGCAATGTCACAAAAAATATTTATATAAAAACTAAAATGAATCGAAATCTATGGTAATTAAATTTATCAATGCAATCGGAAACACTGAGATGGAATAGTAATATATTGAGTATAGTGTGTGTTGCTATTACGTGCAACAGATGGCGCTGATTTTCAAAAAAGTATGTTTTTAGTTGTCACAGGTTTGGCATCTATATAATAGGTATATAAAAACATGCGCGCATTCGAATGGAACGTTGTGTCAAAATTTCTGAGTAATCGGTGAAGAACTTTTGGAGATTACAGCGCGTGTTGCTCTTACATCCAACAGATGGTGCTGTTTTTCAAAAAAAGCCTGCCTTTTCCTGTCACAGGTGAGCCATGTATATAGTAAATATACAAAAACATGCGCCTATTCGAATGCAACGTTGTGTCAAAATTTCAAAGCAATCGGTAAAGAGGTTTCGAAGATTTCCCTCACATAAAAAACACATGAAAAACTCAAATTACAAAAAATATGTTTTTTCCCGTCACAGACGTGTCATCTATATAGTATGTATATAAAAACCCGCTAGGATGCGAATGAAACGTTGTGTCAAAATTTCAAAGCAATCGATGAAGAACTTTCGGAGATTATCGATTTCGAACAAACGAACATTGACATTTTTATTTATATAGATATACATCGTAGTTAAAAGCCAGAACACACTACTTGGCTCAGTATGCATGGCCTGATTTGCCTAATTGACTGAGCATTATTTATGTCTCCCTGAGCAACATATTCCTTTCTTTACATATATGTTGCAACTTGCTGTGAAGATTGCATGAAAAGTGCAAGTTTAACAGGATACTTTGGAAGATATCAAAGACTGAATCGCATATTTACATGTCTTATGTTGCCATGGGTTAGACCAGGGTTCACGTTACAAATGTCACACAGTGGAACTCAAGTTCCATTTACAATTGCTATCCTACACAATAAATCATCATCAACGCCACAGCTGCCATCATCATAACCACTACCAACGTAATCCCCATCATTAGCGTCACCACCATTATCATCACTACTACCATCATTATCACCACCACTACCATCATCATCATCACCACTACCATCATCATCATCACCACTACCATCATCATCACCACCACTACCATCATCATCATCACCACTACCATCATCATCACCACCACCACTACCATCATCAACACCACCACTACCACCATTATCATCACTACTACCACCATCATCACCACCACTACCATCATCAACATCACCACTATCATCATCATCACTATCACCCTCATCTATATAACTGAGGCTAGTACAATCTCTGGATACACCGCTACTTCATAATTCATCAGCTGAAATGAAAAAGTCTTAAATGAACCGAGTGACAATTTTACTTCAGCTGAGAGCTTGCTCATCAGCCAGTCTGCCTGATCCTCCTCACATAGTACATCTCAGCCTCCTCCTGACTTAACATTTCTAGATATAAAAATCATAAAAATGAAAATATGAAAATAACTAAGGAAAGAAAATTGAAATGAAATAATTTTAGTTTTCGTTTCTTTTCCATTGTTTTCATTTGCATTTCAACGTTCTGCACTTGGAATTAAAACCATACTGGGATCTATATAATGCTATATAATCTATATACAAGAGAATATCTGTTTCTCTGTCCATGGATGGAGGCAAGGTGAAGGTGGTAACCACATGCTATCCACCCTACTAGCCACGAAGGCATGGTGTTATTTTTATTGTTGTCTAGGGCAATAATGTTTTACTTGAGCCAAGGGAAAACCAAGGAGTAAAGAAAACAGCCGAGTAGATATATAACAAAGATCTATATGTAAAAGACACATTATATATTATATGGTATAAATTCACTTCTGACAACTTAAGGTCATTCTGAAGGTAACAACACTGAATAAAATCTCCCAAACGGGCTACCCAACCACTTGGGCCGGATGGTAGAGCGACGGTCTCGCTTCATGCAGGTCGGCGTTCAGTCCCAGACTGTCCAAGAGGTTGGGCACCATTCCTTCCTCCCCCCCCCCCGTCCCATCCTAAATCCTGACCTCCTTCCAAGTGCTATATAGTCGTGATAGCTTGGCGCTTTCCCCCTGATAATTCCCATTCCCAAACGGGCTCTGGTCTCTCCACGGTTCTTAGTCCAAAACAGGAACAGTGCACACAGCCACTACACCTGTCAGCCGGTGACACACACATATACATCTCTAGGAAACCTGGACTCTCTCTCAGAAAGTGCTCAGTAGACTGTCAGAGAACTTTACCCTTTCTTGCAATCCTGTTAATACAATACAGTGGCTAGTCTTACAATAAGGCAGGAGAAATCCCTCAGGAAAGTAAGGACTGGTCGTCACCGTTCCTCTTCGCATCAGGT
The DNA here is from genome assembly GCA_020271785.1 of Procambarus virginalis. Lineage (NCBI taxonomy): Eukaryota > Metazoa > Arthropoda > Malacostraca > Decapoda > Cambaridae > Procambarus > Procambarus virginalis. Next base: position 10,049,993 of record WNGS01003388.1, on the reverse strand, counting down.
CAAGATGGCGTCCATCCCTGTTGCGTCATCGCCCCTTAATACTATATTCTTCAACATTTCCACTCCAAGTGTTTACTGATTTCATTTACCATATTTCCCACGCAGATTTTTTGATTGAGTCCATTTTTATTAACAGAATTTTGCTGTAACAATACACATTATTCCTGAACACTCTCCTGTACAAAAGGTACTACTTTGCTGGCGGGGTAATAGCACGGCCTTCCAGCGGCCACCTGCAGATGTCTTTCAGAAAACATCATCTAATGCCCATCATCTAATACACCCTCAACTCTCTTTGCATTAATAAAAAATTATTATAAATACTAACCTCCACAGGAGGTAACGTTCGTAACAGGTGGTATGTAACTGCTCTAGGCTGATCGAGGTCAGCCACATTGCCCATCTATATAATATATTAGCCACTATCCCCTAGCGATTTTAAGGTCTGAAAATGGGAAATTCTTTTCCGTAAAGTTTTTAGTAGTTTTTCATATTTTGGTAATGTTTCATTTTCTGAGAGCGAGAGTGAGAGAGGGCGAGGAAAGGAGAGAAGGAAAATTGGAGGATTGGGGAAAATGGGTGAGAGGGGGATTTGGGGGGAGAGGAGGTGAGAGGTGAAGAGGGGAAAAAGCGACATGAAGGGAGCAGTGGTAGGCAGATGGAGGAGGAGGGACAAAGTGCAGAGGAGATTTGAGGTGTAGGGAGAGAAAGAAGTAATAGTTGAGAAGAGATGGAAGGGTGAGAAGGGATTAGGAAAGATGAGAGAGAGGGAGAGGCTGAGGCCCGCCGGGTACCAATGTAGTAGCTAATTTTTGTGTCTATAACAATTTTTTGTTTATAACTATGTCTCATTTCCTCATTTATGTTATACGTTTGACCAACATTTCTCAACACAAACTGTAAGCCACAGTTTTTCTCAACAGCTGTGCACCTGTTCACTCCCGCCATAAATATAATTAATTATTCCAGTTAGTATCGAATTAATGCAATGTATTAATGCTTTTCTGGGAACCCTTCGCCTCAGAGAAGAGTATATATATGGCACTCGGGGGAGCCATATTAGTCTTTTAGATACGTATTTGAATATTTTCTAATAATAGCCTACCCTCTTTTTATTATTTAAAACTTTATTACCCAATATTGGTTACATTATTGGTTGATAATTTATCGTCACAAATAAAAATGCTCCTTAGGTAATAGTTAGATCCAGAATGGCAGTCTGCAGCTCATGTCTGTATTGCCACACTAAGGTGACTAGAAAGGTGGCAGCTCTTGGGTCTCTTGTTGTATCAATGAACCTAGAACACAGATCACTGAGAAAACTAATGTCACTTTTACGCCAGGCATCAAGGGGTCTCTGAAACAAATGGAAAAAAATTGAAAGGATGATCCAGTTTTGTGTTCTTACGGGACTTGGATGATTTCTAGAGGGTGTAAGTTCCACCTGGACACACACAATACAGATGCATCAGCAAAAGGCTGATTTGCACTTGTATTCCTATATGAACTATCCACTATTCTCTTTGCGTGACTAGCAGTATAGGCAGGAATTGCCATTAAAAAACGAGGCTCTCGCTTTGCGGGGGACCAAGCTGTGGTATTGTTATCGCAGTAACGCGAGTCCGAGTCCCTCTTGTGTTTTAGGCCAGCAGAGGCTGTGATCAACTCTTGCTCCCAGTCTTTGCCTTGCTGAAAGCACACTCTGCCAATTCCTGCAAACCCCACAACGTAACGGTCCCTATTGGTATTTTGTTACAACTTGATACAAAGTTGCTACATCTTGTTATAGAGGTTTTATGACATGATAGAAAATTGTTATATCTTGTTAGTTGTAACAAAGTTGTTGTTATATCTTGTTGTAAAAAAGTTATCATATCTTGTTAGTTGTTAAAAAGTTTGTTATATCTTGTTAGTTGTTAAACAGTTGCTACAACATATTCAGTCGTTGTAGTAACGTCGTAGTTTCGTAGTTTGTTTGGCGGGATATGATGTGAATTGGGCCAGCCAGGCGGAGAATCACATAAATATGCAAATGTCGTGTGAAGCGCGTACCTGTTGCTGACATGATGACCTTATCCGAGAGTGATTTAAGTGAAGAACACGTGACAGAACTGAGAACTGACCTTAAGAGAACTGGGCGATATCTACACCTCTCCTACAGTGTCCTTTTTGAGTCTGATTCTAAGATATATACTCGTGTTCCATTATTCATTTCCATTTTTCTCGCTGCTGGAGATTAGGGATTCCACAGGGTAATAATTGTAAACTTACTCCACCTGGTGCCTCTGAAGACTTGTAGTCGTAAACTCCTCTTGTGTGGGACACCCTATTTCTGCCTTCATCAGTTAACAGGTTGAAGAACCAGTCAGATGGACTACAACACACACACACACACACACACACACACACACACACACACACACACACACACACACACACACACACACACACACACACACACACACACACACAAACACACAGCTGGAATGTAAGGAATCGTTCAGAATCTTGTACACCACATACGTAAGACCAATCCTGGAGTATGTGGCCCCAGCATGGAGCCCGTACCTTTTCAAGCACAAGACGAAGCTGGAAAAAGTTCAGAGGTATGCCACTAGACTAGTCCCAGAACTAAGAAGCATGAGTTACGAGGGAAAGCTGCGGGAAATGCACCTTGCGACACTGGAAGACAGAAGAGTAAGGGGAGACATGATCACTACCTACAAAATCCTCAGTGGAATTGACAGGGTAGACAAGGATAAACTATTCAACACTGGCGGTACGCGAACAAGGGGACACAGGTGGAACTGAGTACCCAAATGAGCCATAGGGACGTTAGAAAGAACCTTTTCAGTGTCAGAGTAGTTAACAGGTGGAATGCATTAGGCAGATATGTGGTGGAGGCGGATTCCATGCACAAATTTAAATGTAGATATGATAGAGCCCAGTAAGCTCAGGAATCTGTACACCAGTTGATTGACAGTTGAGAGGCGGGACCAAAGAGCCAAAGCACAACCCCCGCAAGCACAAATAGGTAAGTACAAATAAGTGAGTAAACACCCACACACACACGTTTTCCGTCTCTTCCGAGGCTGGTGAATGCTTACTTTGAACTTAGGTAAATTTAACTCCCTCCATCTGCACTTATTAAGTGCCAGATAATTATGCAAGCAGTCTGAACATCTTTCACATACCTATTTTGAGCAGACATATAGGGATTAATAATAAACACTGAAGGGAAGGATAAACAGTTTACTGACATGGACAAAACAAATAATTCCACGAGTAATCATGAATTCCTTCCAATAATCATTACATCTTCACGAATAATCATGAATTCCTTCCATTAATCATGACATCTTCATGAGTAATCATGACATTTTCCTTCCAGAAACATGTCATGAAAAGGCTTTATTTTTTCCGTAACTACAATAGTCTACAATGACGTTACCACTTAATAAATATTATAATGCGACTTCTTCTGTATCCGATGAACTTTTTCGTATTAATCACACATTATTATGTTATGATCATTATTCACTTTATATTATTCTAGTTTTCAAATGATCAACATTTACAACACAGATGTTTTATCCGTGTGTAGGCGATGTTGTCTCTATGTATGGGTGAAGTTGTCTTTGTGTATGATTGATGTTGTCTCCATGTATGGGTGAAGTTGTCTTTGTGTACGGTGTTGTTGTTGTCTCGGTGTATAGGTGATGTTGTCTCCGTGTATGATTGATGTTGTCTCCGTCTATGATTGATGTTGTCTCCGTGTATGATTGATGTTGTCTCCGTCTATGATTGATGTTGTCTCCGTGTATGATTGATGTTGTCTCCGTCTATGATTGATGTTGTCTCCGTCTATGATTGATGTTGTCTCCGTGTATGATTGATGTTGTCTCCATGTATGGTCGATGTTGTCTCTATGTATGGTCGATGTTGTCTCCGTGTATAGGTGATGTTGTCTCCGTCTATGATTGATGTTGTCTCCGTGTATAGGTGATGTTGTCCCCGTCTATGATTGATGTTGTCTCCGTGTATGATTGATGTTGTCTCCGTGTATGATTGATGTTGTCTCCATGTATGGTCGATGTTGTCTCCGTGTATAGGTGATGTTGTCTCCGTCTATGATTGATGTTGTCTCCGTCTATGATTGATGTTGTCTCTGTGTATGGGTGATGTTGTCTCCGAGTATGATGATGTTGTCTCCGTGTATGGGTGATGTTGGCTCCGTGTATGATTGATGTTGTCTCCGTGTATGATTGATGTTGTCTCCCTGTATGATTGATGTTGTCTCCGTGTATGATTGATGTTGTCTCCGTGTATGATTGATGTTGTCTCCGTGTATGGGTGATGTTGTCTCCGTGTAAGATTGATGTTGTCTCCGATGATTGATGTTGTCTCCCTGTATGATTGATGTTGTCTCCGTGTATGATTGATGTTGTCTCCGTGTATGATTGATGTTGTCTCCGTGTATGATTGATGTTGTCTCCGTGTATGATTGATGTTGTCTCCCTGTATGATTGATGTTGTCTCCCTGTATGATTGATGTTGTCTCCGTGTATGATTGATGTCTCCGTGTATGATTGATGTTGTCTCCGTGTATGATTGATGTTGTCTCCCTGTATGATTGATGTTGTCTCCGTGTATGATTGATGTCTGCGTGTATAGCAAAACGTTTCTGTTATTTCTTGACTAATTGTTCCTATCGTTTCGTCGTCATGAGATTCCTGTTCCATCTATTGAGAAGATCCACTTAAGAATCTTTCAAATGGTGCTAAATTGTTACATATGTGTTGGTTACAATCCGTTTTCTGAATGGTGGAGCGATCTGTATTTGTCTGAATTTATGTTATTGGTGGAGTTTTATTGATAATAAAAGTGAATCCATTTATAATAAGGTAGATAGAAAGAACATGTTCGGACACTTTTCTGTTCTTAAGGAATAATTGTGACAGAGAGCTTGCTCGTTACTGGGTAATCCGAGTTCAATAGTAAATAACTCAACAACTCGTGTTTTCTCTCCTTTAGGTGCAAAATAATGATGTTCGTTGTCAGTCTCTTAGAAGTTCATGTAAGCTCGTGAATTCATGCTCAAAAAAACTAGTTCATGTTCAAAAAACTAGTTCATGTTCATGAACTAAACTAGTTCATGTAAACTATGAGGAGAGTCGGCTCTATTATATAGGTCTCCGCCATTCACATACAGTTTATCTTAACTAACTGTATTGTGGCCAATTTCTTTTCAAGCATAAGGCTGATTTTCTGATTTTTATTTTCCGCATGTGCTCCCCGCTGGCTCCAAAATGTATTTCCTAATTTCAACCCAATATGCTCTTCATGAACTACACAATGTACTACGTACTTTCTTCTAATTATGATTGCTGTCTCGCTTCGTGCCTTACCCAGCTTTAGGAATCATTCTCTAACCTCCCTGTACAATCTAGACCTCCCTGAGAACATTTAATTTCCTACAGGAAGGCTGATATTTGCAACGCTTTAGAGAAATTTAACGTTCAAGATTTGAAAATAGCTTAGTAGCCATTTTTCCAAGTGGGCCGATGTTCTGTCGTCGCTTTAAGGGGACTTTTGGCGCCTTGAGAGACACGTTGAGGGCGCTGAGGACAAGGATGAGGAAAGACCTGATAATTTTGATGCAAATTGTTTAATATGATCAGTCAACAGCAAATCGGACATTATGTAACCAGTGAGTGGGAGTTTGAAGGTGTCTCATTGGCCCGGGAATTGTCTGTGCACCCCAGGACTTGGTGCCGGACAGAAGCACTCAGCTGACCTTCAGGATTTTCTTGTAACTCGTCCAATGCGAGTCAGGCCAAGACTTTGCTTAGTGCACAGAGGGAACTCCCACTAACGCGATGTATCAATGAGAAAATCCGTAGGAACCGTGATGAGGATTCGAACCTATGCACCAGCTATTCCCAGGCACATATCCTGTGCCTGGTAATATCCAGCTCATAGGTTCGAATCCTCATCACGGCTCCTACGTTTTTGTTTTTACTTTGTTTAGTCTTGTGGGCCCCGTGTCATCGCAAGGTGCAGCCTAATCAATCTCAAGGAGCTTTATTTCGTCTTCTCCAGGTTGTTGCTAATCGAGTGTAGCCGTGCAAGCGACTCTAACGTTCAGGGACTGAGCACCTGGTGGCGTCAACCGTTCAGCTGTGCATACACCACCCTGCAGAGGGCCCACGTGAGGTCCTTCAGCTTACTCCAGGAATGCCCGAGTTTCTATGGACAGTCCCAGCCTAAGGAAGGATTAATATTGCTGAGGTACAGAGAATAGTGAAGTTTTCGCTTTCATGAGTATCCTGCGACTTTGACTGCCGAGTGACAGTGAAGCAAGTTACAAGTCCAGCGTGAGAAAGCGTGCCGCACAAGGAGACATTCGTGCGAGCAGCGCAGTGCAACGATTAGATTCTCTAGTGATATTTGAAATGTTGTGATGAGCAGTGCAGTAAATGTGAACAGTGACAGCTCCAGTGAAGTGCTAGTAGTGGTAATCCTCTGGTAGGGGACGCTGGTTACCACCAACAAGTGTAGAGTGATAGTTGCAAGGTCAGACTCACTCATTATTGCAGTGGCGGAGTACAACGGGTGCCTGGAGTTCACATTCCATCACTTGCACACCTGCAGTGATCGACGGGTAGTCTGGATCACGCCAAATCTTCAGCGCACCACCAAGACAGTGAGTGAGGCGACGGGATACGGGGAGGAGAGTGAGGAGGTATAGCTAAAGACTCCCGCACACCCTTCATCACTCACCAGAACAAGGAGGGAACAACCGACTTGCAGCTGAACGGTGCCAGGCACTGATGTGTGGCTAAAAGACCAGTCCCATCCCAAATCCTTATCCTGATCCCTTCCAAGTGCTATATAGCTTCTTTTGTCCAGATCCCATGTAAAGATCCCTGAGTGCCACTGCCAGCATAGTGGTATGGTCAAGGGGCCTGAGTAAAGCTGTGAGAATTTAAGGGGTATCCTAGTCCCCCATTTTTTGCGGATGCGTGAGGTGGGACAGAGGTGAGTTTTGGGAGGAGTCTATGATTTACACTGAGAGCGAGGGGCTCAGATAACCAGAGTGGAGAATTGTTGGGGACCTTCTGAGAAGAGGTCGCCCTGTCAGGACGCGAGGGCTGCTGTGTGTGGATCAGCTATTGGCTGGAGGTTCGTCAGTTGAGCTCCCTGCTCGACTCTACCCGTCCCTGGGGGATGCTCTGTGGACTATAGCTTGTCAGAGAAGTTGCTTGAGTCGCCCTGCCCCGTGTTGTAGAAGGGAAACGTGCACTACTGTATTACAAATTGTCCCCACCATGTGCATCCTAACATGCTCCCCATGTACCCCAAATATATACTTCCAATTGTACTTCTTTTAGAATACTATTGTTCTCTCTGTTCTCTCAAAAAAGTTACTTCCCATGAACACCCCAAAATGCTCCAAAAGTGCACAACTGAGCTTTTAGGTCAAAAAACACAAAATTAAAGTTGTAGTTATTCTTTTTCCTGTTAGATATATCTTTATCGCAATAATACTTTTAAATAGCCATATCTGTCTATAATGTAAAAGTTTCTGGAATAATTTGTCAAATTCAAAATTCGACTTATTACACTTGTGATTGATGAATAAACATAATAAATCACTATAATTATATATTTTTGAAAAACAGAAATTAACAGGTTCTTTAGAAGCTAACAAGGACACAAGTCACAGAAGCCGTCGTCGTAGGAGTAAAATCATAAACTGTTGTGACAGAAGTGGAAGCAGAATTAGTAAAATAAACATAGCAGTAGTTTCAACAGCACTTGAAGTCGCGGTAATTACAACAACAGTTGTAGCCGCAGTAGTTACAACAGTTGAACTAGTGACATCAGAAACAGCTAGAATAGTAGCAGGGATATGAGCAGTAGGAGTATCAGCAACATAACTAGCAAAAGCAGAAATATAAGTCGGAAAAGTAGAGTTGCATCACTATACGAAGCAGTTGCAGCAATAACGGTAGCAGATAATAATAATAAGAGCTGTAGCTGTTCCAGTGTGAACAGAAACAACGGCTACACCAGTAATTGGGGGAAAAGTTTGTTCCTGCTGTTACCGTGGCACACCACAGAGCCCATTTGGCCTAACCGGAAGCATGAGAAGCAGAAAAGACAAAGACATCGTCCTAATAACATGAGAATAGCCGCGCTGCCGGTTCCACCACCTCTCCGCTGGCTCCACCTTACCACCAATCTATTGCTACACATATCTACCTCTTCCCGGTGTCACCCATCCACCTCTGTGCCGCTCCACTCGCCTACTGCTTTTTTTCATCATTTCCCATCTTTTCTACACTATCACTCTCTGCTACCTCACTTTCAACCGCTTCATCATATCACCTTTCCACCTCCACCCGGCACTATTTCTTATCTCTGTTCATCTTCCCCAGGTCAGACCTCCAGTTTGAATAACAAAATAAAGCAAGAACAAGGAGGGGGCGGTAATAAACATCTCCAAGCTATCCAGGAATATTCCAGCCTATTACCGCCTGATCCCTTACAACATAGTGGAGATTGCCATGCCCCCAAAACCCTCCAAGACTTCCGCTGTTATGAGGCCTCCGGGTTGTTGATGGGGATCCTTTGTGATTGTGGCAAGAATGGTGGTGGAGGAGGGAGGGTCTCCGGTGATGCGGGGAGAGTTGAGAGCTCATTTAGTTTAAGAGAGAGATTCTGGCGTCAGTGTTAGAGAAGGGCTGGCAGGCAACTATGTGAGCCACTCAAACACACTTACTAGGGTATACATATATATATATATATATATATATATATATATATATATATATATATATATATATATATATATATATATATATATATATATATATATGTCGTACCTAGTAGCCAGAACTCACTTTTTGGCCTACTATGCAAGGCCAGATTTGCCTAATAAGCCAAGTTTTCCTGAATTAATATATTTCTCTATTTTTTTTCTTATGAAATGATAAAGCTACCGATTTCACTATGTATGACGTCAATTTTTTTTATTGGGTAAAATTTACGTAGATATATGACCGAACCTAACCAACCCTACCTAACCTAACCTAACCTATCTTTATAGGTTAGGTTAGGTTAGGTAGCCGAGAAAGGTAGGTTAGGTTAGGTTAGGTAGGTAGGTAGTCGAAAAACAATTAATTCATGAAAACTTGGCTTATTAGGCAAATCGGGCCTTGCATAGTAGGCTGAGAAGTGCGTTCTGGCTACTAGGTACGACATATATATAGATATATATATATATATATATATATATATAGATATATATATATATATATATATATATATATATATATGTGTGTATGTTAAATATGACCGAAAAAGTAAGATTAATAATTCTAACACGAATTTTCTCAGTATTTCTTATGTTTCTTTTTGCTGTCGAAGGTAATTGAAAAATCATTTCTCCAAAATTCATTATTATTTCTAGTCTGACGCGACGCTTGAACGAGTTTTGTAATAACTTATTATATTTTCAAAGACTTTAGTTTACACACACACAACTGTAACCGGAAACACTAAACAGAGTTTTACTTATGCCTAAACTAAACAGCTTGTCTTATATACTCGCATTTGGGTGAGGTGATATGTTGCAACAGTTTTGGATGAGGTGTACAAACTTTTCACTGCATAAGGCAGAACACGGAACAATGGGTATTAATTGGATAAATGAGAGGAAAGAATTGAAGTAACTGCAATGGGCCTATTGGCAAATACTTCCTCTTGATGCTTCTATATTGGTACGGAGTCTTGAAGTGGGTAGAATATAGTTGTGCATTAATTGGCTGTTGATTGCTGATATTGACTTTTTGATTTGTAGTGCCTCGCAGATGTCGAGCCGCCTGCTATCGCTATGTATATCGATGATTCCTGTGTTGTTTGTTAAGACTTCTCTGGTGATTGTCTGGTTGTGGGAAGAGATTATATGTTCCTGAATGGAGCCCTGTTGCTTATGCATTGTTAATCGCCTGGAAAGAGATGTTGTCTTGCCTATATAATGAGTTCATACTCAGTATATACTCGTACTGACCAACATAGGATTATGACTGAACGGTAGAAGTGAGTGCCCCCAAAGATACAAAGCCAGTGTTCTCAATGCCTATATTCGTCGAGCGCTTACACACTGCTCTGAATGGAGCAACGTGAGTAGAGAGTTTGAAAGAGTAACTCTGGTATTGGTGAACAACGGATATAGCAACGTGGAAATAAACGCTGCTATAAGAAGACACTTGGACCGTTGGTATAATCCTGAACCTAGAACAGAAACCACAGTACCTCCAATAAAATTATATTACAAATCAACCATGCACAGTGAACATATAAAAGAGGAAAAAATAATGAAAGAAATAATCAGTAAAGGAGTAAAAAGCATTACTCCTAACCAAAACATAAACCTGATAATATTCTACAAAACCAAGAAGACTTCCGAACTCCTTATCAAAAACAGCCCGAAGCCGACAGAGAACCCTCTACAGCAGTCAAGCGTTGTATACATGTATACTTGCCCCCACGAAGGATGTAACCTTCCATCTAAGTACATAGGTATGACGTCGACCAAGCTGACGAGGCGTTTGACATACCATCTTCAAACCGGTGCCCCCAGGAATCACATGAGACAAGCCCATGACATCACCCTAACAAGAGAAATGTTGAACAAAAATACCTGTATAATAGACAAAACACAAGATGCAACATGATTACAAATTCTTGAAGCAATTCACATAAGAATAGAACAACCTACCATGAACACCCAAATCATGGAACTATTTACTCTACCCACCATGAGAGTAAGGACAAGACCAGAACATAACGATGCCAACACAGAAGACACTGTTCAACTTAACAGGCCAATTACACTTGATTAATCTTTGTATGTAGATAGGAGCTGCCTCGTACGGGCCAATAGGCCTTCCGCAGTTACCTTTATTCTTATGTTCTTATGTTTCACCCCCACTTATCCCTTATGTATCCCCCCATGTTTTTCACCTTTATTGTCTTATCACCTGACCCAGTGCAGGTATAAAATCAACCAGTCCTGAAAACTCTTTTCACTTGAGAATAAACCATGGAGGTTCGAAACGTTGTCCAAATTGTATAAATAAGTGTAATACATTCTATAGTAATTCACTTCTTTTCTTCACCTTGAGATATATATATATATATATATATATATATATATATATATATATATATATATATATATATATATATATATATATACATGTCGTACCTAGTAGCCAGAATGCACTTCTCTGCCTACTATGCAATGCCCGATTTGCCTAATAAGCCAAGTTTTCATGAATTAATTGTTTTTCGACTACCTAACCTACCTAACCAAACCTAACCTAACTTTTTCGGCTACCTAACCTAACCTAACCTATAAAGATAGGTTAGGTTAGGTTAGGTAGGGTTGGTTAGGTTCGGTCATATATCTACGTTAATTTTAACTCCAATAAAAAAAAATTGACCTCATACATAATGAAATGGGCAGGTTTATCATTTCATAAGAAAAAAATTAGAGAAAATATATTAATTCAGGAAAACTTGGCTTATTAGGCAAATCGGGCCTTGCATAGTAGGCTGAGAAGTGAGTTCTGGCTACTAGGTACGACATACATATATATGTATATATGTATATATATATATATATATATATATATATATATATATATATATATATATATATATGTATATATATATGTATGAGGTTAATTTTATGTATGAGGTCAATTTTTTTTATTGGAGTTAAAATTAACGTAGATATATGACCGAACCTAACCAACCCTACCTAACCTAACCTAACCTATCTTTATAGGTTAGGTTAGGTTAGGTAGCCGAAAAAGTTAGGTTAGGTTAGGTTAGGTAGGTTAGGTAGTCGAAAAACAATTAATTCATGAAAACTTGGCCTATTAGGCAAATAGGGCCTTGCATAGTATGCTGAGAAGTGCGTTCTGGCTACTAGGTACGACATATATATATATATATATATATATATATATATATATATATATATATATATATATATATATATATATATATATATATATATATATATATATATATATATATACTCGTATCTTCTGATTTAGGGCTTCCTTCCCTCTAACTATTTTCTTAGCATCAGGGCTTAGCTGAAATAGAAGTTCTCCAAAACTCATTTTCGTTATTTCAAGGTGAAAAAAAGAAGTGAATTACTATAGAATGTATTACACTTTTTTATACAATTTGCACAACGTTTCGAACCTCCATGGTTCATTCTCAAGTGAAGAGATTTTTCAGGACTGGTTGATTTTATACCTGCACTGGGTCAGGTGATAAGACAATAAAGGTCAAAACATGGGGGGATACAATGTTGGGTGAAACATAAGAACAATGAAATGAAATCAAAGACAACAAAACGCAACTACTTCATGCTACAAACCGATGGAGAAACAGCAACATCGACGAAAACCTCCGTACTCGTATCGAGCAGTCGTATCGTATGGTGGGATTGTTTCCCACTTTGACCATTGGCAGTATGTTGCACAGCGAAGCTTTATGGAAAGAGACGAGAAGCAGAGGCACACATTATGTAAACAAACACAAACTGTTGTATTAACGTTCGCTAATTCCCAATCAAAACTTCGTATATTGCCTATTTTCATACCTGCTTGGATTCTAAAAAAAAAACTTTTTGCAAAATTTTGCATCAAAATTTCTCAATATAATTCCATAGGTCTGGGAGGCATGTACACTTTATAACCAAGTGACTGCGTCCAATCATTTGGGCTGAATGGTAGAGCGACAGTCTTGTTTCATGCAGGTTGGCGTTCCATCCCCGACCGTCTAAGTAGTTGGGCACCATTCCTTTCCCCCGTCCCATCCTAAATCCTTATCCTGACCCCTTCCCAGCGCTATATAATCATAATAGCTTGGCGCTTTCCCCCTGATATTTCCCTTTTCNATTGGAGGCCTCTTCTGTCCAGAGTTAGTGCTCCAGTGATGATATCTTTAAGTGAACTGATTCTAGGTCTAGTCAATATCTTGGTGAGCATGCACGCAGCGATCCCTTTTACCCTTATTTCAAGCGACGTTAGCCTGGTTTCCAGTCTTAGGTTCAGTATTTTAGTCCATCTGGGAGCTCCTGTTATGATTCGCAATGCATCGTTTTGAAGAACCTCAACGTTTGCCCACTGGCCAGGAGAAAGAGTGAGTAAGGCAGGCGCTGCATAATCAATTAGGGAACGAACGGCGTGTATGTAAAACATTCTTAACACTTTGTGTCCCGCTCCTAGACGGGGCCCTGTGATTGCTCTCATTATATTTAGTCGTGATTTTACTTTCTCCTTTAGATATTGAATTTGCTTGTTGAACGTCATGTTAAAATCTATCCACACTCCGAGATATTGATATTGTGTAACCCATGAAGGTTAATGTCTTGAATGCGTAGGTGCCTGTCTGGAGTGTGGCCGCCTAGTCTCATTGCCTTAGACTTCTGTGCAGATATTTTTAGCCCTAAAACGCTGCATTCAGATGTTACTTTATCTAATGCACCTTGTGCTTTATTGAGAAGTGAAGGACCTGTAATGACTAATGCTAGATCGTCAGCATAGCTTAGCAATTTAACCCCTTCTGTAAATGTCATGGCAACAAGTTTTTCCATAAGGATGTTAAAAAGACTAGGACTGAGGACTCCTCCTTGTGGAGTCCCATTCTCATGCAAGCGGTAGTCCGACACTTGTCCTTGCAACTTTACTCTGGCATACCTGTGACTTAGGTAATCTTGAATCCATGCTAGCATTTTTCCCTTTACACCTTTGTAACTAAGGTGTGTAAAATTGCTTGCGGGCTTGCAAGTTCGAATGCTTTTTCTAGATCAAGGAAGATCACTATAGCTGGACCTGAGTTAACTGTTCCTAGTAATGTGGCTATGCAGTTGGCAGTACCCACGCCTCTAGTGAAGCCAAATATGTGTTTATGCAGGTCTCCAGTCTTCCACAGTAGCCTATTTAAGACCATCCGTTCTGCAGTTTTACTAATGCATGATGTTAATGAAATGGGTCTGTAATTGCCAGGTTCTTTCGGCTTAGGAATCGGTATGATGTCTGCTTGCTTCCAAGAGGTCGGTAGTTTGCCTTGCTGCCAAGATGCGTTGATGACGTCCAATATTCCTTGTTCTCCAGCAGGACCTGCATGTGCAATCATTGACTATGTAATGGTATCAGCACCTGGTGCAGTGTCCTTACCACCTTTTTTGGCTCTTATTAGTTCTTGTGTGGTGAAGGGACAGTCACATTCGTCATTTATAGCTATACTCGCATGAATGACTGTCAACCTCTCTTGTGTTAATTGTTCTTGCTGCCTGCGGACCACAGCAGGAAGCTGATATGAAGCTGTTCGTTCTGCAAATTGGAGAGCAAGTCTCTCAGCCTCCTGCAATGGTTGAATACATGCCTGTGGTCGGGCTGGGCGACCTGATATTGTTTTAATCTGACCCCATATCTTGCCAAGACTACTATGTTCGTTCAGAGTCTGACACCACTCAGACCATCTTGCCTCCTTTACTTCTCGAGAAACGCGTCTTGCTTCAGATACCACCGCTCTTAGCAGAGTTCTTCCTTCTGGTGTGGGGTTTCTCTTCAGATGTTTTCTGAAGATGTTGACTCTGTGGTTCTGTTCTTTAACTTCACTACTATAGAACCAATAGTTCCTTCGTGTTGTGTTTCCTGTGATAATGACTGGAATAGCTTTGTTTGCAGCAGCTGCAATGGCTTCCTGCAGATTGGTCTCGTGTATGTTCAAATCCTCAGGTGGCGTGTATGTTGCAAACCAATTTTCAAGTTCTTCTTGGTATATATTCCAATTGGCCTTTCTTAAATTCCACCTAGGTTGTGCAGGTGGTGTAGGAGGTCGTTCTATGTTTAGTGTTGTGACAGTAGCATAGTGGTCACTGGTGATCACCGGGTCTACTTCCCACTTCGCCCGATGCTTGAGTGCTGTTGAGATTAATGTAAGATCAAGGGACCCTCCTAGAATGTGAGTGGGTTCCCCAGTGTTCAGAAGTGTAATTTCAGGTACATCTCGCAGAGCTGCAGCTAAATGGCGCCCATCAGCATTGGCTGGCCCAGTCGCACCTAACTCTCGATGATGAGCATTAAAATCCCCAGCAATAATTACATTTTCCTGCGTGGCCAAGGCAAGCGCCGCCTCTGCTTCTAGTTTACGTCTAGGGGGCTTGTAAACGTTGTATATGAGGAGCTCAATATTAGCCATATCCACTGTTACCGCTAATACCTCTACTCCATCCCCACATGAAACTGGGTCTATTTTCTTGCTGGGTATGGTGTTCCTGACTAGGGTCATTAAGCCTCTTTGTCTCCCCTGCTCATACGGCATAACATAGTGCTGATATTCAGCTAATCTGAAGGATTTCGTGGCTGGGAAAAGAGTTTCTTCCAAAACGATTATATCTGCTTTCGTGCTGATTGCAGCCTCCCGAAGTGTGTGGTTTTTATTTCCAAGACCTTGTATGTTCCACTGCAGTATTCGTAATGGCCAGACGACGGTTTCGGTTGGTGTTGCCTGTTCTAGGAGAACTCCTCTTCGGGATCGACCTCTATATTCTCCACCTCGCAAGTCGCGTTGCTGCAAATCGGACTGCATTGATCGGCCGTGGTCATTCCCGGCATTGTTGGAATCCGTGCATAACTGTGGTCCATTACTGTGTTGTTGGTATTGCTGCATGTCGGGTGGGCTCCTGTAACTGTGGACTCCTGTGGCTGTGGACTCCTGTGACTGTACTCACCTAATTGTGCTTGCGGGGGTAGAGCTTTGGCTCTTTGGTCCCACCTCTCAACCGTCAATCAACTGGTGTACAGATTCCTGAGCCTACTGGGCTCTATCATATCTACATTTGAAATTGTGTATGGAGTCAGCCTCCACCACATCACTTCCTAGTGCATTCCATTTACTAACTACTCTGACACTGAAAAAGTTCTTTCTAATGTCTCTGTGGCTCATTTGGGTACACAGCTTCCACCTGTGTCCCCTTGTTCGCGTCCCTCCAGTGATGAATAGTTTGTCCTTGTTTACCCGGTCAATTCCCCTGAGGATTTTGTAGGTTGTGATCATGTCCCCCCTTACTCTTCTGTCTTCCAGTGTCGTAAGGTGCATTTCCCGCAGCCTTTCCTCATAACTCATGCCTCTTAGTTCTGGAACTATTCTAGTAGCATACCTTTGCACTTTTTCCAGCTTCGTCTTGTGCTTGACAAGGTACGGGCGCCATGCTGGGGCCGCATACTCCAGGATTGGTCTTACATATGTGGTGTACAAGGTTCTGAATGATTCCTTACACAGGTTCCTGAACGCCGTTCTGATGTTAGCCAGCCTCGCATATGCCGCAGACGTTATTCCCTTTATGTGGGCTTCAGGAGACAGGTTTGGTGTGATATCAACTCCTAGATCTTTCTCTATGTCTGTTTCATTAAGTACTTCATCTCCTATTCTGTATCCTGTGTCTGGCCTCCTGTTACCACTGCCTAGTTTCATTACTTTGCATGTACTCGGGTTGAACTTCAACAGCTATTTGTTGGACCATTCACTCAGTCTATCTAGGTCATCTTGTAGCCTCCTACTATCATCCTCTGTTTCAATCCTCCTCATAATTTTTGCATCGTCGGCAAACATTGAGAGGAACGAATCTATACCCTCTGGGAGATCATTCACATATACCAGAAACAGTATAGGTTCAAGGACTGACCCCTGCGGGACTCCACTTGTAACGTCTCGCCAGTCTGAGACCTCACCCCTCACACAGACTCGTTGTCTCCTGTTGCTTAGGTACTCCGCTATCCATCGGAGCACCTTCCCTTTCACTCCAGCCTACATCTCCAACTTTCGCACTAGCCTCTTGTGTGGCACTTTATCAAAGGCTTTCTGACAATCCAAAAATAAGCAGTCTGCCCACCCTTCTCTTTCTTGCTTTATTTTTGTTGCCTGGCCGTAGAATTCAAGTAACCCTGTGAGGCAGGACCTGCCATCCCTGAACCCATGTTGATGCTGTGTTACAAAGTTCCTTTGCTCCAGATGCTCCACTAGTTTTTTTCGCACAATCTTCTCCATCAGCTTGCATGGTATGCAGGTTAGGGACACTGGCCTTTAGTTCAGTGACTCCTGTCTCCCCCCCTTTATTGTATATCGGGACTACATTTGCTGCTTTCCAAATTTCTTGCAGTTCCCCTGTTGCCAGTGATTTGTTATACTCTATGGAGAGTGGCAGGCACAGTGCTTTTGCTCCTTCCTTTAGTATCTAAGGGGAGATTCCATCTGGGCCTATAGCCATTGTCATAGCCAACTCTAGTAAAAACTTCCTTACTTCCCCACTGGTAATTTCAAACTCTTCTAGTAGTTCCTGGTTAACAATTCCCTCTCTTATCTCTGGAATATCTCCTTGCTCCAAGGTGAAGACCTCCTGGAATTTCTTACTCAGTTCCTCACACACTTCCTTGTCATTTATAGTGAATCCTTCTGCCCCTATCCTTAATTTCATTACCTGTTCCTTTACTTTTGTTTATCTCCTGATGTGGCTGTGCAGCAATTTAGGTTGAGTCTTTGCCTTGTTTGCGATGTCATTTTCGTATCGTCTTTCTGCCTCTCTTCTCATCCTGACATATTCATTCCTGGAACTCTGGTATCTTTCTCTGGTCTCTAGAATCCTGTTATTCCTATAGTTTCTCCATGCCGTTTTACATTGCTGCTCAGCTATCCTACATCTCTGATTAAACCATGGGTTTCCTATCTTCATTGTTTTCTTTTATGACTGGGACAAACTTGTTTGCTGCCTCCTTGCACTTCTGCGTGATGTAGTCCATCATGTCTTGGGCCGTCTTTCCCTTGAGCTTTGTTTCCCGTGTTATATCTGTTAGGAATTTTCCTATCTCCTCATAGTTTCCCTTTCGGAATGCCAGCCTTTTGTTTTCAGTACCCCTCTTCAAGTTCAATAACCCTTCTTCAACCAAATACTCAAACGTCAGTACACTGTGGTCGCTCATTCCTACTGGGGCCTCAAGGCCGATTTCCCTTATGTCGCAGTCGTTCAGAGTGAAGACTAGGTCGAGTCTTGCTGGTTCATCGTTTCCCCTCATCCTAGTGGATTCCTTGACATGTTGGCTTAGAAAGTTTTTTGTCGCCATCTCCATTAGCTTGGCTCTCCATGTATCCTCTCCTCCATGCAGTTCCTTGTTCTCCCAATCTATCCTTCCGTGATTGAAGTCCCCCATGATGAGCAGATGGGATCTATTTCTACAGGCAGCAGAGGCTGCCTTGTCAAGAGGCTGTGTGTGTGTGTGTGTGTGTGTGTGCTTGTGAAAAAGAAACGCTGATTAACAATCGAGAGGCGGGCTAAACGAGTAGCGCTCAACTCCCCGCAAGCACACACAAGGGGTTGGACACCATTCCTTTCCCCCTTCGGTCCCATCCCAAATCCTTATCCTGACTCCTTCCCGGTGCTATATAGTCGTAATGACTTGGCGCTTTCCCCCTGATGGTTCCTCCCACTTATAAACTTACCTTCATCTATGCCTTTCCATCCTCTTTACGAAAGAAATGAGGGCGCCGGCGTGGTCGTCACTCTAGTTAGATCGCACATAGTAAACCCACATGTTTGATTCGTTTTAATTGAGGTGGTCCACTCTAGGCACTTCTCGCCTGTCTTGCACCTTCCCAAAAACATTCTCACAGCACCTTGTGAAGGCTAGGCACGGTGAGGCCAGGGTGTCACTAGGTAATGGCTCAATAAACAACAGAGTATCCTCCACGCGTCCGCCCGCGTCAGCTGAGCACACCATATATTTAATATTATATTTAATCATACGGAGCGCAAAAAACTTCACCCCACCTTTGTAAGAAAAAAAAGAAAAATGCCTCAGTCTGCACATAGACAATGACCAAGGCCACACATCAACGCTGCGGTTCAACTAAAAAAAAACTGATGAGATTTCCATAAGCACTGACATCATATTCTCCTTCTTCCATGCCGACAAAATGCACCATTTCCCAGGCGCTAGGAACCACACCGGAGAATACAGCTGGAATAGCATCCGACTCCGTGGTAAAAGCATAATGGCGTGGCAGGCGTCGGTGGCGGGGAGCTGCGATTCTTATGGAAATGACTTGCTAACAGGTTTCCTTTATCTGGCCACCGAGGTCTGCCGCTGTGGTCTCCACGAACCGACGCTTCACAGCGTGTAGGAAGCGGGAACGGCAAGGAACCTGGGAAATTACAGACAGACAGACACAGAGAAATAATAAATAAACTGATAGATTGTTACGGCCACACTGGGTCGCAACCGGGTTCTTTGATGGTAGAACGAAACTTAGTATCCGACCCCCAAGTCGGTAGTATGCTTTCAAGAAAGTTGCTATGTAGTGCATAAAAAAAGGAGGGGATGAACAAAACATTGTTCCTTTCGTCAATGTAATAAATATCTTTCCACCACCGTTAAGTGTATATATGTACACCGTCACCATAAATAATATATAAAGAACAGATAGGCTATTACTACACCTATGTACAATCCTTTCGCTCAGGATATCAAATGTGTTCACGTGCAGAGTTGATCAATCCCCAGTATTTCTGCACTGTCCAGTAGCGTATCCAACCTTACTGGGAAGAACACCGGCGAGTTCACCTATACGTGGGTCAGCCCACTGACAGTGTCATGAGGTGCCTGTACCCCAACAATTAACCGCTCTCCAGCTACTGGCTGGCAGAGTACCTCAGCCACACGCTGAGCGGGGTCACAAACCAATACAGGGGTAGCGATCCCCTGGCAGCAGTCTCTAGTGACCAGCTAGCAGTACTACTCAACAGGCACCTCCCTGTCGTCAGTCTCTCCCCTAAGCCAGTCCCGAAGGTACGCCGATCTTTTCAACACTAAAGCACTAGCAGCTACCACACTGCTTCATCAGCGGCGGCTTACTTGGTCGTTGCCAGGACCACGTAGGGAGACTGTGGCCTGCCCAAGATGAACTGTTGTCTCCAGTACCGCTGCCCCCAGACGTCACCTCTGTGGACACAAAAACGTCATCAATGACCTAGCCGATACTGGTGAACTAGGAAATACCACTAACCCACTGGGGAGTTGACATTGTGCTTATAGCACACACTAGGTGGCGCTGGTCTTGATGCGTCACCTCACCAGAGGTCACTCACAACGACCCCTCAGGCTGACCAAGGCAGGAATCTTTAGCCATTTGATAACCACCACCAGATGGCATCGTCCACATTATGTACTATTCCCGGGGAGTTCGGGTGCAGACTCCTAGATGGCGCTGTAACTGCCACTCTAGCCCCTGACAAGGGCGACGAGTCCGTAACATAGATAAATAGGTAAAGAGATAGAATGGCAGACGAAACAGCAGAGCTGATGCATGAAGAAGACAATATCAGAGTAACGCATACTGTCAATACCCAACTTGATTTTTGCTGCTCTGGAAAGAAATTTCCGCCTTAAAAATGTCACAAAGGACTAAGGGAACTGGAAATTGTGTCGATATATGCACTAAGGCCTGCTACGGAACAACGGCATTTAAGTAAACTGAACACTTGAAGGAATTAAGGCTTGCCGTAGCTCACAACCCAGTGTCCCAGGTTCAATTCTCTCGCGGGAGTAGCCATATCGGATGTCTCCTTACACCTAATGCCTCTACTCTCCTAGCAAAGCAAATAACGAAAAGTTTAAGCAATTATTGTGGTCTGCATCCTCGAGAAGTTCGGTCGTTGGCCTAACGGGTCCTTGATAACAGGAAACCAATCTTAAGAGTCACCCTAAAGGTGGACTAAGAGGTAGAGCTTCAGACAACACACAGGTGTACAAGAGGGGAATGGATGGAAACAAGAGGAGTCACTGAGCCTTAGGAATTAATTTATTCAATGTAAGATACGCAATTCAGTCTCATATAGGTTTAACGGGAAATACTCATATTGGATACTAACAGACTTTTCCAGGGGATGGCAGAAGTATATGGGGAGAATTGATAGTATGAGGGACATCAGTAGACATTATACATACACGCAGTATGAGGGGACACAGGGGCTTTACATATACAGGATGAGAGGAAGGGGCTGGCCCATAAGTGTTGCTTGTTTCTAGTTTACTTGGGTGGAGTAAGATATTTATTACTCGTATGGTCGCTTTGTAAGATTTGCCATATGTGTTTAACAACTCTTCTGCTCTGGTGAAGTGAAGTTGAAACCTTAATGGGTTCGTAACTGTGCACTGCGTCAGTATATTTCAGAGGCTGTCGGGCATTTCTCCAGTGTTGACATTTCCTCTCATCTTCCGGAACCCTGTAAGCCTATTTCCCATGCACATGGGTATCCAAGCCTGATGCGATGTAAGTGTACTTCTGTTGCCCTACTGCCCCTTCATTAACATACGGTTCGTAGTTGGTTGAATTTTTACCACCGCAGATCGGATGTTGCAACAGGAGTTGTGGCACTGTACAACTTTTGCATTGCTCTGTTTCGATTATTTCTTAATCTGGACAGCCTGTGGTATCAAATGTCTACAGTTCTTCCTTAAGTTTGCAAGTTTTGCAGCTTCGTCTGAAAATGTCCAATTTCCTACGTTCCCACATGACTTGGCACCCAGTTGAGAAGGACCCGTCGGCTTGTCGTTGAGTATTTGCATTAATGATAGGACAGTTGTGATCGACTTAATGTTACTCACATATGCGGTCTTGTTGCAAGGTTTCAATGCGGTTCTCGAATCTGTTATTATGATAACATTGTTGCTGGTGTTGAGCAAGAGCATGTTCAAAGCCTTTTGAATGGCTACAGCTCTCGGTTTGTAAAGTCGAACACCATTGAAGCTCCAACTATGTACAGAGTTTCGTGCTTTAATTGCAGCTCTGGTTTCGGTCCCTGCTAGGTCTACTGATCCATCGGAATGATATGTGAGCTGTCGGATGCCATGTTGCTTCTATATGCATCTGTGCAATGTTATGGAGCAGAAGAGTTTTTCTTGTGCTTTTTCCCTACAAACCATAATCTTAAAGTCTGCTGGCGGAGATTCCCAAGGGGCTTGCAAAAAACAATCTGCATGTTTTCGTACGATACCCTTCTCGTGCTGTGTTTGTTATATCGATGTATTGATGGTTTATCATCACACATGGTCCACCTAGTGATATTGGAGGCTCTTCTGTCCAGTGTTAGTGCTCCAGTGATGATTCATTAAGTGAACTGATTCTAGTCTAGTCAATATCTTGTGAGCTTGACGCAGCGATCCTTCTACCCTTATTTAACCGACTTCTCTAGTTGATTTAGCCATTGACTCTGTTATGATCCATACATGTTTAAACCTCACGGTTTGCCCAACTGGCCAGGAGAGAAGAGTGAGAGGCGGGCGCTGGCATAATAATTTGGTGAAACGAACTGGTCGTGTTATGTAAATCACTCTTAACACTTTTGTGTCCCGCATCCAGACGGGGCCACTGTGATTGCTCTCATTTTTATATTTATGCTCTGATTGTTACTTTCCTCCTTGTAGCATATTGAATTTCTTAGCTTTGTTGAACGTCTGTTAAAATCATCCACACTTCTACCGAGATATTGATATTGTGAACGCCATTGAGGTTAAGTCTTAATGCGTGGTAGCCTTGTTCTGTGGAGTGTTGGCGCCTCGCCCTAGTCCCTCATTGCTCTCATCCTGACTATTCTGTGCAGATTCATTTACTTAGTCCCTCAAAACGCTGTCACTTTCTCAGACGTTGCCTTACTGGGTATGGCTTGATCCTATGCAACTTGTTGCTTTTAATTTGAGCCTATCTGTTGAATGTGTCCTGGCAATAAGTCTTGTTCTGCCCATACATTCTCGGTACGTCTAACAAAGAGGAACTCTTGATCTTCCATGCTGCTTTTTTCCCCCTTGTACCACATCTTCTTGTAACGAAGTTGGCGTGGTAAAATGGCTTGCGGGCTTTGCATCATTGCGTTCGACAATATGGCTTTATTTTCGAGATCAGAGGAAGATCACCTATCTGCCTAGGTCCCTGTGCGAGTTTAACTGTTTCCATCTTACTGTAACTCTGTCGGTCTATTCTCGTCAGTGGCTTCCATAACAGTGTATCCCACGTCCTTGCTAAGCAGCTGATTGGTCCATTGATGCTTTTTTATTTGCAGGGCTGTCCCAGTTTATTTCTTCCCAGTGCCTCTACCTCCTATTAAGACCTTCACCCGTCTTCCGCTGCGTTTTAAGCTATGCATGATGTTAATGAATGGGTCTGTAATTGCCAGCTTCTTTCGGCTTAGGAATCGATATGATGTCTGCTTGCTTCCCCTCCTAAGAGGGCCTCTTCCCCGTTTGCATGCGTAGTTGTGCCTTGCTGCCAACGATGCGCGTTGATGATCAGTCCAAATATTCCTTGTCTCCAGCAGGACTGCATGTGGCAAATCATTGACTATGTAGGTATCAGCCCTGGTGCATGTCTCAGTCCCGCTACCCTCTTCCCTTCCCTCTTTGCGCTCTTAGTCTTTAGGCTCTTTCTAGTTCGTGTGTGGTGATCCGGGACAGTCCACATTCGTCATTTATAGCTATACTCGCAGGAATGACTGTCAACCTCTCTTGGGTTAATTGTTCTTGCTGCCTGCGGACCACAGCAGGAAGCTGATATGAAGCTGTTCGTTCTGTCAAATTGGAGAGCAAGTCTCTCAGCCTCCTGCAATGTTTGAATACATGCCTGTGGTCGGATTGGTCGACCTGATATGGTTTTAAACTGAACCCATATTTTGCCAAGACTACTATGTTCGTTCAGAGTCTGACACCACTCACCGACCCATGTCTTTGGGCTCTCCTTACACTTCTCGAGAAACGCGTCTTGCTTCAGATACCACCGCTCTTAGCAGAGTTCTTCCTTCTGGTGTGGGGGTTTCTCTTTAGATATTTTCTGAAGATGGTTTGACCTTTCCCCTCTGTGGTTTCCTCTGTTCTTAACTTCACTACTATAGAAACCTAATAGTTCCTTCGTGTTGTGTTTCCTGTGATAAATGGACTGGAATAGCTTTGTTGCAGCAGCTGCAAATGGCTTCCTGCAGATTGGTCTCTTGCATGTTCAAATCCTCAGGTGGCGTGTATGTTGCAAACCATTTTCAAGTTCTTCTTGGTATATTTTCCAATTGGCCTTTCTTAATTTCCACCTAGGTTGTGCAGGTGGTTGTAGGTAAAGGGTCGTTATATGTTTAGTGTTGTGACAGTAGCATATAGTGGTCACTGGTGATCACGGGGTCTACTTCCCACTTCGCCCGATGCTTGAGTGCTGTTGAGATCAATGTAAGATCAAGGGGACCCTCCTAGAATGTGAATGGGTTCCACAGTGTTCAGAATGTATATTTCAGGTACTTCTCGCAGTGCTGCAGCTAAATGGCGCCCTTCAGCATTGGCTGGCCCAGTCGCACTTAACTCTTGATGATGAGCATTAAAATCCCAAGCAATAATTACATTTCCTGCGTGGCCAAGGTAAGCACTGCCTCTGCTTGTAGTTTACGTCTAGGGGGCTTTTAAACGTTGTATATGAGGAGCTCAATATTAGGCCATATCCATGTTACCAGCTACGTACCCTCTCCTCCATCCCCACATGAAACTGGGTCTATTTTCTTGCTGGGTATGGTGTTCTTGACTAGGGTCATTAATCCTTTTTGTCTCCCCTGCTCATACGGCTTAACATAGTGCTGATATTCAGCTAATCTGAAGGGATTTCGTGGCTGGGGAAAAGAGTTTCTTCTTCTGCCAAAACGATTATATCTGCTTTCGTGCTGATTGCAGCCTCCCGAAGTGTGTGGTTTTTATTTCCAAGACCCTGTATGTTCCACTGCAGTATTTGTAATGGCCAGACGACGGGTTCGGTTGGTGTTGCCTGTTTTAGTAGAACTCCTCTTCGGGATCGACCTCTATATTCCCCACCTCGCAAGTCGGTTGCTGCAAATCGGACTTCATTGATCGGCCGTGGTCATTCCCGGCATTGTTGGAATCCGTGAATAACGGTGTCCATTACTGGTGTTGTATGGTATTAGCTGCATGGTCTGGGTGGGCTCCTGTAACTGTGGACTCCTGTGGCTGTGGACTCCTGTTGACTGTACTCACCTATGTGTTGCGGGGGTGGAGCTTTGGCTCTTTGGTCCCCTCATCAACCGTCAATCAACTGGTGTACACGATTCCGAGCCACTGGTGCTCTAATCAATATCACATTTGAAATGTGTATGGAGGTCCGAAGCCTCCACCACATCACTTCCTAGTGCATTCCATTTACTATACCGGACACTAAAAAAGTTCTTCTAATGTCTCTGTGGCCATTGGGTACACAGCTCCACCTGTGTCCCTTGTTCGCGTCCCTCCCAGTGATGAATAGTTTTGTCCTTGTTTACCCGTCAATTCCCTGAGGATTTTGTTGTGATCATGTCCCCCCTACTCTTCTGTCTTCCTGTCGTAAGTGCATTCCCCGAGCCTTTCCTCAAACTCATGCCTCTTAGTTCTGGAATATTCTAGTAGCATACCTTTGACTTTTTCCAGCTTCGTCTTGTGCTTGACAAGGTACGGGCGCCATGCTGGGGCCGCATACTCCAGGATTGGTCTTACATATGTGGTGTACAAGGTTCTGAATGATTCCTACACAGGTTCCTGAACGCCGTTCTGATGTTAGCCAGCCTGCATATGCCGCAGTCGTTATTCGTTTATGTGGGTTCAGGAGACAGGTTTGGTGTGA
Source organism: Procambarus virginalis (assembly GCA_020271785.1). NCBI lineage: Eukaryota > Metazoa > Arthropoda > Malacostraca > Decapoda > Cambaridae > Procambarus > Procambarus virginalis. Next base: position 10,024,208 of record WNGS01003388.1, on the reverse strand, counting down.
TATCAACTCCAGATACTTTCTCTCTGTCTGTTCATAAGTACTTCATCTCCTATTCGGATCCTGTGTCGGCCTCCTTTCCACTGCCTAGTTCATTCTTTATTACTGCAGTACGGGTTGAACTTCAACAGATTTGTTGGACCTTCACTCTCAGTCTTCTATTAGGTCATCTTGTAGCCTCCTACTACATCTCTGTTTCAATCCTCCTCATAATTTTGCATCGTCGGCAACGCATTGAGAGGACGAATCTATACCCTCTGGGAGATCATTCACATATACAGAAACAGTATAGGTTCAAGGACTGACCCTGCGGGACTCACTTGTAACGTCTCGCCAGTCTGAGACCTCACCCTCACACAGACTCGTTGTCTCCTGTTGCTTAGGTACTCCGCTATCCATCGGAGCACCTTCCCTTTCACTCCAGCCTACATCTCCACTCTTTCGCACTAGCCTCTTGTGTGGCACTTTATCAAGGGCTTTCTGACAATCAAAAAATAAGCAGTCTGCCCACCCTTCTCTTCTTGCTTTATTTTTGTTGCCTGGCTAGAATTCAAGTAACCCTGTGAGGCAGGACCTGCCACCCTGAACCCATGTGATGCTGTGTTACAAAGTTCCTTTGCTCCAGTTGCTCCACTAGTTTTTTTCGCAACAATCTTCTCCTCAGCTTGCATGGTATGCAGGTTAGGGACCTGGCCTTTAGTTCAGTGACTCCTGTCTCCCCCCCTTTATTGTATATCGGGACTATGTTGGCTGCTTTCCAAATTTCATGTCAGTTCCCCTGTTAGCCAGTGATTGTTATACTCTATGGAGAGTGGCAGGCACAGTGCTTTTCTCCTTCCTTTATACTAAGGAGGATTCCATCTGGGCCTATAGCCATTGTACATAGGCCAACTCTAGTAAAGCTTCCTTACTTCCCCACTGGTAATTTCAAACTCTTCTAGTGGTTCATGGTTACTAATTCCTCTCTTATCTCTGGAATATCTCATTGCTCCAAGGTGAAGACGACCTGGAATTTCTTACTCAGTTCCTCACACATCTTCTTGTCATTTATAGTGAATCACTTACTGCCCCTATCCTTAATTTCATTAACCTGTTCCTTTACTTTTGTTTATCTCCTGATGTGGCTGTGCAGCACTTTAGGTTGAGCTTTGCCTTGTTTGCGATGTCATTTTCGTATTGTCTTTCTGCCTCTCTTCTCATCCTGACATATCATTCCTGGAATCTCTGTATCTTTCTCTTCTGGTCTCTAGAATCCTGTATTCCTATACTGTTTTTCTCTCATGCCGTATTTACTTTGCTGCTCAGCTTCCTACATCTCTGATTAAACCATGGAGTTCCTATCTTCATTGTTTTCTTTTATGACTGGGACTAACTTTTTGCTGCTCCTTGCATTTTGCGTGATGTAGTCCATCATGTCTTGGGCCGTCTTTCCACTTGAGCTTTGTTTTCCATGTTATATCTGTTAGGAATTTTCCTATCTCCTCATAGTTTCCCTTTCGGAAGCCAGCCTTTTTGTTTTCAGTACCCCTCCTCAAGTTCAATAATCCCTTTTCAACCGATACTCAAACGTCAGTACACTGTGGTCGTCATCCTACTGGGGCCTCAAGCCAGATTTCCCTTATTTCGAGTCAGTTCAGAGTGAAACCTAGGTGCGAGTCTTGCTGGTTCCAATCGTTTCCCCACTCATCCTAGTGGATTCCTTGACATGTTGGCTAGAAAGTTTTTTGTCGCCATCTCCATTAGCTTGGCTCTCCATGTTCCTCTCCTCCATGCATATTCCTAGTTCTCCCAATCTCTCCTTCCGTGATTGAAGTGCCCCCATGATGAGCAGGTGAATCTATTTCTACAGGCAGCAGAGGCTGCCATGTCAAGAGGCTGTGTGTGTGTGTGTGTGGTGTGTGCTTGTGCAAAAGAAACGCTGATTAACAATCGAGAGGCGGGCTAAACGAGTAGCGCTCAACTCCCCGCAAGCACACACACAGGGGTTGGACATACATTCCTTCTCCCCCTTCGGTCCCATCCCAATCCTTATCCTGACTTCCTTCCCGGTGCTATATAGTCGTAATGACTTGCGCTTTCCCACCTGATGGTTCCTCCCACTTATAAACTTACCTTCATCTATGCCTTTCCATCCTCTTTACGAAAGAAATGAGGGCGCCGGCGTGGTCGTCACTCCGGCATACTACTCCCTCACTATATGGGGGCTGAAATCCTGCCACAGTAGTACTATATTCTGAGCCTAAATGTATATGAAACTCCACTCGGGTCTGAAACACCAGAAATATCTACTCAAGTATTCCCAACAAAAGAAGAAATCAATGTCTCACCTTACACTGTGTCTTACATGCCAATAAGCATTCAGGCACTCCCCTTACACATTGTGTGTCCACCATGAGCCTCTGTTCTGCTCTGAGAGGCTCACTACCAAAATATATCTCTAGGTCCTCCAAAATATCCAGAGAGACACTTCTGCAGATCTCCCAATCTGCCACACAACGAAGTCCTAATCCAACATCAGTGATGCTTCACCAATGATGCCACAGACATGTGTAACTCCTCTGCATTGTTTGAAGTCAACTCTTCACTATGGAGTTCTGCTTTACCACAGAGTTCAGCACACACTTCTTCTCCAGCCTCGAAGTTCCTCCATCAACTTCTTTTCTAACCTTGAAGTTTCTCCACAAACTCCTTCCCAAACAAACCTGCAATTCCATTACCTTGCCAATAAAAATATTCCCAAACAGAACATAAAGAATAAACTATATGCCAACATTAAATTTCGCCCTCCGACGCCGCACCACGTCGTTGGACTTTGATAGGTATTCCCCCAAACTGGACGGGTCCAATTTGGACACATATGTCCATAATGATTGCTGAGCACACGATGAAGCACTAATAGCTACTCCAACAACTGATTAGTGAGCTTACCGCAGATTTTGAAGCTCGGGGCGCTCCTCAAAATGGCGTCCTCTCTAAGACGTCCAACAAAGTTTCTTAATGTTTGCCTCACAGCTCTTTTTGCTTCTGACTTGAGCTCACACAGTCGTCCGGCAGGCTCTACACCAAGACACTTGCTAATCATACTCCATCAGAGGAAATCACGATTTACAGTTCCACACAGGTACGATCACCACTTGGCTTGAAACCATCTCCAAATCTTCATAAATACTGAGAGGTACGTGTGTCGCGCCCTTGGCTGTTTCTTCAGCAGTTATGCACTGTAGTCGAGACTCAAACACTGCATCCATGGCCGTATTCCTCTATATTCCTAGGACACCGGAACGCTTGTCCACCTCTGACAACTGCCGCAACTCAAGTGAGGTCAGACGTCCTGCCAGCCTCACTTCACGTCCACAAAGTATTCACATCTCACTTCATGTCACTTATTATCAACGCCCATCCTCTACTAGTATCCTGAGATTACTCACTGACGTCTATTTAATTATTTAATATATATACATTTCTCCTCTGATCTCTCAATTATAGGTTGGGCAGGTAGAATAACTCTCTCAGTGGATAGACTCGTTCCACCCAGGCTACATGTGGTCATAACAGTAGGGTAGCTAGCAGGTGGTGCAGATGGTTGGGTAGACAGCAGGTGGTTGATACGACCCTGGGTTCTTATTTGGAACCCAGAGGTCAATTTGACTTCCTAAAGTAATATTTATACATTAATTGATAGGATTGGATAATGTGAGAAGGATATTTAATTAACAATAACATTTACATTCATGGTTCCTTAAATCCTGGGTACGCATGTTTTTCCATCTCCCTTGCCAGACGTAAGACGAATATTGTTACTCACAGAGCATTCAGATTCTGTGCTTGTTGATTATTATATTTAACATTGAACTAGATATCGGCTATTCTTAGAATTGTTAAAGTAACTAGTAATGAATGTCTGGGAAAACTTGTGATGATTGCTACCGTACAATCAGTTGAGAATCCGCCTGGCGACAATCATTGTAGGCTGAGAGAGCAGCTTCCTGAAATGACATGAATTTTTATAGCCCAATCCTGCAGAGGTTTCGTACCCACATCATCTAGCTTATACGACGAGTTTCCTAATTACTGCCTCACACGGTGACACAGTTAGCCAGGATACGTATTACCGTATGAGAAAATGTACGAGCCCAATACCCTAAGGCTAAACACAGCATGGCGGTAAGAAGTTATATTAAATTCCCACGAACGAGTAAATTGTACTTTGAGAACTTAATCAAGCAACTTGCTCTGAATTAAATGAACCCTCTCCACGACTTGTATAGTTTGCTTTAACGAAACAACAAAGCCAGACGGAGATTGTCACAGAAACCAGTATCAAAATATTTTGCCTCGATCCATCGCCAAATATCCTTGTCAAAA
>WNGS01003388.1:9980721-10018539 GCA_020271785.1 Procambarus virginalis | reverse complement strand
GACTTTAGAGAGATATGTATAATATCTTATAATACAGTATTATAAAAAAGGACGTGGTAGGAGAAAAAATACCCATACGTGTTTAGAGTCAAACGACAAGATTTTCTCTGAATGCCGAATACCCAATAATTTTCCTTCTCTGAGGGTAAGGGTCAGCACAATTACACCAGCGGTAGTATTTTAAACGCCAACTTGGCTATATTGTTGTTGATTCTTCTCTTTCATGATACATACTTTTATGTTCTAATCTTTAATGAACGTGAGCTGACTTAGGCTATGCCCTTTTCTCTTATCTTTCCCTTTTTTATCCCTTTTCTTATTCTTATCTTTCCTTCTTATTCTTACCTTCCTCTTATTCTTACATTTTCTCTTACCTGCTCATAACTTCTCATCTCACTTTCCTACCTTATTTATTTGCTTGTCCAACATTTAATGTATCAACATTTTCAAGTCTTTTGTTGTGTTCACGTCCTGCTAGGAACTCCGCCCACTTGAGAAAGATGATTTAATATCCTCAATTTCCATAATGTTGCTCATCATAAAGTTGGAGCAAGGTTGTGAATCAAGTTATATTTAGCTATGCTGTTGATGACATAGCAGTATCTGTATGTAGGCAGGTCTTCATAAGGAAAGGAAAACCCGAATATGGTAAGGAAACCGAATTGCAATTGCTGAAATGAAATGCTAACAGTTATGTGAAAATATAACACAAATTTTCATAACGTTCCATGAAATACAGTTTGGTTCAATAACACTGTTCTGTCTTCAATGAGCTTTCAGATGGATCTCAATTAAATTGTATTTAACATAAGTAATAAGTAACTGTCCTAATATTAAATGTTAAATGTGCTCAACGATTTCGAGGATGAGAGAAAATTACTTCTATATATTGCAGCATTATTTGCAAGCAGTGACTAAACTATCCTCTCATTCAACACTGGTAATACCATACCACTAAGACCTAAAATATAGTTCCTGAAATCGTGCGAAGAAAAAGGTGTTCTCACAGACCATGGAGTAACTCTAGCAGCCAAAGGCAGAGTACATAAAGTAACAATCTGCACGAGACACCGACGCCTGGCCGAGCTTAACACAACAATAAAGATCCTGTGGCATTCGGGGAATGTGTGGGGCGATCGTCCGTCTAGTGATTGGGGCAGCCGGTGACCCCTCCACCCAGCCAGCCCCACAGAGACAAGTGATGGATGGGGCACGCATAGAGAACACACACACACACAGGCCACCTGGGGCAGGTCTCAGTCGTCAGACGGAGGATGAGGCACGATCCAGTGAAACACAGTCCACTTCAGCACGTTTCAGTCAGCATTCAGTGTCGGGCAATGGATGCAGTGCGCAGGGCCCAGTCGGCCCCCTCGAGCAGGGCCCAGCCAGCACTCAGGCTATCTGCTGGTCTGGAATTGGCCTGTCAGTAGTATACTGAACGGCGACGGAGATCTCGCTAGAGTTGTGATCCTCGATTAATAGAGCGAGAGTCTCCTGCATTAGATGTGGTGTACCGTGATGAGATAGGATTTGTGAGACAACTACTGAGAGGAAATATTATAACCCCTTCTCCAGAAATATAAAGAGTTATTTACTTTCATGCTGTCTGTCCTTTACAATGATCTCTTTATTCCTCAATGAAACTTACCAAATAACTTTGGAGGAGTTATAGAAATTAGCACCATTGACTTACTGGAGACGTTTGTGGTACCGCAGTGTAATTTTTAACAAAGATTTGAGATTAAACATAGGAACCACACATTAACTTATAAGACAATGTTAAGTTTCAAAAAAAGATATTTTAAGTTACACATCATAAAGGCACGTGAAGCTTTCGAAGCTGTCTGCTTCAGGAGCAACGCCCATAGAAGATTAACTGAAATATGGCTCATATACAAATCATCTAAGTTATGAAAGCGTGTGACAGTCGGAGAGAGAAGTTAGATTGCAATATCATCCCACGTGAGCTCCTTGGTGAGAAATGCTGGACGCGACGAATCATTAATATCACCGCATGTCTCAAATTCATCTCCATATATGTGTATGCTGGCCCTAATAATACAACCAGTTCACCTGAGCTTTCCCAACGTTACTAAACGGTTGTACTACACCGTTTGATGACGAAAGATTTATGCCTTTTGAAGGGAAACCAGAGTTTCCTCTCTTGCTGGCAAGCTGTGTTCCCACACAACTGCTGGCAATCCATTCTACACTCCAGGATCTCCTGAAAATCCGAGCCATTGCCAGACATACAAAGTGAGAGTGCAACTCCTCGAAGACTACAAACGCTTTTAGCGCGGAATTGCAGCAGTCATTGACAAGACAACATCAGTGGGACCAGTTGACGTCCATATGCATGTAACCGAGGCCGTGGTAATCGTGACAACCAACGCTGACCTACAGAAGATCCTGGATCTGGAACGCCGGGTCCCACTACTGGAGGTGAACCTCTCACTGATTACGGGCTATTCATGCCCGTGCCACTTCTTGGGTGGCTAAATCTTCATCAACCAATCAATCAATCCCTCACCGATTCCTCCCAGACAATTCACTGCTGGGAAAACGATATGTCTGAAAAGGCTGAACCGCTAGTTAGCGGGTGAGGCGAGTTACCCGACACCATAGTGCGGCAAGTGAACGTAGAAAACCCTACTCTGAAAGCGACGACAGCTCTACTTATCAAGACTAACGATGCCACTCGACCCAAAATGAAGATGACCTTTGAAACAGCAGAACAGGGCCCAGGAAGCTGCGAAGAACGGGTTCAAGTGCTTTGGAATCACCTCCTCACCTAACCAGATCGCAATGGAGAAGGTCTTCAATATGAAACAGTGCTACAAGTGCTTCAGCTATTAACACGTCTCCAGAAAGTGCCCAGAATAAACGGCTAAGTGCAGCTCATGCTCCAACACTCACAACAACGAGGACTGTACCACCTCCACCAAGAAATGCGCGAATTGTGGATAACAGCACGCCGCCACCTCTTACTTCTGCACAAAAAAGGAAGGAGGAACTAAAGATTAAAGAGAAGACCACCACGCCACCGATCACCCAGAGGCAAGTCGGCGCCACCTTAGATCTTGGACTTGACCAGTTCCCGAGCCTCCCTTCAATAAGCCAGATGCAGACTACGACCGTACCCGCCCAACCAAACAGTGGCTCCTCCCAACCGATCACCCGGTCTCTACACTGGGAACCTAAGGAGCAACCAGCACCCTCACAGTCCCATGCATCACGCACAGGCATTAACCCTGGTCTTATTCGACTAGCGGAAAGGTTTGCCGGACCAGACAATCAACAATTCGTCAAGGAACTCAACACGCTTTTCCTACCCAACGGTCTGGACCCCATCATTGCCCTGGTCTCACTGCCTCCATTACCACTCAGGAGACTACCATTAGGACGACCACGAGGTCGATCTCAACACAGACTGCAGAACCACCCAAGACTCGGGCAGCACAAACAGAGGTATTTCCCTCTCCAACTCCCAACACTCCTCCCATCACCATCTCAGCAGACGTGCTGTCTACAAATGCTAACAGCACCACCAACGCTCCAGAAAGAGCTTCTACCTATAATCCACAACACCTGCACCTACCTCAGGCTGCGAGACGATAAACGAAATTACCAACAATGGATGTTACAGACTCCTCAGGCGAGGAAATCTTAGTTGGAGTTCCACCGCTGCAGCACAAATACGACATTTACTCGGTACAAGACCTCCTCATGGAGGCCACCTCACAAACCAACCATGAAGACCCCATCCATCCCCAGAACTCCAATATCAGCTATTGGTACTGGTAATGGCTCCAAAGAGCCTCCACTTACGGGCTCACCATAGCCTGTGCTACTTGGATTTTTTTCCAAGTAGATGAATCTAAAACAACATCCACAACAACCGCCTGAACCAAACCTACCCGAGAACAGAAAACGGGACATCACGTTTTTGTTCTTAGGTAAAGTATACATCAAAATGCGAATGCTGTCAGGAGGACGGGTTGAATAATATATATCCAGAGTGTCAGCAATAATAATAAGTCAGAAATATATCCCAGTAATAATGAGGCTTGATTACTCACGAGAAAAGTGGGACCCAGGAATACTATCCAAAAGGATATTAATATATAATATTTACAGAGGAATTGTCTGAATGGGTGAGAGCAACATGTGAAATACAACGAAGCTTAGTATAAGGTCCCAACCTATTTTTGAAATTTGTCAGTGACTTAATTTCAAGACATTATCAAGCCTATCGCTTGGAGACTTGATAAGGGTTCAGGACGGACCGAAACGTCGTCGCTTCTCCATCGTCTGAGTTGTGGTTCGGTCATCAAATTGCCAGTGACATAATTTTCGAAGTTGGATTCTTCGTGTCAAATGGCTAAACATATTATAAATTGCTGAGACATTTCATAATACAGAAGAATCACAGAATGTTCTAAGAAGACAAAGAAGATAATTTGGGACATTGCTACTCGACAATAATCCAGGCAAATGATTGGTGATAAGATTGAGAAGCTATGGATTAAAATGTTTTAAGAACACTATTAGATGACGGGAAGATGAATGTTACAGTTGGAAAAGAAAAGGATATGTGGAAGTATATACATAACCTCAAAAAGTAACTTTGATTAAGAAATTGAGTTTTTGTTTCGGTAAACTTGCAAGCATCTGAATACTGTATAAATATAGATTTAATGATGTTAATAACGTGAGAATTAAAATATTTTTTTTTAGACTTAATTCATTTTACCGTCCTGGTGCACTGAATTACACTTATGCTCGTAAAAGTGTAATTCCATTTTACAGTCGATTTTTTCAACACTAATTCCTTTAAAGTCATATATAAAATGAACATGAAATTGCCACTCGAAATTACAAATTGCAATCTCTCTCTCAAGTACATATATCATCATATATCAACTAGCATCATATTTTAGTCAAAAATGTAATTAAAAAAACTCACTACAAAACTCATCCAATTTTTGTAGATATCTTTCAAAATGAGATTTAAAAATTAATTAACCATTTTACTATTGCTGCTGTATAATGCAGTTATTTCATTATACATGTATCATCATCATCATCAGCATTATCACTGGTGCGTAAATGCACAACAGTCCTCCTCATCGAACAGTTTTCATCACTAGGACATGCCTGTGAAGGAGCTCATGCCTGTGGAGGAGTAAGGTACTCTGTTCTATCAATAAAAACAAATTCAGTGATCACTGATGATGATCAAGAATACTTGAATGACAAAGGTTTCCAGGCACCAGGCGAAAGACAATTACACCTGAAACTGATAATCGATGTAACCTAACATAGAATAACAAATTCAAACCGAGCTTAATGTAGCCTACCCTAACCAAGCCTTAACTTATCCGACCTAGCCTAGCCCAGACTAACCTAACCTAACCGTACCTAGCTAGAAACCTACCATTTGGTAGGTCGTAGTCATACAAGTAGTGTGACCACGAGCGTTACTAAACGTTTAATAGGATAATTCCCTGGCTTAAGAGACTTTGTCCCATGACTACAAATTCGTTATTTTGAGCAAATATTCAACAAATAAACTGCAAAACTGCTGGATTGAGTGCTCAACCTTGCATATCTTTCACAAAAAAAATGCTAAAATACTTTCTTATATAGTATTTGTATATAGTATGAGAACTTCACAGAATACATTAATGTAATAATTAAATAATAAGCACGATTACATTCCAAGGCAATGTTTTCTGATGCATGAGTTAAGGTTTCTGGCTGTTATGCTGTCCAAGGATAAGAGCTTGGACAGTTATGCTCTCCAATGATAAGACCTTGGACAGTTATGTTGTCCAGTGATAAAAGCTTGGACAGTTATGCTGTCCAATGATAGGAGCTTGGACAGTTATGCTGTTCGGGCTGTTATACTGTCAAGAAAAGAGCTTGGTTAGTCATGCTGTTTGGCCTGTTATGCTGTTTAGTGTAAGAGCTAAAATAAGTGGCAATGGATAGAACAAAAATTTAAGTTAATTCTACATTATATTTTGGATAAATATGAAAAAAATAGAGAACTACAATTCAACAAAAATGTTCGACCGCAGGGTTAAGAGCTGATGATCGGCCCTGCACGCAAATTTAGATGAGTATATCTAGTTTAACAACACACACACACACACAACACACACACACACACCACACACACACACACACACACAACACACACAACACACACACACACACACACACACCACACACACACACAACACACACACACACACACACACACACACACACACACACCACCACACCTAGTGTGAGAAAGGAAGCAGAGTAAAACTATGAAAATGATATAGCAAGCCAAGCCACGACCGAACCAAAGCTACTCCACAGTCACATCCGGAGGAAAACAACAGTAAAAGAACAGGTAATGAAACTTAGAACCGGCGAGGACAGGTATACAGAGAATGACAAGAGGTATGTGAAGAACTCAACAAGAGGTTCCAGAAGGTCTTCACAAAAGAACAAGGTAAGGTCACTGCGCTAGGAGAGGGGGCAGTAAACCAGGTGGCCTTGGAAGGGTTCGAAATTACGAGAGAAGAGGTCAAGAGACACTTGTTGGATCTCGATGTGAGAAAGGCTATTGGTCCAGACGGGATCACATCATGGGTATTATAAGAGTGTACAGAGGCACTCTGCTTGCCACTCTCCATAGTGTATAGTAGGTCACTGGAGACGGGGGACCTACCAGAAATATGGAAGACGGCTAATGTGGTCCAAATATACAAAAGGGTTACAGACAAGAGGCACTGAACTACAGGCCAGTGTCCTTAACTTGTATACCATGCAAGGTGATGGAGAAGATCGCGAGAAAAAATCTAGTAACACATCTGGAGAGAAGGTACTTCGTGACAAATCGCCAACATGGGTTCAGGAAGGGTAAATCTTGCCTTACTGGTTTAATAGAATTCTACGACCAGGTGACAAAGATTAAGCAAGAAAGAGAAGGCTGGGCGGACTGCATTTTTTTGGACTGTCGGAAAACCTTTGACACAGTCCCGTATTGGAGGCTGGTACATAAGCTGGAGAGATATACAAGAGTAACTGGTAAAGTGCTCCATTGGATAAGGGAATACCTAAGTAATAGGAAGCAAAGAGTTACAGTGAGGGGGTGAGACCTCAGATTGGCGCCAGAGTCACCAGTGGAGCCCACAGGGTCCACTGGTGACTCTGGAATTGTACTCGGTCCTATCTCTCTGGACCGGAATGGACTCTGGAATGGTACTCGTTCCTATCCTGTTTCTGATATACGTAAACGATCTCCCAGAGGGTATAGACTAGCTCCTCTCAATGTTTGCTAACGATTCAAAAATCATGAGACGGATTAAGACAGAGGAGGACAGCTTGAGGCTTCAAGAAGACTTAGACAAATTGAAGGAATGGTCGGTTGTTAGAGTTTAACCCAAGCAAATGTAATGTTATGAAGATAGATGTAGGGAGCAGGAAGTCAGTTACAAAGTATCATTTGGGAGATGAAATTCTTCAAGAGTTAGAGAGAGGAGAAAAAGACCTAGGGTTGAAATCACGCCAGACCTGTCCCCTGAAGCTCATATCAAGAGGATACCATCAGCAGCATATGCCGGGTTGGCAAACATAAGAAAGACATTTAGATACATGTGTGAGGAATCATTCAGAACTTTGTATACCACCTATGTCAGACCAATTCTGGAGTATGTAGCCTCACCATGGAGTCCATATCTAGTCAAGCATAAGACTAAACTGGAAAAGGTTAAAAGATTTGCCACCAGACTAGTACCCGGGCTGAGAGGTATGAGCTACGAGGAGAGACTTCGGGAATTAAACCTCACGTCGCTGGAAGACAGAAGAGTTAGGGGGTGACATGATCACCACGTACAAGATTCTCAGAGGAATTGACAGGGTAGATAAAGACAGGCTATTTAACACAAGGCGCACACGCACTAGGAGACACAGGTGGAAATTGGGTGTCCAAATGAGCCACAGAGATATTAGAAAGAAGTTTTTAGTGTTAGAGTAGTTGACGAATGGAATGCATTAGGCAGTGATGTGGTGGAGGCTGACTCCATACACAGTTTCAGGTGTAGATATGATAGAGCCCAGTAGGCTCAGAAACTTGTACACCAGTTGATTGACTGTTAGATGCGAGACCAAAGAGCCAGAGCTCAACTCTCGCAAACACAAATAGGTGAGAACAAATAGGTGAGTACACACACACACACACAACACACACACACACACACACACACACACACACCACACAACACACCACACACACACACACACACACACACACACACACACACACACACACACACACACACACACACACACACACACACACACTACATCACACAGAAGTGTAAGGACGTAGCAAGGAATCATCAGAACCTTGTATACCACATATGTAAGACCAGTCCTGGAGTATGCAGCCCCGGCATGGAACCCGTACATTGTCAAGTACAAGACGAAGCTGGAAAAAATTCAGAAGTATGCCACTAGGCTAGTCCCAGAACTAAGAGGCATGAGTTATGAGGAAGGCTGCGGGAAATGCACCTCACGACACTGGAAGTCAGAGGAGTAAGGCGAAACATGATCACTACCTACAAAATTCTCAGAGGAATTGACAGGGGGTAGATATGGATAAACTGTTTAACACGGGTAGTACGCGATCAAGGGGACACAGGTGGAAACAGAGTAACTAAATGAGCCAAAGGGACATTAGAAAGAACTTTTTCAGTGTCAGAGTAGTTGACGAATGGAATGCATTAGGAAGTGATGTGGTGGAGGCTGACTCCATACGCAGTTTCAAATGTAGATATGATAGAGCCCAGTATGCAAAAACCTAGTAGCAGATCTAGAGAGAAGAGACTTCGTGACACACCACCAACAAGGGGTTCAGGGAGGATAAATCTTGCCGCACAAGTTTAATGTAATTCTACGATCAGGTGACAAAGATTAAGCAAGAAAGGGTAGGCAGACTGGATTTTCTTTGACTGTAGGAAAGAGTTTGACACAGTACCCCATAAAAGGCTGATGCATAAGTTGGAGAAACAGGCAGGAGTAACCTGTAGGATGCTACAGTGGATAAGAGAGTACCAAAGCAATAGAAACAGAGTTACTGGGAGAGGTGAGACCTCAGATTAGCGTGATGTCACAAGCGTAGTCCTACAGGAGTCCCCCTGAGTCCTCTCAATGTTCGCTGACGACGCCAAAATTATGAGAAGGATTAAGACAGAAGAGGACAGCTTGAGGCTTCAAGAAGACCTGAACAAACTGAAGGAATAGTCGAACAAATGGTTGCTAGAGTTTAACTCAAGGAAATGTAATGTAATGTAATGAAGATAGGTGTAGGGAGCAGGAGGCGAGATACAAAGTATAATTTGGGAGATGAAATTCTACAAGAGTCAGAAAGAGAGAAAGACCTGGGGGTTGATATCACGCCAGACCTGTCTCCCTGAAGCCAATATCAAGAGAATAATATCACCGGCATATGCCAGGTAGGCCAACATAAGAACAGCATTTTTGTGTAAGGAATCATTCAGAACTTTGTAAACGACATATGTCAGACCAATCCTGGAGTATGCAGCACCAGCATGAAGCCCATTTCTAGTGAAGCATAAGACTAAACTGGAAAAGGTTAAAAGGTTTGCTTCCAAATTAGTACCCGAACTGAAAGGTATGAGCAACGTGGAGAGACAACGGGAATTAAAGCTCACGTCGCTTGAAGACATAAGAATTAGGGGGGACATGATCACCACATGCAAGACTCTCAAAGGAATTGATTGGGTAGATAAGGGCATGCTATTTGACACAAGGGGCACTTGCACTAGGGGACACAGGTGGAAACTGAGTACCCAAATGAGCCACACAAAGATATTAGAAAGAATTTTGTTTAGTGTCAGAGTAGTTGACAAATGGAATGCATTAGGGAGTGATGTCGTGGAGGCTGACTCCATACACAGTTTCATGTGTAGACATGATAGAGCCCAGTAGGATCAGCAACCTTTACACTTGTTGATTGACAGTTGAAAGGTGGGACCAAAGAGACGAATCTCAACCCCCACAAGTACAACTAGGTGAGTACACATAAACGATCTAACAGAAGGAATACAGAATTATTTGAAAATGTTTGCTGATGATGTTAAGCTACTAAGCAAGACAGGGGACCCAGATGAATGTAATACCCTTCAAATTGATCTTGATAAAAAAGTACTTGCAATGAGTTCCAAGTGGCAAATGGAATTCAATGTGAATATGTGCCATGTTATGGAATGTGAAATGGACCACAGACAACTTAGAAAATATGTGGAAAGGAATTTAAAAACTCTAACAAAGAAAGATATCTCAGGGTGGTTTTTGATAATAGAGTTACCAAAGGAACACATGAAGGACATTGTGAGAGGAGCGTATATGTCGTTTGCTTGTTTCAGGATCGCTTTTCATTACATGCATGGTGACATACTAAATAAATTGTTCATGACTTTTGTGAGCCCAAAATTGGAATATGCATCAGTTGTATGGTGCCCATATCACACGAAGCACATGAATAAACTGAAAAAGGTGCAAAGGTATGCTACAAAATGGCTTCTGGAGCGTACAAAACTATAGTTACGAGGAGAGGGTAGAGGAATTAAACATTCAAAAGCTAGAAGATAAAAGAAAAAGAGACTTTTCATCACCACTTACAAAATAATAACAGGAATCGACCAACTTGATCAAGAGGAATTCCTGAAACCAGCAACTTTAAGACCAGAAGGTCACAGATTCAAGCTAAGGAAACAACCGTGCTGAAAAAAATATTAGAGAGTATTCTTTTGTAAAAAAGATTGTTAGACGGTTGGAACAAGTTAAGTGAGAGAGTGGTTGAGGCCAAAACCGTAAGTAGTTTTAAAGCATTATATGACAAAGAGTACTGGGAAGACGGGACACCAAGAGAGTAGCTCTCATCCTGTAACTACACTTAGGTAATATCACACATACACACACACGTCGGGCATCAAGCCGATTTCCTCAAAGGTTTGTGCTGTGTCCCATATTATTTCAAACTAATATGTAAAGGATCTATTTACAGGTGTTGAATCCTATAAAATGCATCAACCAAAATTAGAAATATAAGATATTTCAACATGACTTAGACGAGCTGGTCACAAAAATTAATATTTGATTTCAACATCACCAAGTGTAAGGTGATGTGACCAAGAGAACAGGAGTAAGAAACGAACAAATCCACAAGGGCTATGACGAGGATTCGAATCTGCGTCCGGGAGTATCCCAGACACTGCCTTAATCGACTGAGCTACGACATGGTCAAAAGAGTTGAAACCGAAGTTCTACTGAACTTACTGGATCCTGCAGCCTCTCCGTGGCACAAACTAGAGTTTTTACACAACTCCCCCTGCACTCGAGCTATGTCAATAGGCCGTTCTACCTCTTCGTCCTTACATCATTACACACAGAAATCACACTAACGTGATGTGTAATGATGTAAGGGCGAAGAGGGAGAACGGCCTATTGACACAGCTCGTGTGCGGGGGGGGGGGGGGAGTTGTGTAAAACCCTGGTTTGTGTCTCGGAGAGGCTGCGGGATCCAGTAAGTTCAGTAGAACTTCGGTTTCAACTCTTTTGACCATGTCGTAGCTCAGTTGCTACTGAGGCAGTGTCTGGGAAACTCCCGGACGCAGGTTCGAATCCTCGTCACGGCCCATGTGGATTTGTTCATTTGATGCATCACATTAGTGTGATTTCTGTGTGTGAGGAGTAAGAAACGTAAGTAGGAACAGAAGACCAGAAAAACGGTGAACAATGAAGTAAAACCATCTCAATAAAGACGAGAAATAACGAGAGTTTATATACCATAAAGCCTATCAACAATGGCTCATCAAAATTTAGACAACATCAGCAGCATTCCCTGCAATGGCAAAAGTCAGATCATCATTCAGGAACGTAAATAAGGAGGCATTCGGTTCATACACAACAGGAACGCTGGACACAATCTAGAGTATGTAACCCCATCATGGAACCCCCACCCAAAAAACACGTACGGTATCTAGAAAAGGAATAGAGGTTTCCAGTGAGAATTGACCCAGAATCACGAAGAATGGGGGATTCTCGATAACTGAGAGAGCTGTACTGAAAATTGCCAGAAAAGAGGATACGTGATAGAAACGTGGAATGAGCTAAACGCAAAGATTGCAGAAGCGATTACCAGTCCCAGTTACGAACGTGAAGACGAGAGGCGTGTGAGGCACTACATCAGACGACCGGCGTCTGGAAACGCGGAATCCCAGAGCTAAAGCTTCACATTTGATTGCACAAATGAATGAGTGAATATATAAGATGGTGAAAGGGGCCCCGCCTAAGATGTTGAGAGGAGGGGTGGTGTGAGCACACGCACGCCCCTCCGAGGCTCCTCCACTAATACTCTTGATATCACACACAACTGAGTCGGAGCGAGAGGGACGTGTTTATTTATGAAACCTGTAAAAGAGGAGTTTCGGATTCTATTCACATATGTTTCACGACGTATACTTCTTTTTTTTTTAATAATACCGCGTCTTATTTATAACATGCATTTAGTCACTCGTTTGAATGCGAGGATTAAAGTTTGTTTATTGCCCATTTTGAATATATATTTACGATTTATTTTAGAATCTGATATAAATGTTTGAAATAAATAATGTTTTTTATTCATATTCCCATTAAAATGTATTTTCTTCCTGCTTCGAGTATCTTACCATGACTATTCAAGATAGTTCGGTTATTAAACGTTATAGGTAAAGCAATGTATCAATTACGATTTTATATCGAATAGAGGAATGAACACCACTTATAACAAAATTATAATTAATAATGTTTCAAGGTTTCTAAAATGTATATCTGGCTCCTCTGAGACAGCCAAACACTTTAATATGACTTACGGTATTATGATTAACAACAACTAAAAACTGAATTTTGCAATACAGTGACAAACTTTTTTTTATTATGATTACGCAGCATCAGTATCTGAAATGAACATCTTTCGAAATTATATATATATATTAAGATGATCACTATTCTTATGCAATTGGTCAGGATTTCTCTATATCTGCGTCTTCTAAGGACACTACTATCATCAATATTCTGGCAAAGCTTCGTGTCTAAAGCAACATTAACTTACAACATCGATAACCCTAAGCTTAGGATCACCCTTCTTGATGTGGGAGGATTTGACGATTCTTGTCCTTACAATATCTTTCACTGTCTAATGAAATGCATTAATCTTATTACTGAATCTTGTTATAAATTGGCAATCTGTGCCAGAGAGCCGCGTGTTTCCACCCGCACCCAGTAACTTACCACGCAGCTTTCAGAGTGGCTCTTGTTTTTCAGTGGTGTTATGATGCTTATGTGAAAGGAAGTATTATACACATAACAGGATTAACCTAACTAAATTTGAGCTCCAGTCAAGCACAAGCGCGCGTCAGTCGCCCAGGTGACCACAACGTAGCTTGGGTTCCTTGCTTGACAAGGGAGCATCGCTCAGAAGGTCTATCATCTGACATGAATGCGTCAAACTTAGAGATTATCGTTTGGCCAAGATGGAGTCAATGAGTCCTCGTCTGAACAGGTTGGGTCATTCTGAGGGTCCACAGAGTGACCTCGATGGGTCGCTCTCAAGAGGACCATCGTCTGACCTGATGTTTTAACTTTCCGAATATCAGAAAAGGATTTGTCTCAAATAATGGTTATTATTATTTTATAAAATCGCTATATGTACAGTTTCATCTAGGATTGGTTTAGTTATGTTTTTAATATTGTGGGTAATTATTTGTAATTGAAATACATATGTGACGGATTTAGAGAAGTGTGATTCAAATGCAGGTTAATAATAACTAGATAATAACATTCAATTGGCTTGAGTTTACGAAGACAAACTGTTACACATGACTCGCAGCTAATTACGATTATAATTTGTTGAACACTGTTAATATTCGTATATGATGCTAGAATCCTGCCTCTGTAAGTATTCTATCCTCTGTAAGTATGATCCTCTGTAAGAATCAAGTATTTATGTGTGTCATAAATACTTCATTCTGCAACTGATGACAGATTACTAGAGGCTATTATTATCAAAGAAAAAAGACCGATTATAACCATACAAAACTATGACTTTGCCTTATGACCCATCCCGACTTCTTAGGGTTTCCCCAACATCACGAGACTGTAATACCAAAGTTCCTTATCCTAACCCACGAGAGGACCCAAAACAGAAAACGGGACAGTATATCAATTTCGCGAGCTACTTCCATTTTCTAGAACGACGATTTATTTTAGACTTAAGTAATGTATGCGTCAAATTTCAAGGCTCTATTAGGAGGTCGGGCAGCATTACCAGCATTGTGGCTCAGACCCCAAACAATAGAAGACGACGTCGTAGCAGAATAAACCCTTCCCATTCACCAGCACCTGAGCCCCATGGCCGCCTGACTCCCCTAACAGCTACCTCACCTCTGTCCGTGTGTGTGTGTGTGTGTGTGTGTGTGTGTGTGTGTGTGTGTGTGTGTGTGTGTGTGTGTGTGTGTGTGTGTGTGTGTGTGTGTGTGTGTACTCACCTAGTTGTACTCACCTAGTTGTGTTTGCGGGGGTTGAGCTCTGGCTCTTTGGTCCCGCCTCTCAACCGTCAATCAACAGGTGTACAGATTCCCGAGCCTATTGGGCTCTATCATATCTACACTTGAAACTGTGTATAGAGTCAGCCTCCACCACATCACTTCCTAATGCATTCCATTTGTCAACCACTCTGACACTAAAAAAGTTCTTTCTAATATCTCTGTGGCTCATTTGGGCACTCAGTTTCTACCTGTGTCCCCTTGTGCGTGTGCCCCTTGTGTTAAATAGCCTGTCTTTATCTACCCTATCAATTCCCTTCAGAATCTTGAATGTGGTGATCATGTCCCCCCTAACTCTTCTGTCTTCCAGCGAAGTGAGGTTTAATTCCCGTAGTCTCTCCTCGTAGCTCATACCTCTCAGCTCTGGTACAAGTCTGGTGGCAAACCTTTGAACCTTTTCCAGTTTAGTCTTATCCTTGACTAGATATGGACTCCATGCTGGGGCTGCATACTCCAGGATTGGCCTGACATATGTGGTGTACAAAGATCTGAATGATTCTTTACACAAGTTTCTGAATGCCGTTCGTATGTTGGCCAGCCTGGCATATGCCGCGGATGTTATCCTCTTAATATGTGCTGCAGGAGACAGGTCTGGCGTGATATCAACCCCCAGGTCTTTTTCTTTCTCTGACTCCTGAAAAATTTCCTCTCGCAGATGGTACCTTGTATCTGGCCTCCTGCTTCCTACACCTATCTTCATTACATTACATTTGGTTGGGTTAAACTCTAACAACCATTTGTTCGACCATTCCTTCAGCTTGTCTAGGTCTTCTTGAAGCCTCAAACAGTCTTCTTCTGTTTTAATCCTTCTCATAATTTTTGCATCGTCCGCAAACATTGANATTACCCGGGGCATCCCAAAAAGTGAAAAAAATCGTTCCCACTGCCTGATAATGTAGAAGCTCTAATATTCGTAAAGCATACGCTTCAGGGAACCTGGTGGTCATACATAAGATAGTGAACATATACATATTCCGGATTTGGTACGGGGTAAAGGTCCGACACAATCCAGTACCACATGAGTAAATGGCTCCTCTGGCACTACAATAGGATATAATGGTGCTCGTGGCACAGTCTGATTAGGCTTACCAACAGTCTGACACACAACACAGTTGTGGCAATATCTGACCACATCTTTTTTAAGTTTCGGCCAATAAAAAAGTTTACAGATCTTATGATACATACTGGTAATACCTTGATGGCCTCCCATCAGGTCATCATGAGCAGCTTGCAATACCTGCTCCGATACTCTGTTGGCACAACGAGCTGGGTGTTAAACTCACAATCCTCTGATGAGGGAGTTCCTGATGGTCTCCATCTTCTCATCAGACATTGATCCTTGAAATAACAACCCGTACTCTCCTCCAAAGTATCGATGGAGTCGGCTGCTTCTGCATAACACTCAGCTAGACTGGGATCAGTACTCTGTAACTTACGCAAGGTCTGGAACTCTACAACTGGAGCGAGCGGGCAAGGAAGTGGTACCTGGGCCACATCTTCCAGACCATCTGGGTCAGAATAAATTAGGGCTTTGGCACCGGCCTCACTCTCGACATCCACGTGAGCTATAAATGTATCTTCAAGGTCCACCTCCACCTCCCTGTCTGAAGGGGTCCTGGCCTCGAGAACATCCACCTTGGTAGTAGCAGGACTTACCACATTCTGCTTACCCATGGATCTGGTCACAACACAGGCTGGATAAATGACACCATCATCCTCATCTGGTTGAGCCAGTACTGCATTAGGTTTAGTATACATAACAGGACAATCGGTCCCACTAAATTTACATTTATCGAAATCATTACCTACAATTATATCAATCCCAGGAATGGGCAACTGCTCACTGACTGCTACAGTGCACCAACCTGGTGTAATAGAAGAATTCAGGTTAACCTTAATTAATGGTACACGCTGGATGAGCCCTCCAAGTCCCTGCAATAACACTACCTCTCCAGTGTCTTCTGTGCTAACATCAGTAAGAACACGGCGAGAAATTAAAGACTGGGAAGCACCAGTGTCCCTTAACAACTGGACTGGTTTCCAGGTTCCACTAGTACATAATAGGGTTCCCGAATGTAGGTATGGATCAAAATTAGTCATCCACTTGGGCATGACTGAAGCAACATTGGCATTAATGGTTTGCAAACCCCTACTCAATATTAGACCAGTTGGTCTCAACTCTGGGTGCAAAGCATAACATGAATTTACCACATGACCTCTTCTCCTGCAATGCGTGCAATACCTGCTAGTGGTCGGAATAGCCGAACCCACTGCAGGCTTATTCACTACATTACTTAAGGTTGACAACCCTGTCGGTTGTTTCTCAGATTTAGGCTTTACAGGAGAAGGGTTAAGGGGAGAAGGTGAAGTAGCTGGTCGAGTCTGGAAAACATGTTTATGAGCATAATGATTAGTTTTAACATTGAAATGATTAATGGG
Source organism: Procambarus virginalis (assembly GCA_020271785.1). Taxonomy (NCBI): domain Eukaryota; kingdom Metazoa; phylum Arthropoda; class Malacostraca; order Decapoda; family Cambaridae; genus Procambarus; species Procambarus virginalis. The sequence goes on along the minus strand of WNGS01003388.1, from coordinate 10,001,431 downwards.
TGCTCTAAAAGGCACTTTAGTAAGTAGGTCATGCTCATCAGCTAGCTTGGCTAATTTTATAAGATCATTGGTTTGCTTATTTTCAGCCATAAACAAAGCTAATTTCTCTGGTAGACATCCCATTACTTCCTCAGTTACTATGAGGTCTCTCAAAGTCTCAAACTCTGAAATATTAAGTGCTTTAATCCATCTGTTAAAGTGATTTAATTTACTCTTACAAAATCAGAAATAGTCTGGTCCTGTGCTCTTTTTAAACTTCTGAATTTTATTCTATGTGCCTCTGGGATCTGCTGGTAAGCATTTAAAATACTTTGCTGAACAAATTTAAAATCGAAAGAATTCTCAGCAGGCAATGATGCAAATACCTCTTGAGCTTTACCCTTAAATTGTCCTTGTAATATGCTAACCCATTGATCTACAGGCCAATTCATGCTGACTGCTAGTTTCTCAAAATGCAAGAAAAATATTTCTGGATCTTCTTCATTAAACTTAGGCAAATCTACACGTTTACTGTACTTAGAAGAACTATTTGTACTCTCTGGATTATTACTAGTGTCACCCAACCTGCCGCAATCCTCTGCTGTTCTAACCTGTTATTATTTTCAGCCATACTCTGCTGAATTTCGAGTTGTTTAGTCTCCTGCTCTGCCAGTTGTACTCGAGCCTCCAACATCTGCTGTTGAGTTACCAACTCAAGTTGTTTTTGCTGGTTCTGCAACTCCAACCTCTCTTTATCTGCTTCCAACTCAAGTTGTTTTTGCTGGTTCTGCAACTCCAACCTCTCTTTATCTGCTTCCAACTCAAGTTGCTTTCTCCATTTCCAATTTAGTCTCCAACTCCAACTTAAAGATTGCCACCTTGTCAACTGACTCTTCGTCTAACTCTCCCAAACACTCTTCGTCAAGGCTCTCCTCTTCCACCAAGTGTGTGACAATAACTCTTAACACTTGAGCTTTCAACATTTTACTGGAAACTGCTAGGTTCAATTTATCAGCCAGCAACAACAAACCAGACTTCTTTAAGTCTTTAATTTTACCAAAATTTGGCTGATCTACCAGCGCAACAACCTGATCCTCCATGGTTGGCTCAATAATCACAACTTACACTTGAAACAACACTGAAAATTATGCTTGGCCCCTGGCACAAGCTGAACACTTACCTCAAATCGTGAAGCGTTGAAAGTTTTCACAGCAGCTCAGATTGAACAGATAATTACACAGGCTTGATTAGGCGTCACTAGATAATCACAGAGTACCTAGGAAGGCAATTGCTATTAATAATTAGCACTGTTAATTGTACAACATTACAGGGAATTAATGGTATAAGATCCCGGACACAGGCCTCCATTTGTTACCACCCTCGAGACTAAATAAGGTTCTTCTCCCAGCAGTGTACATAAAAGATTTAATATCGGCCTTTTAAAAGAAATTAGTCTAGGGGTATAAGAATAAGCACTGCATGAAATGGGGAACAATATATTTATGCTGAGGGGGACAAACATAACAATTAAATGGTACGTAAATATAGCCAGAAATATTAATCAGCATGCAAATTAAAATAAAATACTTCTAGAGCAATGAGCAATATAAAAAGCACTGTAATGAGAGAATACAATATCATCTGACCAGGAAATAAAAACTTTGAATGACTAAATATACAAATCAAGGACTTAACTTAAAACATGTTATCCCTCGAACACACCACCACGCGACTAACCCCACGCGTCTCTCCACAGGCCAAGCGTCTACCAACAAAACAACCAAGCATCCACACAACATTGTGGAATTACAAATAATAAATGGTAGTACAGAATAACAAGTTATTATTAATTATAAGAGCACACCATTATTTAGCTACACTACAGCATTCACAGACAATTAATTAGGAGTTACAAATCAAGGCCAAATCACCAACACTCGCTTGACAATACTTTCCCACGCTACTCACATATCCAACCTGATCAACCCCCACAGAGAAACACATGAGAATTGTAACACGAAAGCCTCATACAAATAATATGCAACTCAAGCACACTATTACATTCAATAATATATATCATATAACATACAAATCTCACATTACACAACTGGATGCTATAATGATTAAAGAATAAGACAATATAGTAATAATAATTAAGAGTAATGAGAAGGATCTTAACAAGATTCGTAACATAACCCAACACAGACATCGACGACGGTACTCTACACTTCAGCGACATTGTCAGGGTGCGGGAGCCGTCAAGCATACTGTGACGGGTTGTGGTATACCAGCTATACTGAACAAAGATGGTATGGCTCTCCCGCACATAATGACAAAAAATGCTGCTATTGGCCCTGCAGTGTGTAAGTCGCAGGTGGAAACAAATAAAAATCATCAAATAAATAATTAAACAATTTACTGAAATATTATTGAACATAAATGCCCCTGAAAATACTTGGCTATAATGTAATGCAAAAGTGAACAAGTTTGTATGATCTTAAATGTAAAAATAATTTGCAGTATAAGCAATGAAGAAAAGCATAAAGATATACTGGTGTAGTGAAGACAGCTACCATACCACCATGGCATCAATCACACGACGTTGGCTGAAGGTGGACGACGGGTGAGAGACACGAAGTTGGTCCTAGAGCACTAAGGGATAGACTGGCTCTTCAGGTTGTTGTTGTTATAGATTCAGCTACTCGGAACAAGTTCCAAGTAGCACGGGCTATGGTGAGCCCGTAACTTACCTGGCACAGGAGCTGGGCAAGAAGCACGGGCTATGGTTAGCCTCGTGGACAGGAGATGTCTCCCGGCTCTCCAGGGAGGCAGCGCCCTTTATATAGTCCGGCGGTGATGACTCATCCAGTGTCAACGCGAGGTGGACCTCGGCTCAACTAGCAAACTGCTCATAGTGGCTGGCGGTGCTTTTGTGCTGAGGTGCGCCACTGTCAGTTGAAGGCGGCTAACTGTTTGTTTGTGAGGGCAAACTACCAGTTAGCAGAGGCACCCAGCTTGCCTCTGAGTCGTACCAGATTCATGATTCTGATGGCAGTATGAGGTAGAATCCGGTATTGTCACGGATTCACGTGACAATACCAACACAGTGCCCGGCAAGGACCTTGTTCCAACGAATACTTAACACTGTCCCAAATCGTTCAAAACAGGAGGTTAAAAAGTCGTCCTGAAATTCGAAGGGGGCACCATGCACCGCCACAGACGTCAAGGTGACACTAAGATTCACCACCTTAACAGAGCCAGCAGTATCAGGGAGAGGGTAAACACGCCCCTCACACCGCTCGAGAGACGGCTTAAAGGCAGCCTGGAGGAGGAACTTGACCACAGCACGGTTGCCCTGAAGCAGCTGGACGCCCACCAGGTCCGACAGCTACACATGTAGCACGACCACCAGGGCGACATCAACTAACGGATGGTCCACCGTCACCATAAATGCCAGACCAGCCGACAATGTCCTCTTCACTGGAGGGCAAGATCCACCACCACCAGCAGGGCAAACCAGCAATCACCCAACGTAAACACTAGCCAGGAGCAGAGAGACTTCAGGAGCGTTCGACCTGGCTGGCGGTCACCACGCAACTCTATGTCAAAGTCACAAGGCAATTTGCCTGATTTACTCAACGCTTCTAATGTCACGCATATATTGGAATAAAGATTGAGAGTTAATAACTAATTATCGCTTGCAATCTGTCCTTTCAATAGTTACCAAAATATTTGAGAAATTTCTCTATAATTGGCATGTTTATTACCTAATTACAGAAGTTACTTAACTAAAATTTCTTTTGATAAACACACAAACATCAGGAAAGAACATTTGCATATGCAGGCGATGAGTCACAATAACGTGGCTGAAGTATGTTGACCAATCCACACACAAGTAAATGAAGGGACGACGACGTTTCGGTCTGTCCTGGACCATTCTCAAGTCACAATCGACTTGAGAATTTTCCAGGACGGACCGAAACGTCGTCGTCCCTTCATTTTCTAGTGTGTGGATTGGTTAACAACATTTGCATTGATGCATTAATTTGCTTAATTTAATCTTCAACGAAATTACAATATCTATCTTTCCGGAACTAAGTCGACCATATTGGTTGTGTCAGATATGAAATACTACAATGCATATTAAATAAATTATACAGGAAAAAGATGGATCTTTTCTTCCAAGACACTTACAGGATAGAAAGTACTTTTAATCTTTCAGTAATGCGATCTGAATCACAAAATTTTTACCACTGGAGTGCTTCTGGGGTCAATATCTTGAACATATTTTGTGCTGCACATTATTTACATTTACAGAGGTTTAATTATGGATTAAATCAATTAGTTTTTTGTGAAGACGAAATATGTACCACAGGCAAAGACTGAATTGGTTAAGCAAACGTTACATTCATAATTAAAGAATCTTCACGAATGGGTTGTAACCAACAGACTTTCCTCTGATATTGAATATTTTCTGTAAAATAATGCACAGACTCGGTAACAATTGCCGGGAGCAATTAACAATTAACAAAACAGCTGCAATGAAAGAGTCCCTACACCCATTCCATACTAAAGTTCTTGATAAAAAAATGGAGGGAACTCTTTCGTGTTGACCTCTGAAGTATTATGATATTGTCTTGTCCATCCTCCCTCTACATTTTGAACTGTAAATGTCTGTGGTCTACCATCTATTCTTCTGAAATTCGGATTTTTTTTTTTAAATCTATAATATTGTTACTGAAGATCAGTCAGTATCTTCATTTATCTTCAGCAGATCATATGGGATCTTCATGATGGAGCACACGAACCACTATGATCATCACACAACCCGTCCACCTAACAGAACGTCGCATTTTGACGTATACCCAACCAAAGACCGAAAACCGTCGTAATAGAAAATGGTAGCGGCTCGCGAAATTCACGTACAGCCCAGTTTTATGTTTTAGGTTCTCTGGTGTGTTAGGATAAGGGCACTTAAGTACGACAGTTTCTTGACGTTGGGAAACCTTAGGAGGACGGGCTGCATCACGAACTGTTTAACTCCCTTGACGGTACTACTTTGTAAGTTTGCCTTTTTCGTATAGGTGTATAACCAGTCTAATATTTCCCACAAGCACATACAACACGAGGACCAAATATCATCTTCTATCAAAGTTTCAGATCCAGCCTCACACTCTGCTCCTCTTTTCCACATAATCTAGTATGTACTTCCTCTTCAGTTACTGAAAGAAATGGGAAGAACTGCCCCTTAGCTTTCTTAAGACACCAACACAATCGTTTTTCAAACATTCTTATTCAGTACCATGTTTGACAAAGTAATTAAAACAGCATAATAATCATGAACTGAATATATATTTTGAAATTTATACGTACATGTCACACAACGTAATACATTTCTCACGTCAACATTCTGAAATTGGGACGAATATTTTTTAGAGGAAACTGATCATTGCGATACCACCTCGAGATAAAATTCTGATGTGTGAAAATAAAATACGATGATACCGGTATATGTGACCGGTACGTCGATAACCGGTATCTGTGACTGATAAATTGATATCCAGTAACTCTGCCTGATACATCGATATCCGGTATCAGTGATTGATACGTTAATATTACCAAAGTTTCTGCAAGTGGTCTCACAGAACTTGGTTGACCTCCATATTAAAAACATGTGTGTGAACTCTGAGTGGAGAGTCATGAAATATTTCCAGGTCAAATCTGAGGCCGCAACATATAGACAAGATTCGTAACTTAACTGATGATTAAAATGACCTTGAAACAAAGGCAAATCTGCTTCTAAAAATAGTCCCTTCAGGGTAAGGGGGAAGACGGATAATTTGTTGAGAAACTCATTATCGGGGAAGTGATTGTCAATTTTTTAAGGATCTCTTCATGCCTTTGAGATAGCACGGATGATCAAAATCAACATTTCCCGCGTCAGTATAGCACCAGTAATTAGATGGAGGTGAATTATAGAATAGACATCGAAAGACATGCCATACAAAACCATTTTAATTTGTGAGTCTGAGCCAGTATTCTAACGATACCAGTGCATCTCTCCTCGATTACGGTGGCTTAATCCACGTTTATTAAATATTTAAAGAGCTTGGAAAATCGCAATCCAAGTCCATGATCATACTACCATCAGGTGGTCCAGGATCATACTACCATCAGGTGGTCCATGATCATACTACCATCAGGTGGTCCATGATCATACTACCATCAGGTGGTCCAGGATCATACTACCATCAGGTGGTCCATGATCATACTACCATCAGGTGGTCCATGATCATACTACCATCAGGTGGTCCATGATCATACTACCATCAGGTGGTCCATGATCATACTACCATCAGGTGGTCCAGGATCATACTACCATCAGGTGGTCCATGATCATACTACCATCAGGTGGTCCATGATCATACTACCATCAGGTGGTCCAGGACCATACTACCATCAGGTGGTCCATGATCATACTACCATCAGGTGGTCCATGATCATACTACCATCAGGTGGTCCAGGATCATACTACCATCAGGTGGTCCAGGATCATACTACCATCAGGTGGTCCAGGATCATACTACCATCAGGTGGTCCATGATCATACTACCATCAGGTGGTCCAGGACCATACTACCATCAGGTGGTCTAAGGCCTCAGCACCTCAAGGAGATGGTCAACCCAGTTCTCAGCGAAGTGGCCGAGGCACTAGACATTAATTAAACTTAACTTTAAAAATGTTTTCAACCAGGTAAAAATAGATGTGGTACTGGAAGCAGTTCGAAAAAAACTCCTTCTCTACTCTCTTCGTTTCAACAGGATTCAGTGGGGAATCGACACTGTGGTTTGGGGAACATAAAGTTGTTTCCGCAGAAGGTGTCCAGCAGGGAGACCCACTTGCCCCTTTCCTTTTCTGCGAGGCAGTTAAAGAGGTTACAAGCAGGCTGACCAGCGAACTCCACATCTGGTTCCTTGACGATGGCACTCTTGCAGGGACACAGGAGTCCCTTTTAGGGAATCTACAGCTGGCGAAATCTAAGGGAGAGGAGTTAGGACTCTCCCTAATCCCATTAAAGTGTGAAATCATCTCATCCAGCCAACCAATCATAGATGCAGTACGAACCATGTAGCCAGCAGCCCCAGTGATTGCTCCCACCAACAGTGTGCTGCTATGTGCACCTCTGGGCTTGACGGCATTGAGGTAATCTTCGAAGAAATGCTGAACGACCTCAGTTGAATCCAGTGAAGAATAGGAGCTTTGGATGCCCACGATGCTTGTAACTCCTCACAAGGTGCCTGGCTTTGCTCAGGCTTACCTATTTCCTATGTTTTGCTTCCTCCTTCGACAGTCGAAAATTAACAGAATAAGACGCACTCTTAAAATCAATAACTATTAAAGTGTTAAACATCTCCCTGAAAGATGACCAATGGGACCAAGCAACGCTCTCAGTTAGACTCGGGGGAATAGGTATTCGCACAGTGACACAGTTAGCATTGCCGGCATTCCTATCCTCGACCAGTGCTACCGGTGAACTAGGGAATGAGATACTACCAGAATACCTAAGAGGGTCCTTTGGCATTTATGATCCAAAATTCACGGACGGAGCCTGCCAGTAGGACAATTTGGCAAACTCTCATCATCGACCAACTTTTCAAAACGACTGCAAACAGGCAAAATGGGACACCTCATAGTGGAGAGCATTGCCACAGCATTGCTAGAGGCAGCTTCTGGGAAGGACAAACGACGCCATCTAGCTGTGCAAGCTCCCCATTCCGGGGACTTCCTGTGGGCTATCCATAAATTCACCTTGGGCACCTGCATGGACTATCGGGCCCTAAGTATTGGGGTTTCACTGCGCCTTGCCGCCCCTATTTCCACCAAACACCGGCGTAACTGGGGCTATACGGCGGCCATGGACTCATCTGTCATAAGTAACCAGGAAACTATTTTATTTGTTTATTAAATGTATATGTTAGCTGGCTTTTGCTCTTGTCCTGGTGAGGTTTCCCAAAGGCGGAGAGAGTCCACAGCTGCGAACTTGGTGACAGAATATGTGGTAAAACTCCAGGCAGTATATCTTCTTTTAATTGACTTCAGTAAATTAAAGTTTATCTTTTTTTTTTCTTAGTAGGTAAGAAATGAGTGGACTGTATGTACTTGTTAAAACTGCCTGAAATTAATCTCACACAAATTGGGGGGGACAATTTGTAGCTTAAACCACTTTGTAATGGCTCCTTCTTAAACTGCAAATTGTTTACCTAAGTTTAATTATATTATTTTTATCATACCACATATGGTGGTCTAATCTACTATTATTTCAACAATTATTACTAGTATGAATACTACTACTACAATAACTAGAANGTATGGGCCAATAGGCCTTCTGCAGTTACCTTTGTTCTTATGTTCTATGTACTATTTGTTTAAGAACATCCTCCCTGGTAACTGCTAAACTCGTCAACCTGTCCTCGTCCCCACCATATAGACTTGTGGGCTGAAGGCATATTGTTAGTTCCTCTTTAGTAAATACAGATACAAAATATTTATTAAAAATACTACTCATCTCTTCATCACTATGTTATTTGACCTGTCTCGTTTAATGGACCTATCCTTTCCCTAGTCTTAGTTCGATATAACTGAAAAACCCTGTAGGATTTGTCTTTGCTTGCCCTGCTATACGAACTTCATAGTTTCTTTTTGCTTTCCTTATCTCTTTTTAACATTTCTAACTAGTTGTACGAATTCCTGTTCTAAAGTTACCTCCCCATTTTTGAATCCTCTTGTACCAAGCTCTCTTTTTACCTATAAGATTCTTCAAATTCTTTGTTATCCACTTTGGGTCATTAGTATCGATCTATTCAATTTGTGTGGTATACTACGTTCTGTGCTTGTTTAGAATATTCTTAAATACGTATAAATTGAATCTACATCGAAATCCCCATCAAACGAATTTCTTTGTTGAGTGACAACCAAAAACATATGACCCCCCCCCCCCCACCGTCCCTGCTGGGAAAATATTTGTTATTGACTCTTATATAATTAACTTTAATTCATCCTTGAATGCGGGTCTTTTTATTCCTGAGGTAAACTTAAGTACCATTCTCAAGTGAAGCTACACAATAGTAACATCCGTCTAGCACTCACCTACCACTAAAGTGAGGGAATACTTACTAAATATACTGCTCTCACCTCAACAATGATAATATGTATTATATATATATTATATAATATATATATCTATATATATTATAATATATATCAAACAAACCAAAAAATACAGAAATCGGAGAACAGTGTGCACATAAATACTGAGTAGAAGTGGTCGCATGCCGTGTTACTCTCAATTACAACAAGGAACACGGTGCTGCGGGTACATTACAACAAGGAACACGGTGCTACGGTACATTACAACAAGGACACGTGTGTACGGGTACATTACAACAAGAACCCACCAACACACACCGAAACTACGACGTTGGTACAACGTTCAAACAAGTTTTAACACTTCCTAACCAGTTATAAAAACCATATAGCAAGTTGCAACAACGTTCTAATACGTCATAAACACGTTAAGCGAAGATGTAACAACTTTATACAATTGTAACAAGCAGAAAAATAGAGACAGTTTCGGTTTGTGTTTCAGGGAACACGGTGCTACGGGTACATTACAACAAGGAACACGGCGCTACGGGTATATTACAACAAGGAACACGGCGCTACGGGTACATTACAACAAGGAACACGGTGTACGGTACATTACAACAAGGAACACGCCGCTACGGGTACATTACAACAAGGAACACGGTGCTACTGGTACATTACAACAAGGAAACGGTGCTACGGGTACATTACAGCAAGGAACACGGTGCTACGGTACATTACAACATGGAACACGGTGCTACGGGTACATTACAACAAGGAACACGCCGCTACGGGTACTTACTTGAGAAACATAAATTAATAATTGAGTCGCAACATGGTTTATAAATGGCCGTTCATGTTTAACAAATTTGTTATCTTTTTAATCTAGCATAGTTGAGGCAGTTTCATAGTGGTAAGGATTGTGATGTCGGGTACCTTGACTTTAGCAAAGCTTTTGATACAGTTCCACATGAAAGACTGATTAAAAGGATAGAGGCTTAAGTCGGATTTCGAAAGGGATCTGGGAGTTATAATTAGTAAGTATTTAAAACAAAGGATCAATGCATAAATGTTCGTAATAAGGCAAATAGGACCTCGGATTTATAATCGCAGCGTAAGTAACAAGACACCTGGTGTGGTTCTCAAGCTATATCTTGCTCTGGTTAGGCCCCATTAGATTATGCAGTTCAGTTTTGGTCGCCATATTATAGAAATGGATATAAATCACTTGAACGTGTCCAGCGTAGGATGACTAAGTTAATTCCCCAAATTAGAAATCTTTCATATGAAGAAAGATTAACAAAGCTAAATTTGCATTCACTGGAAAGGCGAAGAGTTAGGGGTGACATGATAGAGGTTTACAAGGGGTGAATGGACATAACAAAGGGGATATTAATAGGGTATTGAAAGTATCAACACAGGACAGAACGCGAAACAATGGGTATAAATTGGATAAGTTTAGATTTAGGAAAGACTTGGGTAAATACTGGTTCAGTAACAGGGTTGTTGATTGTGGAACCAATTGCCGCGTAACATTGTGGAGGTGGGGTCCCTCAATTGTTTCAAGCATGGGTTGGACATGTATATGAGGGGATTGGTGGTGGTTATAAATAGGAGCTGCCTCGTATGGGCCAATAGGCCTTCTGCAGTGCCTTTGTTCTTATGTTTCATGTATTGGGGGTTCTATATTAAGCTGGATTAGTGCTGGGTATACAAAGGAAACAGAGTTAGTATAATAGAGTCAAGTCAGAGTGGAAAATGAACACTCTGGCAAACACTTCATCCGGCCCTGGGGATTTGTTTGGTTTTGAGTTTTACTATTTGTTTACGAACATCCTCCCTGGTAACTGCTAAACTCGTCAACCTGTCCTCGTCCCCACCCACATAGACTGTTGGGCTGAAGGCATATTGTTAAGTTCCTCTTTAGTAAATACAGATGCAAAATATTATTAAAATACTACTCATCTCTTCATCACTATCTGTTATTTGACCTGTCTCAGTTTTTAATGGACCTATCCTTTCCCTAGTCTTAGTTCGATATAACTGAAAAAAACCTTTAGGATTTGTCTTTGCTTGCCCTGCTATACGAACTTCATAGTTTCTTTTTGCTTTCCTTATCTCTTTTTTAACATTTCTAACTAGTTGTACGAATTCCTGTTCTAAAGTGACCTCCCCATTTTTTCCTCTTGTACCAAGCTCTCTTTTTACCTATAAGATTCTTCAAATTCTTTGTTATCCACTTTGGGTCATTAGTAATCGATCTATTCATTTGTGTGGTATACTACGTTCCTGTGCTTTGTTTAGAATATTCTTAAATACGTTATAAATTGAATCTACATCGAAATCCCCATTTACTTCACCATCGCTGGGTTTTGTTCGCTCCAAGACCGGCCCACACCCATACCCAAGACTTTCCAATCAATTTGACCCAAAAAATTTCTTAGGCTATAAATCAGCTTTTCGAAAATCTGGCACTTTACAGAATTTTCTCCTACAGGTCTATTCCATTCTATGCTAAATCTGATTTTTGTGATCACTGTTCCCTAGCTCACTCCCTATTTCGATGTCATTAATTTGTGTTTCCCTGTTAGTAACACTAAATCTAAAATATTATTTTCCCGTGTTGGTTCCTTAATGTGTTGCGTAAGAAAGCAATCGTCAATTAATTCTAGAAAATCTTCTGCTTCACTATTCCCTGTTTTGTTCAACCAGTTTATTCCACTCAAATTAAAGTCACCCATGACATAAATACTGTTAGATCTAGATGCCCTAGATATTTCATCCCATAGATGCTTTGCTTCATTCTGTCTAAATTTGGTGGCCTAATATAACTCCAATTATAATATTATTTGCTTTTCGTTTAATTCTATCCAAATAGTTCTGTGTGTGGCTCAGTTTTGATTCCCTCTTTGAGACTACATTTCTAACGTATATGGCTACTCCCATCCTCGTCTAATATATCTATCTGTGTGAAATAGTTTAAATCCATTTATTGATATTCAGCTAATAGTTCTCTATTATCAACATTCATCCACGTTTCGGTGAGTGCAATAATATCTATTTTTTCTGTGCAGACAAGAGCATTTAATTCGTTAATTTTATTTCTTAGACTTCTACTGTTTGTGTAATATACCCTAAGTGAATTGTCTTTTGAGGCCCTTCTCTTTCCCTGATCATTTTGCCAATTCCTTTTTCCCGCAAACACATACTTTATTACATCCTTCCTCGAAACAATCATTCCCATACCTCTATCTACTAACAGTTTAAACCCAACAAAACACCTCTAACCACTTCTTCCAACGAGTTTGCAACAGCAACAACCCCAGCTCTCGATAGATGCACCCCATCCCGAGCATACATTTCATTTCTTCCATAGAAGTGTTCCCAGTTGTCTATATAAGATATTGCATTAGATTTGCAATATCTTTCCAGCCTGCAATTGACACCAAGTGCCCTCGACATCATTCATTTCCCACTCCCTTCTTGGAAGAATGCCACATATGATCGGGATTCCTCCTTGCTCCTAACTAATTCTATTGCTGTCTTGAATTTCTGTATTAGTTCCTCACTTTAACTCTCCAACATCATTACCCCCTGCACTAATACAAATAAGGGTTTGTTCCCATTTCCCGTCATAATATCTTTCATGTTTCCAACAATATCACCAATACCAGCTCCAGGATAGCAAACCCTTAATCTGTTCCCTTTATCTCTGGCACAAAACGTTCTGTCCAAATACCTCACCTGGGAATCTCCCACAACCAAAATTCGCTTCGATCCTCCCTTTTCTCTTGGGGCACTTTGAGGGACACGCGCTTCAATGTTCCTCGCCGCTATGCCCTTACCTCCACGCTGAACCATAGGTTCACCACAGCACTCGTCCTCCAACACATCAAATGCGTTTGTAATCTTTATGGTGTTAGGTGTCTGTTTTGCCAAGGTCTCTTAAGACCCCTGTCCTTTTCAATATGCCAAGACGGGGTCTCTCTAATGCCGGTCTCCTCCTTTGCTTCATCCTGTGTTGTTTTTAAGCGCCTTACCTCCTCCCGTAGCGAATCCAGCTCTGTCCTCAGAGCTCCAACCAGACTCACCAGCTCCTTACCAATCCCTGCATTATTGCTGAATAATATGCTTCACTCGGAGCTCCAGCTAACACAACCTCTCACTGTGACAGCACTGACTGACTGACCCAAGTCGATGACTTACAACTAAATATAAAAATGATTTAGATTCAGGTTTGAGTAGCAACAGTTGCAAATTTGCCGATGATACAAATCGGTAGGGAAATTAAAACGAAAGAGACTCACTATCTCTTCAAGTTGATCTAAATAGGTTTTGAAATGGTCAAAGGATTGGCAGATGCAGTTTAATGATGATAAATGAAAAGTTCTGAGGCTAGGTAATGATGATAGAGTTACAAGATACGAGCTAGATGGTGTTGAGATTATGAAAGGGATCTGGGAGTTATGATTAGTAAGAATTTAAAGCAAAAAGGATCAATGCATGAATGTTTCATATAAGGCAAATAGGACGCTGGGAATTATTAATCGAAGCGTTAGTAACAAGACACCTGGTGTGGTTCTTCAGCTATATCTTGCTCTGGTTAGGCCCCATTTAGATTATGCAGTTCAGTTTTGGTCGCCGTACTATAGAATGGATATAATTTCATTTGAACGTGTCTAGCGTAGGATGACTAAGTTAATTCCCAATTAGAAATGTTTCATATAAAGACAGATTAACTAAGCTTAAATTGCATTCAATGGAAAGCCGAAGAGTTAGGGGTGACATGATAAAGGTTTACAAGTGAATGAATGGACACAACAAAGGGGTTTTTAATAGGCTATTAAAAGTATCAACACAGAACAAGACAGAACACGAAACAATGGGTATAAATTGGATAAATTTAGATTTAGGAAAGACTTGGGTAAATACTGGTCCGGTAACAGGGTTGTTGATTTGTGGAACCAATTGCCGCGTAACATTGTGGAGGGGGGGTCCCTCGATTGTTTCAAGCATGGGTTGGACATGTATACGAGTGGGATTGGGTGGTTATTGATAGGAGCTGCCTCGTATGGGCCAATAGGCCTTCTGCAGTTGCCGTTGTTCTTATGTTCTTATTACAACAAGGAACACGGCGCTACGGGTGTATTACAACAAGGAACACGGTGCTACGGGTACATTACAACAAGGAACACGGCGCTACGGGTATATTACAGCAAGGAACACGGTGCTACGGGTACATTACAACAAGGAACACGGCGCTACGGGTATATTACAACAAGGAACACGGTGCTACGGGTACATTACAACAAGGAACACGGTGCTACGGGTACATTACAACAAGGAAACGGTGCTACGGGTACATTACAACAAGGAACACGGCGCTACGGGTATATTACAACAAGGAACACGGTGCTACGGGTACATTACAGTAAGGAACACGGTGCTACGGGTACATTACAGTAAGGAACACGGCGCTACGGGTACATTACAGTAAGGAACACGGTGCTACGGGTACATTACAACAAGGAACACGGCGCTACGGGTACATTACAGTAAGGAACACGCCGCTACGGGTACTTACAGTAAGGAACACGCCGCTACGGGTACATTACAGTAAGGAACACGGCGCTACGGGTACATTACAGTAAGGAACACGCCGCTACGGGTACATTACAACAAGGAACACTGGTGCTACGGGTACATTACAACAAGGAACACGGTGCTACGGTACATTACAGTAAGGAACACGGTGCTACGGGTACATTACAGTAAGGAACACGGCGCTACGGGTACATTACGACAAGGAACACGGTGCTACGGGTACATCACAAGAAGGAACACTGCAGGCATTCGTCTCTCACTAGTCCGTTCTCACCATACAACACACGTCAGTTCTGAAGCGATTTCGACCTAACCAGAAGCATGGGAAGGTTGTCAACCTGTCTTAAGTTACCACGGCCAATGTGTATAAAATTGGAAGCGTCCGTGCTGCAGTGTTTCTTATTTCGCTGAAGCATCTCCAACCGTTATGCCTTAGGTCCAGCTTTCATCCAAATACCATAGTCAACTGGAGAAAATTTCTTTCAATTGTTAACTGAGAAAGTCCGTTCGTTTGCATCTTGAAAATCTACATTAATAAGTGATTCACAATGTAGTTTAACTATTGGCAGCTCTTGTTTAACGCATTTTCTCTCATTTTTTTAAGTATATTTCAAGCAGTTAATTGCGAAAAGGATAACGATATTGAGCATCTTGACTCTGTTTCAAAAGAAATGGAGCTTATTCAATCACATTAATCGTCAATCACATTAATCACAATCACATTGCCTTTGATGTATAAATGAGAATATCAGTAGAAGCTGTGAGGACGATTTGGACCTATGATCTGGGTATTCCCAAGCATGCGCCTTAGACCACTGCACCACGACATGATAACAATAATGCAATGCATTCTGGAATTCACTTGAAATCCCTTACGATCTTGAGGCTTCCTATTGAAGCCTAATCTGGGGTTTCACGTACTGCCACCATGCACTCTCATCAAGGTCTAGGAGTTCTACCTCTAATGTTTGTCTTCAACTGAATCACAGATTAGGCTTCAGTTGGAAGCCTCAGGACCCCCCTAGAGGATTCATTTAACTCCCTGTCACCCCTCTTACCAGCTCCCCCCCCCACCTCCTCCTCCTCCTCCCTCCAAATTTCTCCTCCAAGAACCTTCCATTCTTCTATCATCCCTGTCTTTTCCTCTTTCCCAATCTCCTCCGCCCCTTCCGCTCCCACTCCACCTTTCTCCCCCACCACCCCTCTCCCCCTCTCACACATTTCTCCCGTCTCACCTCTCCACCATATCTCCAAATCACTTCTCTCACCTCTGGCCCCTCTCCTCCCCCTTTTCCACCCCTCTCCCTATTCTCATTCCTTCTCTTCAAATGTTCCCTCTCTCCCCTCTTCCCCTACCTCTTTCAGAACAATTATATTGCGAAGCTTTTAAAAGGTTGAAGTATGGGCAACTCATCCAATATTTTAAATATGACTCCATGAAAATTTATGCGCGGGGGTAAGGGGGGGGGGGTGATACTGATACTTTATTAAATTTTCCACTGTAGCCGACCCTGACTGGCCTATGAGACTCCCATGCCCCACACGTTTCATGTGTAAAAGTTGAGTGATGCTAGCCACAAACATCAGGCCTACAACCTTGGACCGAATGAGACGTTAACGGACATTCTCTCTTTCAGAAAGCATCCAGCAACAACCCCCCGCTATCGAGTACGACATACAACATCCTCCAATGAACGTAGAAAATACAACATCCTCCAATGAACGTAGACAATACAACATCCTCCAAAATTGCGTTGAGTATAGAGCAACCTGCAATATGGCGCATATTTCTGACAGGACATTCAATTTTCAATATCGAAGACTGAGATATAGGACTGACTATCGTATCTTCCATCGCGGAACATATGGGACTCGCTGTAATAAAGTTGATAGACTTAACTCTGAAAATGGCGTTCCTGCTCGACTATGCATTATTCCATAATATACTGAGGTTGCGTAAGTTAATGTTGCTAAATAAGTTGCAGCTGGCGACACAGGCACGTTTACAATATAAAGAAGCGACGCCCATTAAGGCGATAACGCAATAAATAGTATATATATAATTATCTGTTTGATATTGTCTTCCTTTATTAAAGTTATAAACGGTAAAAATATCAGCATATTTACTACATTTGGATGCATTTTTGGTTGACTGGTTTTTATAGAATTCCAACCCTCTGGACTAGTCGGTAGAGCGACAGTTTTACTTCTTACAGTATTTTTCGAATCCCAAAAGGTGCCGGTAATTTGGGCTCCGTTGCTCAGTCATCATTCCCTGTCCCTTATATGTCTCCCCATAGCCCCAGCAGGTGGTCACACTGGTGTAGTTCCACCTCACAATTACCTTATCTGTTATATTAAAGACACGGGTCGTCTTCCTCAGCCACTCTCTCTCAGGACACAGAGTGATGAGTGGGTCTGGGTCATCCTCAGTGGGTTGTTTGGGTCATCCTCAGTGGGATGTTTGGGTCATCCTCAGTGGGTTGTTTGGGTCATCCTCAGTGGGTTGTTAGGTCATCCTCAGTGGGTTTGAGTGACAGGGAAAGGCAGCTCATCCTCTTAAAGTTAAGAATCCTATGGTAACGGTATTGACCAAAGTGCCAATATGTAGTGATGGGGCAGTAGAAGGTAAACTTTTGTGCTACTTAATCTGCACAAGCAGAAATCGCTTTTATTATGGAAATAAATATACGACCTAACCTAACCTCTCCTGTCAACTCCAGGCCTACACTATCTGAGGCCTAAAATAATACATATAGTTGCTCTACTTGGCCTAGGAATATTTAAGTTTTTTATTTTATTTTTTTCCAGATTCAATAAAATAACAATACCAAAAGTTGTTTACTGGAGGTCTAATCCTACATATTCGTACTTTTGACACAATAATTATAAAAGTACTATCATTTCAGGAGGATGGGTTTGGGAAAGTCTCATCACGGGGGATTTTAAGAGTGATGAACAAGCCCGTCCTCTTTAGGTTTACTTACAAACAAGAAAACGGTCAATTTAAAATGTACTCTACTTATCTATCAGAGGACCCAAAACAGAAAACGGATCAGTAGGTCTTTATCGCGAGCCACTTCCTCTTCCTAATACGACAATTTTCGGTCTTATGTATTGCATACGAGCGAAAATCGATGTTCTTTGTAAGAGGAAAGATTGGATGAACGTACCTTTACCGTGCATTACTTCAGATAGAGCTTGCTAACGGTTGAATGGCCATGGACAGGGAGGAGCCCGCCGTCAGTTCTCAAGCTTAACATACTGGTGTGACCGAATATCTTCAGTATGCATCGTATGGCTCTTGTGCATGTCCAAGCCGGTAAGTGTTATATTATTTATGCCTCATTAAACTTACAGCCATTACAATTTACTATCACTATTCCACAAACTTATAGTATATCATAGTTTAAACCTACTATATGCCATCATATACTACCAAACATACTCTCACGAATGTGGTAGCCAGTTGTCATCGGAAGATTGTATCGAGTGTGCTAATTAATCTTGCTAGAGTGTCTTGATTATGTTAGCACAGCCAGTCCTCAATAACAAAAGTCAAATACTCGTTAATCCAGCCTCTGAACTCCTCTTTTTATGAATGAAAAACGGTTTACAAACGACTCACCATAGATGATTCAAGCCGTACTCGGGCTAAGTTCGTTACAGCAGTGGCCAGCAGCCCATCCTCCAAACTAAGATCCAAAAGTGATTCCATGCACCCGCCAAACCTCTTGTTTATGAATTAAAAATGGTTTATACATGACTCACAACTGATTTCGTTCGAACACTTCCGGAACAAGTAAAGCACTGACGAATTTTGTTCGAACCACAATGCGGTAAATGCTTCACCCACGTACTACTAATACAAATAATCGCCAACCAAACATAAACACCTAACCTAACCTAACCTATGCCTATATATGCATATTATGCTAATATATTATATTATTAATTTATATATGAAAAAATTCCCGTTCTGAAGGAACTGCATGTACAAATTTATGAATGCGTCTTTGGGGTCGACGTTGGATGTAATGGACTTAAGTCGAGGACGGGTTGGTGGCCGGCCCCCAAGATGAATTCATCCATTTAAAAGTACTTTATAAAAACAACCCGTCCTCGACTCAAGTCCATTACATTCAGCGGTCAACCCCACAGACGCATTCATAAATTTTAACATGCTGTTCATTCAAAACGGGAATTTTCTCAAGTATAAATTAATAAGATAATATTGATTGATGATTGATAAGGATTAAGCCACCCAAGAGGTGGCACGGGCATGAATAGCCCGTAAGTGGTACAATTTTTTTTTCTCCGTAATTCTTTTCATTATTCTGACATTGCATTTAATCATCGAGCTGTTATCGCGGGGGAGGATACTGCTTCACAGTCTTTATGAGGGCGTCCAGCTGCTGGACACAAGATAATATATTAACATATTGTGTATATATAGGCATAGGATAGGTTAGGTCAGGTGTTTAGGTTCTGTTGGCGATTATTTGTATTTGTAGTACGTGGGTGAAGCATTTATAGCGTTGTGATTCGAACAAAATTCGTCAGTGAAGCACTTGTTCCGGATATGTTCGAATGTCAGTAGTTGTGAGTCGTGTGTAAACCGCTTTTCATTCATAAACAGGGGGTTTGGCGGGTGCATGGAATCACTTTTGGATCTTTGTTTGGAGGACGGGCTGGAACGAACATAGCCAAAAGGATCGGTTAGTTGACGAGTTTCGAGCGTACTGGTGAATCTTGATCGCATTTGCGAATTTCGAGCATTTGGGTGATAAACAAACCACCCGTCCACCAAACAAAGACCCAAAAGTGATTCCATGCATCCGCCATCCCCTTTGTTTATGCAACCCGTCCTTGGCTCAAGTCCATTACATCCAGCGATCGACCCCACAGGCGCATTCATAAAATTTAACATTCTGTTAATTAAAAACAGAACTTTTCTCAAATGTATGTTAATATTATTTAATATTAGCATACTGTGCATACTTAGGCACTGGTTAGGTTAGGTGTTTAGGATCTGTTGGTGATTATATGTATTTGTAGTACGTGGGTGAAGCATTTAGAGTGTTGTAGTTCGAACAAAATTCGTCAGTGACGCACTTGTTCCAGAAATGTTCGAAAACCAGCAGTTGTGAGTCGTGCAGCCCGTCCTCGAAACAAAGATCCAAAAGTGATTCCATGCACCCGCCAAACCCCCTGTTTATGAATGAAAAGCGGTTTACACACGACTCACAACTACTGACATTCGAACATATCCGGAACAAGTGCTTCACTGACGAATTTTGTTCGAATCACAACGCTATAAATGCTTCACCCACGTACTACAAATACAAATAATCGCCAACAGAACCTAAACACCTGACCTAACCTATCCTATGCCTATATATACACAATATGTTAACATATTATCTTATTAATTTATACTTGAGAAAATTCCCGTTTTGAATGAACAGCATGTTAAAATTTATGAATGCGTCTGTGGGGTTGACCGCTGAATGTAATGGACTTGAGTCGAGGATGGGTTGGAGTCGTGAGTTAACCGTTTTTTAGTCATAAATAAGGGGTTGGGCGGGAGCATGGAATCACTTTTGGAACTTTGTTAGGAGGACGGGCTGAGCGTTTACAGTGTTGTCGTTCGAACAAAATTCGTTAGAGAAGCACTTGTTTCGGAAGTGATCGAACGAAATCATTTGTGAGACATGTGTAAACCGTTTTACATTCATTTCATTTACTTTCGTTTTTCATTAAGTTTCACCTTCTACATCATGCCTATTCGAAGAACACTTAACCCCCTCTGAACTCAGAGTTGAATTTCTACTATCTTAACGACAAAATAACATATCTGCAGAAATCATAAACGTCAATATTGACAGATTTAACGATACACTAAATTTTCACTGCAATATGTCAAGGTCCTCTTTCCCTTCGTGAGAGTGAGTGCAGTTTGCATGAAGGATTTTTGCAACTC
>WNGS01003388.1:9925316-9941677 GCA_020271785.1 Procambarus virginalis | reverse complement strand
CTCACCTAATTGTGCTTGCGGGGGTTGAGCTTTGGCTCTTTGGTCCCGCCTCTCAACTGTCAATCAACTGGTGTACAGTTTCCTGAGCCTACTGGGCTCTATCATATCTACATTTGAAACTGTGTATGGAGTCAGCCTCCACCACATCACTGCCTAGTGCATTCCATTTACTAACTACTCTGACACTGAAAAAGTTCTTTCTAATGTCTACCAAAAAAAAGTGTTATAAGTGTATAAAAAGTGTGTGTGTGTGTGTGTGTGTGTGTGTGTGTGTGTGTGTGTGTGTGTGTGTGTGTGTGTGTGTGTGTGTGTGTGTGTGTGTGTGCGCGTGTGTGTGTGCGCGCGTGTGTGCGCGTGTGTGTGTGTGTGTGTGTGTCCAACTCGCTCCCCCTTTTCCACTCACACCCTTTAGTAGTCCATACACCCCTAACACCCCTCGTCTACCCTCCCTCGCACACCCCCTCTCACACACACACAGGTCATATAGTGCCAATGATCAAAGCAGATGCTCTCTTCGTACACTCAAACAACCAGAGTCTGTACTTTGTACGCTCAAACAACCCGAGTGTGTCTGGTTTTACCACATGTACTCTTGTACTCTAAATGTAACAGTACATGTGGTAGTGTTGGGTATTGACTAATATTACGTACAACACAAATAATAATATTTAGTTGAGCAAATATACAATAAATATGCTTTGAATAACGTGATTAACGGTAATGATAACATACACCACAATCAACGGAGTTTGGGGATATTCACAAGAAGGAAATGGGATATTAGGATGATAAACAGTCTTATAAAAGACAAACAATAACAGATAAGCTGCCGACTACCATTCACCCTCTCCACAGACAGAGAGGCCGACACACTCATGATATTCTTTGATAAAAATAATACAATCTTTCGAACGCACAAGCAAGGTCATTATTTGTTTTATTAGTTGATCAAAGTGTCCATTTGTTTGTACACAATTTTGTAATAGCATCGGTGCAACGAAATGTCATTATTGTTGAGTTTGCACGAAAAACAAATTAATGTTGAACAACTTTAGATACCCTAAATACTATGAATCATGTCTGGAGGTATGTTTTAATAGGGACCTTGCTAACTATTTATTTTGAATGGGAAAACAATATGGACACTGAAGCACTCCAAATCACCAAATATAAGCTGCAGGAAAACATAAGTTGAAAAAATCAGGTAAATATAATTAAAGAGAATTGAAAGAGAAGGTGTCAAATGACGTAGAATTATAAGACCAGTAAAGAAGCTACTCCAAAACAACATATCTAAATAACATCAGTGCGTGAGAGGTAGGAATTTAAAAGAACAGAAAATGTGTCAAATCAATGACAGACAATAACAGAATAAAAATGAAGCAGAGAACGACCAGACAGGCACATTGGTGTAAATACTATGCTGGGGGAGTGTGCAGATACAGTAATATATTGTATGAAATTACCCATTTCCAAAAAATTACATGTATATATTCAGAGAGGGAGAAGGTTGCTTTCAATAAGCTGCTCGTTAGTCCATATAGATATGTGTAAATCCTCACTAGATGAAAGGAGATTCTGTGAATTCTTTCCGACACTTTAACATGAAAGACATAACAACCTGCAGAGGGAATAAAATACAAGGAAACGACTATGCAGCACGATTATTTTTTTTTTTGATGCACAAAGCAGATTAAAAAGGTGAAAATAACTAGGAAATATTTATTTCTCGAAAACTCGAAATAGACCATACATGCACCAGTCACAACTCCTACAGCACTTCCCCTTTAAACAACACAACAACAGCCAAGCTACCAATATTAAACGAATTAATTCCCAAACCAATGCTCGCCCTGTATCGGGATGCAGATGTAATTGACCTATCAAAACCTCTCAGAAACAACAGGTAAAACGGAAATGCATTTATATTTGCTAAAATACAATGTCTAAAGTCAACAGCGAGAACTGAAGTGCGAGCGAGCTCATAAATTAACTTTTAACTGAGTTGAATGTAATGTTTGGAGCATTGACAGAAACCCATATTAGAGATTGCATTGACAGGGAAGTGTGGATGCCAAAATAAAATTTATATTGATGTAATACCAAACTGGTCAATATGATGACAATATGATGTCTGTTTACTTGGAACGAATTTATGTGCATAGAATTCTTTTTCTTTTAACTCTACAAATAATTTTACTGAGGTATTTCGAATGAAGATACAGAAGACATGAATGGGTATACAAACATCATTTAGCATCCAGAAGTCTATAAAACTTGCCGCAATGAAACCAAACTTTTATTGATTCAGTTGTGGCCCAGTCAGACGCCTCCTTTGGATCTGGTGAACTGGTAAACTAAATTTTTGTTTTTATCATGAATAAATATTGTTGGTTGTTGTATCCAGATGATGTGGTTCTGTTGTCAATAGTGGCTCGAGCCGAATGTCGCTCTGCTCAGTAATCCATTAATTACCTTACCTCCTTGCAATTTATAACGAACGAATGTCACCTAAGAATCGTGCTAACAATTTATAGTTTTGACTCTTGTTCTTGGAGTTCGTGTATCATAATCAACCAACGGAAAAGGAAATGAATAAATTCCAGTTTTTAATTAAAAAGATAATTTGAATTACCTCAATGATATTCAATGAAGAATATATAAAAGAAAAGGCCTTTAAAACTCCGTGTTAGCTGGCATATTTCATGATAAATTTAGTAACCATCGTATTGAATAATACAATCGGCATCAACAAATTAACATTACCACAACAACATTAATCACAATGATGCAATACCCAAACTGAAATTATAGGATTAATATCACAATTAAAAAAATTGCCTCGTGAATATACAATAGCTTTCTTAGCTCACAATCATGAAATGTCTTCCTGAAACACACAACTGACTCATGTCTAAAGTCATTTGCAATAACCACAATTAACTCGAGGCAAAAATTAATGAGACGATACAGTGAAATCTATTGAGCACTGCAATAATTACACTATAATACATTAACAGATCAGCAGGTAACTACCACTCATCGGAAAGGTCCAGTTGTCAGTTATCTTCCATAACAACGTCAGGTAAACTACAGATTATCGGAGCAACAATCACTATTATTATGCAACTCTATGTTTTCCGCTGGTGACATATGCAGTATCCTTGCCTTGGGCAAACATACCAGACTGTTCAGTATAGAAAGAATTTACCAAAATAGATATAAACTGGGATTCCCGATTTCCTCTCCTTCCAAAATGAAGACTTTCAATAGACAACAACTCCTCTTGATAGCTGTTAAAGATCCCCCTTAAAAAGGGGCTCCTGGTGGGGCTGTTTAGAATAGGAGGCCTCAGGCAAACAAGTCACAAGCACACCGAGGGGAAGATGAAGTGCCGCTATGAAATGCGGCGAGTTGAAACTAATTGTATTGTGTCACGTTTTGTGTTTAGATATAATGCTCTCCTATCAGGAATGTATTCAACAATAATGATGTTGCATGACGTGTTAAATTCTGAAGTAATGCTTCTGTGAATTTCAAATGTGAAAATTTTATGTACAAGAGTTTGGATAGTTGCATCACGTCACTCGACTGTTTTTTTTAATTATCTGTATGTTAATGTTCATAAATAATGTTTGTAGTCTGTTAATAGATCTGTTCATATATATTGAACAAAAACATATATATTGAGATGCTGGAGAAGCTTCACCTTCAGTTGATGAACGCGTTGAAGGTTTTTCCAACTTTGTTCAGTATATGGTTTAAAGATTCTAAATTCTGTCCCGGAATACAACATTAGAGGATGTTGCAATATTTTTAGAAAAAGCTGCTTAGAAGTTAAGTCTTTGCGAGTTAGTGGAGCATTTTATTCGCCCTTCAATAAACGTGACCTTAAGCAGCGAAGTGTATTTACTGAACTTTATTCATATTTTTTCATATTTTTATTTCTTGCATTTTCCTTCTCATTTTTTTTTTAATTTCCTTTCTTTGTATGACTAACTATTTTTTCGTAACCGATTTTCACTTCTTTGTCTATTTACCCTTCTGTCTTTCTGCATTTTTATAAGATTAATATATTTCTTGACGTTAACTTTATTATTTTTTCATGTCTTTACAAGAGATGATATACATTATGCTTCAGCTTTAATTCAGTCAGTTGTCTCGAGCACAGACCACAGCACAATCAGCACAACACGAACATGAAACAATGTATCATAGGCCTAATGGATTCCCTTAAATGTCCCGAGGCCTATAATTACAAAATGGCAAATAGTAATTTTTAGGGGTATGCACCTATTCAGTCCAGCGCAACGAAATAATTCGCATATATAAGTTAGGAATAAAGCTTCTAAATATACACCTGAATATATACCAAAACATTAGGATAGTGCGTTTATTTCTCTTGATTTTTTTTGTTTTATGAGAATGGAGATGATGCTGATGAAATGTTGTCGTTAAGAACTTAACAGCTATTGTGAAATTTCTGTTGGTTGAATCTCTGCCGGATGTGAACGAAAATGGGTTAGGTGGGATTCCATGTCAGTTCTTATCATGCAGGGGACAGTGCATATAAGAACATCTCTCGGCTTCTCAAGACTGCTAAAATGAATAGTCCAGCAATGACGGGATGATAATTTATAAGAACTATTTTCTGACTTGTTTAGGAGAAATGATGTAGGCTGGACGTAAAATGTGTGTTCAGAGTGTAAAGGAATTTGCTCCTCCCATGATTGGCAGCCGCTGCTGTCGAGTAGAAAGAAGCACAATGAATGATTATAAAAAGACAATTTAGCAACGTCATGGCCACAAAATATTCAATAATATCTAGATATAATTCAGAATGTCAATACAAATGGACACAAAATGTGTTCTTTATGCCCTGTGCAGTCTAGTTATCATCATCGCTTGTGTCTCCTCAGCCGCAAATGTAACCGACCGTCTCCTACCCCAGGTAGAAATCGCTGAAAGTTCGTGATTAATAATTCTTGCAGCAGTTGACATTTCTTCCTTTCTGTATGTGAGGGTTAAGGTCTGCATCAGTCAGTATGCATCATTAACAGTATACATCAGTTAGGGTCTTTTGCATCAGCATACGTGCTTCTGGAATGAGATGACCTACATCGTTGAAAGACATACCACAGCAGAGGGCCAAGCACACTACACTGTGAAGCGTTGGCACCAATTGAGTGGCTTTCGGATTCTGCATCATTGAGGTCCGTTCTTGAAGGTAGTCATTTAATAACTTGACCCGATCAAAGGCTCATGCTATGTTTAGAGCACCAACACAGCTGGCCTTGGACTCATCCAGTGACTGATGTCACTTAGTGGAGAGATTTAGCATGAGAACACTCTTTCTAAAACCATACTGTCTATCACATATTAGCCGGTGATGAAAAAAATTATATTTGCTGAGTTATTAACAATTCTAGGATTTTGCCAGTAATGGAGAGCAGTGACACTGGTCTGTAATTACCAACCATTGAGCGGCTCTTCTTTTTGTTTACTGGAACAACATCTGTCTTTTTCCATAAGAATGTGCAAATTCCTTGAGTTGGAAGAGACATGTGAGAGGTGGAGCCAACAGGTCAGCGCAGCTGCGTAGTAGTCGTGGACTGACCTTATCTGGCCCCACAGCTTTGTGTGTCTAGCGTTATAAGGAGACAGAGAACTTCAGCCTGCTGTATAACCACTTCAGTCATCCTAGGTACACTGCTTGGGGTAAGATGTGGAGGCTGACGTTCAGGATCAGGGACTTGCATCTGGCCAGCAATTATATTCTTAATCAACATTTTTCCCTTCCATTGATCTATTTATTCACCCCTCCTTCCATGGCCTCAATAATTTTTGTCTCCCTTTGCCTCCTATCTCTTTTTCATTTCCTCCTCTTGTGCACTCTTTTTTTCTCACTCCCTGTCCTATCCCTCACTTTCTCCCTCACACTCCTCACTTCCAGTGTGATTATATGTCACCCAAGGGGTCGCTCTCCACATTCTCTTTCTATTCTCTCTTTCCTTCTCCCTGAGGTCTCTCCTTTCGTATATGTTTTCTATTTCCATTCCACTTTTGTTGTCTCTTCGCTTTAACGTTTGTGTGTTGTTCTCCTGAGGTCTCCTCTCTCCACCCTTACGACTTTCTCACATTTCTTTTCCTTCTGCATAGCTTCCCATTTGTTTCTCCTCTGCTTTCTCTTCGTGTGTGTGTTTCCTCTGTGCTTTCTCTTCATATTTGTTTCCCTTTGATCTCTCTTTATTCGTGTTTTCCAACTACTTCTCAATTGTTTCGTCCCCTCTTATCCTTTGGTTTCTTTTGCTACATTTTTTCTTAATTAAAGTTCCCCCTCGGATCATCTTATCATTTCTCACCTGTTTACCCCATATTTTCCTTTATTGTTCGTGCGTTTCCTTGTCCCATCTCGGCTCTCGTCTCGTTCCATTCTTCTCACAACCTCCTCGTTTATTTAACGTCTTCTCACTTGGGCCTCACACTAAGCTTCCTGCTCAGGTTATTTCCACTTTTCCTCTCTCATTATTCCTTCACATTTAATGTCTCTTTTCCACTTCTCTTACCCTCGTACCATATTCCCATTCCATTTTCTCTCCCCTCTCTTGACCACACACACTATCCCCTCATCTCATTTCCTTCCCCTGCCCTCTCCCTCACACCATCCCCTCTTTTCATTTCCTTTCCCCTCTTCCACCTCCCCTCTTCCACCTCCCCTCACCCTCACCCTGTTCCCGTCATCCCGTGAGAGACGACAGCTCCCTGGCGCACCCTGGTGTGGCTGTGTAGGGTGCTGGAGGCCGTCTACCTGGAGTGTTTGGTGAACTTCACGCTGATACGGTACACCTAGTGTAGAAATATTTTATGTAGCATGCATCAGAAGTGTGTGTGTGTGTTTGTGATAACCTAAGTGTAAATACCTAACCTAAGTGTAAATACCTAAGTGTGTAGTTACTGGATGAGAGCGACGCTCGTGGTGTCTCGTCTTCCCAGTACTCGTTGTCGTATATCGCTTTTAAACTATTGACGGTTTTGGCCTCCACCACCTTCCCACTTTGCTTGTTCCAACCGTCTACCACTGTTTGCAAAAGAACTTTTCTCAATATATCTTCGGCACCTTCATTTTCTTAGCACGAATCTGTGTTCTCTTGTTCGTGAAGGTTTCAGGAATTCCTCTTTATCAATTTGGTCTATTCCGATTAATATTTTGTAGGTGGTGATCATATCACCTCTCTTCTATCTTCTACTTTTGGCATGTTTACGCTTCTAGTCTCTCCTCGTAACTCTTGTTTTTCAGTTCCGGAAGCCATTTTGCCGCCTGTCATTGCACTTTTTCGGTTTCTTTATGTGCTTCTTGAGATTTGGGCACCATATAACTGCTGCATAATCCAATTTTGGTGTGACAAACGTCATGAACAATTTATTTAGTATTTCACCATCCATAAAATTAAATGCAAGTCTGACGTTGGAAAGCGACGCATACGCTCCTCTCACAGTGTTCTTAATGTGTTTCACTGACGACAGCTTACTATCCAAAACCACACCTAGGTCTCGTTCTTTATTAGAGCTATGTAATTTCTTTCCACATAATTTGTGAGTTGTGTGTGGTCTATTTTCTCCTCGTCCACATTTCATAACTCGGCATTTATGAACAGGGAATTCCATTTGCCACTTAACGCTCCAAGCACTTATTTTATCTAGATTATTTTGAAGCGCATTACAATCGTCTGCGCCTGTCTTCCCCAGTATCTTAGCATCATTTGCAAACATTTTCATATAATTCTGTATAACTTCTGGTAGATCGTTTATGTAGACGATGAACATTACTGTTGCAGAACTGAGCCTTGTGGTACTCCGCGAGTAACACTCTTCGAGTCAGATACATTGTCACGGATTACTACCCTCATCTTTCTGCCAGTTAGACAAATTTTCATCCATGTCAGAAGTCTCCCTGTCACCCTTCCAACGTATTCCAGTTTCAAGAACAGCCTCTTGTGTAGGACACTTTTAAAAGTATTTTTTAGGTACAGATGTACACAGTCAACCCAACCACCTCTTTCCTGCAGTTTCTCTGAGGCTGTATCATAAAGCTAAGGAGATTTGTTAGCCTGGATCTTCCTGTTCGAAAATCATACTGTCTGTAAGATTTTATGGCATTATTCTCTAGGTATTCAACTCATTTGTGTGTGTGTGTGTGTGTGCGTGTGTGTGTGTGTGTGTGTGTGTGTGTGTATGTGTGTGTGTGTGTGTGTACTCACCTAATTGTACTCACCTAATTGAGCTTGCGGGGGTTGAGCTTTGGCTCTTTGGTCCCGCCTCTCAACTGTCAATCAACTGTTGTACAGATTCCTGAGCCTACTGGGCTCTATCATATCTACATTTGAAACTGTGTATGGAGTCAGCCTCCACCACATCACTTCCTATTGCATTCCATTTATTAACTACTCTGACACTGAAAAAATTCTTTCTAACGTCTCTGTGGCTCATCTGGGAAAGTGTGTGTGTGTGTGTACTCACCTAGTTGTACTCACCTAGTTGTGTTTGCGGGGGTTGAGCTCTGGCTCTTTGGTCCCGCCTCTCAACCGTCAATCATATCTATCTGTGTGTGTGTGTGTGTGTGTGTGTGTGTGTGTGTGTGTGTGTGTGTGTGTGTGTGTGTGTGTGTGTGTGTGTGTGTGTGTGTGTGTGTGTGTGTGTGTGTGTGTGTGTGTGTGTGTGTGTGTGTGTGTGGGGGTGTGTGTGTGTTTCTGTGCGTGTGTGTGTGTGTGTGTGTACTCACCTAATTGTGCTTGCGGGGGTTGAGCTCAGGCTCTTTGGTCGCGCCTCTCAACTGTCAATCAACTAATGTAGAGATTCCTGAGCCTACTGGGCTCTGTCATATCTACACTTGAAGCTGTGTATGGAGTCAGCCTCCACCACATCACTTCCTAATGCATTCCATTTGTCTACTACTCTGACACTGAAAAAATTCTTTCTAACGTTTCTATGGCTCATTTTGCACTCAATTTCCACCTGTGTCCCATGGTGCATGTGCCTCTTGTGTTAAAAAGTCTGTCTTTATCTACCCAATCAATTCCTCTGAGAATCTTGTATGTCGTGATCATGTCCCCTCTAAATCTTCTGTCTCCCAGTGACGTGAGATTCAGATCCCGTAGTCTCTCCTCGTAGCTCATATCCCTCAGTTCGGGTACTAATCTGGGTGCAAACCTTTGAATCTTTTCCAGTTTAGTCTTATGCCTGACTAGATATGGACTCCACGCTGGAGCCGCATACTCCAGGATTGGTCTGACATATGTGGTATAAAAAGTTCTCAAAGATTCCTTACACAAGTTTCTAAAGGGC
The DNA here is from genome assembly GCA_020271785.1 of Procambarus virginalis. Taxonomy (NCBI): domain Eukaryota; kingdom Metazoa; phylum Arthropoda; class Malacostraca; order Decapoda; family Cambaridae; genus Procambarus; species Procambarus virginalis. The sequence goes on along the minus strand of WNGS01003388.1, from coordinate 9,932,335 downwards.
GTTCTTATGTTAGTTAACCTGGCATATGCCGCTGATGTTATCCTCTTGATTTGAGCTTCAAGGGACAGGTCTGGCGTGATATCAACCCCTCAGGTCTTTCTCTCTCTCAGACTCTTGAAGTATTTCATCTCCCAAATGATACCTTGAATCTGGTCTCTCCTGCTCCCGACACCTCTCTTCATTACATTGCATTTGCTTGCGTTAAACTCTAACAACTATTTGTTTGACCATTCCTGCATCTTGTCCAGGTCTTCTTGAAGCCTCAAGCTGCCCTCCTTTGTCTTAATCCTTCTCATAATTTTCGCGTCGTCAGCAAACATTGGGAGGAATGAGTCTATACCCTCTGGGAGATCATTTACGTATGTCAGAAACAGAATAGATTCGAGTACAGAGCCCTGTGGGACTCCACTAGCGACTTCACGTCAATCTGTGGTTTTACCTCTCACTGTAACTCTCTTCTTCCTATTGCTTAAGTACTCCTTTATCTACTGGAGCGCCCTACCTGTTACTCCTGCCTGTTTCTCCAGCTTATGCATCAGCCTTTTATGGGGTACTGTGTCAAGGGCTTTTCGACAATCCAAAAAAATGCAGACCGCCATCCTTCTCTTTCTTGCTTAATCTTTGTCACCTGATCGTAGAATTCTATTAACCTGTAAAGCAAGATTTGTGTGTGTGCGTGTGTGTGTATGTATTCACCTAGTTGTACTTGCGGGGATTTAGCTCTGCTTTTTCGGCCCGCCTCTCAACTGTCAATCAACTGTTTCTACTGCTACTATTTCCCCCCCCACACACACACACACGAGGAAGCAGCCCATGGCAGGTCACTAACTCCCAGGTACCTATTTACTGCAAGGTAACAGGGGCATAGGGTGAAAGAAACTCTGCCCATCGTTTCTCGCCGGCGCCCGGAATCGAACCCGGGACCACAGGATCCCGGGTTCCCAGCGTGCTGTCCGCTCAACCACCGGCCATGTGAGGTGTGTGTGTATTCACCTAGTTGTATTCATCTAGTAGTGTTTGCGGAGGTTGAGCTTTGCTCTTTCGACCCGCCTCTCAACTGTCAATCAACTGTTTACTAACTACTTTTTTCTTCCACCCCCCCCCCCAGGAAGCAGCCCGTGACAGCTGACTAACTCCCAGGTACCTATTTACTGCTAAATAACAGGGGCATTCAGGGTTAAAGAAACTTTGCCCATTTGTTTCTGCCTCGTGCGGGAATCGAACCCGCGCCACAGAATTACGAGTACTGCGCGCTATCCACCAGGCTTCGAGGCCACCCCATGTGTGTGTGTGTGTGTGTGTGTGTGTGTGTGTGTGTGTGNTCTGGTATGTGGTCCTGGTGCATGTTGTGTTGGTGTTGTGTCTGTGGTCCTGGTGCATGTAGTGTTGGTGTGTCTGGTCTGTGGTCCTGGTGCATGAAGTGTTGGTGTGTCTGGTATGTGGTCCTGGTGCATGTAGTGTTGGTGTGTCTGGTATGTGGTCCTGGTGCATGTAGTGTTGGGGTGTCTGGTCTGTGGTCCTGGTGCATGTAGTGTTGGTGTGTGTGGTCTGTGGTCCTGGTGTATGTAGTGTTGGTGTGTCTGGTCTGTGGTCCTGGTGCATGTAGTGTTGGTGTGTCTGGTATGTGGTCCTGGTGCATGTAGTGTAGGTGTGTCTGGTGTGTGGTCCTGGTGCATGTAGTGTTGGTGTGTCTGGTATGTGGTCCTGGTGCATGTAGTGTTGGTGTCTGGTCTGTGGTCCTGGTGCATGAGTGTTGGTGTGTGTGGTCTGTGGTCCTGGTGCATGTAGTGTTGGTGTGTCTGGTCTGTGGTCCTGGTGCATGAAGTGTTGCTGTGTCTGGTATGTGGTCCTGGTGCATGTAGTGTTGGTGTGTCTGGTATGTGGTCCTGTGCATGTAGTGTTGGTGTGTCTGGTCTGTGGTCCTGGTGCATGTAGTGTTGGTGTGTGTGGTCTGTGGTCCTGGTGCATGTAGTGTTGGTGTGTCTGGTATGTGGTCCTGGTGCATGTAGTGTTGGTGCGTCTGGTATGTGGTCCTGGTGCATGTAGTGTTGGTGTGTCTGGTCTGTGGTCCTGGTGCATGAAGTGTTGGTGTGTGTGGTCTGTGGTCCTGGTGCATGTAGTGTTGGTGTGTCTGGTCTGTGGTCCTGGTGCATGTAGTGTTGGTGTGTCTGGTATGTGGTCCTGGTGCATGTGGTGTTGGTGTGTCTGGTGTGTGGTCCTGGTGCATGTAGTGTTGGTGTGTCTGGTCTGTGGTCCTGGTGCATGTAGTGTTGGTGTGTCTGGTATGTGGTCCTGGTGCATGTGGTGTTGGTGTGTCTGGTGTGTGGTCCTGGTGCATGTAGTGTTGGTGTGTCTGGTCTGTGGTCCTGGTGCATGAAGTGTTGGTGTGTCTGGTATGTGGTCCTGGTGCATGTAGTGTAGGTGTGTCTGGTGTGTGGTCCTGGTGCATGTAGTGTTGGTGTGTCTGGTATGTGGTCCTGGTGCATGTAGTGTTGGTGTGTCTGGTCTGTGGTCCTGGTGCATGTGGTGTAGGGGTGTCTGGTGTGTGGTCCTGGTGCATGTAGTGTTGGTGTGTCTGGTCTGTGGTTCTGGTGCATGTGGTGTTGGTGTGTATGGTGTGTGGTCCTGGTGCATGTGGTGTTGGTGTGTCTGGTCTGTGGTCCTGGTGCATGTGGTGTTGGTGTGTATGGTCTGTGGTTCTGGTGCATGTGGTGTTGGTGTGTATGGTGTGTGGTCCTGGTGCATGTGGTGTTGGTGTGTATGGTTTGTGATCCTGGTGCATGTGGTGTTGTGTGTGGTGTGTGGTCCTGGTGCATGTGGTGTTGGTGTTATGGGTGTGGTCCTGGTGCATGTGGTGTTGGTGTGTCTGGTCTGTGGTCCTGGTGCATGAAGTGTTGGTGTGTCTGGTATGTGGTCCTGGTGCATGTGGTGTAGGGTGTCTGGTCTGTGGTCCTGGTGCATGTGGTGTTGGTGTGTCTGGTATGTGGTTCTGGTGCATTTGGTGTAGAGGCGTCTGGTGTGTGGTCCTGGTGCATGTAGTGTTGGTGTGTCTGGTATGTGGTCCTAGTGCTATGTGTAGGGTGTCTGGTCTGTGGTCCTGGTGCATGAAGTGTTGGTGTGTCTGGTCTGTGGTCCTGGTGCATGTGGTGTAGGTGTCTGGTCTGTGGTCCTGGTGCATGTAGTGTTGTGTGTCTGGTATGTGGTCCTAGTGCATGTGGGTGTTGTGTGTCTGGTGTGTGGTCCTGGTGCATGTAGTGTTGGTGTGTCTGGTCTGTGGTCCTGGTGCATGTAGTGTTGGTGTGTCTGGTATGTGGTCCTGGTGCATGTGGTGTTGGTGTGTCTGGTGTGTGGTCCTGGTGCATGTAGTGTTGGTGTGTCTGGTATGTGGTCCTGGTGCATGTAGTGTTGGTGTGTCTGGTCTGTGGTCCTGGTGCATGAAGTGTTGGTGTGTGTGGTCTGTGGTCCTGGTGTATGTAGTGTTGGTGTGTCTGGTATGTGGTCCTGGTGCATGTAGTGTTGGTGTGTCTGGTATGTGGTCCTGGTGCATGTAGTGTTGGTGTGTCTGGTCTGTGGTCCTGGTGCATGTAGTGTTGGTGTGTGTGGTCTGTGGTCCTGGTGCATGTAGTGTTGGTGTGTCTGGTATGTGGTCCTGGTGCATGTAGTGTTGGTGTGTCTGGTATGTGGTCCTGGTGCATGTAGTGTTGGTGTGTGTGGTCTGTGGTCCTGGTGCATGTAGTGTTGGTGTGTCTGGTATGTGGTCCTGGTGCATGTAGTGTTGGTGTGTCTGGTATGTGGTCCTGGTGCATGTAGTGTTGGTGTGTCTGGTGTGTGGTCCTGGTGCATGTAGTGTTGTGTGTCTGGTCTGTGGTCCTGGTGCATGTAGTGTTGGTGTGTCTGGTATGTGGTCCTGGTGCATGTGGTGTTGGTGTGTCTGGTGTGTGGTCCTGGTGCATGTAGTGTTGGTGTGTCTGGTCTGTGGTCCTGGTGCATGTAGTGTTGGTGTGTCTGGTATGTGGTCCTGGTGCATGTAGTGTTGGTGTGTCTGGTATGTGGTCCTGGTGCATGTAGTGTTGGTGTGTCTGGTCTGTGGTCCTGGTGCATGAAGTGTTGGTGTGTGTGGTCTGTGGTCCTGGTGCATGTAGTGTTGGTGTGTCTGGTCTGTGGTCCTGGTGCATGTAGTGTTGGTGTGTCTGGTATGTGGTCCTGGTGCATGTAGTGTTGGTGTGTCTGGTATGTGGTCCTGGTGCATGTAGTGTTGGTGTGTCTGGTCTGTGGTCCTGGTGCATGTAGTGTTGGTGTGTGTGGTCTGTGGTCCTGGTGCATGTAGTGTTGGTGTGTCTGGTATGTGGTCCTGGTGCATGTAGTGTTGGTGCGTCTGGTATGTGGTCCTGGTGCATGTAGTGTTGGTGTGTCTGGTCTGTGGTCCTGGTGCATGAAGTGTTGGTGTGTGTGGTCTGTGGTCCTGGTGCATGTAGTGTTGGTGTGTCTGGTCTGTGGTCCTGGTGCATGTAGTGTTGGTGTGTCTGGTATGTGGTCCTGGTGCATGTGGTGTTGGTGTGTCTGGTGTGTGGTCCTGGTGCATGTAGTGTTGGTGTGTCTGGTCTGTGGTCCTGGTGCATGTAGTGTTGGTGTGTCTGGTATGTGGTCCTGGTGCATGTGGTGTTGGTGTGTCTGGTGTGTGGTCCTGGTGCATGTAGTGTTGGTGTGTCTGGTCTGTGGTCCTGGTGCATGAAGTGTTGGTGTGTCTGGTATGTGGTCCTGGTGCATGTAGTGTAGGTGTCTCTGGTGTGTGGTCCTGGTGCATGTAGTGTTGGTGTGTCTGGTATGTGGTCCTGGTGCATGTAGTGTTGGTGTGTCTGGTCTGTGGTCCTGATGCATGTGGTGTAGGGGCGTCTGGTGTGTGGTCCTGGTGCATGTAGTGTTGGTGTGTCTGGTCTGTGGTTCTGGTGCATGTGGTGTTGGTGTGTATGGTGTGTGGTCCTGGTGCATGTAGTGTTGGTGTGTCTGGTCTGTGGTCCTGGTGCATGTGGTGTTGGTGTGTATGGTCTGTGGTTCTGGTGCATGTGGTGTTGGTGTGTATGGTGTGTGGTCCTGGTGCATGTGGTGTTGGTGTGTATGGTCTATGGTCCTGGTGCATGTGGTGTTGGTGTGTATGGTGTGTGGTCCTGGTGCATGTGGTGTTGGTGTGTATGGTGTGTGGTCCTGGTGCATGTGGTGTTGGTGTGTCTGGTCTGTGGTCCTGGTGCATGTTGTGTTGGTGTGTCTGGTGTGTGGTCCTGGTGCATGTAGTGTTGGTGTGTCTGGTATGTGGTCCTAGTGCATGTGTAGGGGCGTCTGGTCTGTGGTCCTGGTGCATGAAGTGTTGGTGTGTCTGGTATGTGGTCCTGGTGCATGTGGTGTAGGGGCGTCTGGTCTGTGGTCCTGGTGCATGTGGTGTTGGTGTGTCTGGTATGTGGTCCTAGTGCATTTGGTGTAGGGGCGTCTGGTGTGTGGTCCTGGTGCATGTAGTGTTGGTGTGTCTGGTATGTGGTCCTAGTGCATGTGGTGTAGGGGCGTCTGGTCTGTGGTCCTGGTGCATGAAGTGTTGGTGTGTCTGGTCTGTGGTCCTGGTGCATGTGGTGTAGGGGCGTCTGGTCTGTGGTCCTGGTGCATGTAGTGTTGGTGTGTCTGGTATGTGGTCCTAGTGCATGTGGTGTAGGGGCGTCTGCCCTTGAGTCCTGTTATTATTCGCTCCTGGAAAAAGTGTAAATATTTTACCTTAGACACGGATGAATTCGTAGTTCTCAAAGTTGTGGTCAATTAATCTGATGAACAAAAAAAATAATCATTAAGCGTGTTGGAGGTGAAACTTACAGTCTGGGGAACGCATGTTTGGCGGGAAGAGATGTATATATATCACATTTTAAAGTTTGCGTGTGAATATTTTATTAGAAAGTGAGTAAGTGTTATATTGGCGTTTGTCGCGAATGGTCAAGCTATATTAGAGGCAATTTTAGAGGTGATAGCGAGAGAGCGAACGTATATGTGCAAACAGATTTGGTTCGTTTATAAAGTGTGTGTGTGTGTATGTGTGTGTGTGTGTGTGTGTGTGTGTGTGTGTGTGTGTGTGTGTGTGTGTGTGTGTGTGTGTGTGTGTGTGTGTGGTGTGTGTGTGTGTGTGTGTGTGTGTGTATGTGTGTGTGTACTCACCTATTTGTACTCACCTATTTGTGCTTGCAGGATCGAGCATTGACTCTTGGATCCCGCCTTTCCAGCTATCAGTTGTTTACAGCAATGACTCCTGTCCCATTTCCCTATCATACCTAGTCTTTAAAGTATGAATAGTATTTGCTTCCACAACCTGTTCCCCAAGTGCATTCCATTTTTCCACTACTCTCACGCTAAAAGAAAACTTCCTAACATCTCTGTGACTCATCTGAGTTTCCAGTTTCCACCCATGTCCCCTCGTTCTGTTATTATTACGTGTGAACATTTCATCTATTTCCACTTTGTCAATTCCCCTGAGTATTTTATATGTCCCTATCATATCTCCTCTCTCCCTTCTTTTCTCTAGTGTCGTAAGGTTCAGTTCCTTCAGACGCTCTTCATATCCCATCCCTCGTAACCTGGGACAAGCCTCGTCGCAAACCTCTGAACCTTCTCCAGTTTCCTTATGTGTTTCTTCAGGTGGGGGCTCCATGATGGCGCGGCATACTCTAAGACAGGTCTCACGTAGGCAGTGTAAAGCGCCCTAAAAGCCTCCCCATTTAGGTTTCTGAATGAAGTTCTAATTTTCGCCAGTGTAGAGTACGCTGCTGTCGTTATCCTATTTATATGTGCCTCAGGAGTTAGATTAGGTGTCACATCCACTCCCAGATCTCTTTCTCGAATCGTTACAGGTAGGCTGTTCCCCTTCATTGTGTACTGTCCCTTTGGTCTCCTATCACCTGATCCATTTCCATAACTTTACATTTACTGGTGTTAAACTCCAGTAACTGGAGTCTAAACTCTGTGTGTGTGTGTGTGTGTGTGTGTGTGTG
>WNGS01003388.1:9910958-9925216 GCA_020271785.1 Procambarus virginalis | reverse complement strand
AAACACCGGCCTGAAGGACCCGAGAACAAAACAACAGAATGAACAAACGGAAGTATTACAAAAAATGCAATAAGAACATACACCACACAATAAGCCACACAAATTCAAAACAAAAACTAAACAACACGTAAGCATAAAATAAAAAACACATAGAGCACGTTAACAACATGAAAGTTAAGACATGAGGCAGAACACACACACACCCAAAACACCCGCCTCGCCACAAAACAAAGGGAGAGGCACGGGCACAAACTACCAGAAGGCAGACAAAACAGCCAGAAGGGCACACAGCACAAAATAATACAATCACTCGTATTTGCGCGGAAACGCATCCCGAGAGAAGCGTACATGGTACGCCTCCCATCGTAACCACTGCCAAGGGTCATGACCATCACCGGGGACGCCATCTTATCCGGGACGTTGGCCACAAACACCCGCAACATGGCACCCAAACCGTATCACACTGAACCGAGTGACCGGTACATGGTCCCACACCTCATCGCCGAAAGGTAGCTCAGCAACCGCGACCAGTGACCCGACGGCATCACAGACTTCGGTGACACGGCCAAGTGCCCAACGGTCAACCTCCGAGGAGGGAGCGTGGTAGAAGGCACCACCACAGGGGCACAGCGCCCACGGGCACACCACCGGACGACCGCGGGGGAACCGAACCGCGCACATCTTTCCGTAAGGTCACCACCAGGCCACGCCCAGACCCACCATCCCCACTCACTCCGGCAGCGGAGGCCACCACTCCCCACCGCGGAGAGGCCCCGGCGGAGAAGGAACAGCAGGCACACCCGAGACACGGACACCAATGTCAGCAGGCGCATGACGTCCGCCACCACTAACTGCGGAGCCAGCAACGTAACCGGAACCACTCCATCCACACCCGAGGCCTCACAGTCACTAAAGTCCCCAACATCGGCCCAGGTAGACGACGAAGGCGGGATCGTTTGGGCACCGGCTGAGATCGTCAGAGCCGGAAGCCGACCCAGAAACATGGGCACTATAGCCGGACGAACTGACGTCCGCCGCAAAACGGCAGCAGCCTCGACCACAGGGGGAACCGGACCACACACAACAGGGGACCCCACAGCCACCCCAGCACCCAGCACAGCCGGGATCCGAGGCGAGGATGAGGCCAGGCACAGGCGCAGCAGCTGAAGACAGGTGAGCAGACGGTGAGGAGGGTCGCAGCAGAAGGCCCACTGGAGCAGCAGGGACAGGAGCAGGAGTACACCGATGGCAGCGCAACATCCGGAGAGGGCCGGCGACATTCGGGGAGAACGTCAGGCGACGCCGGGGTAGCCGCAACAACGAGCGGGTCGGTCACTGCATCCCGGAGTCCTCGTCCAGGGAAGTGGAGGGAAATCTTCGTCCCGGAATAGGTTGACAGGAGCAACCGGAGCCGCATCGCACCCGGCAGCCTGATGCCCCACCAGGCCACACCGGAAACAGGTCCGAGGCTGTCGGGCATAGTAACCCGGATGTAGCACCCAGGAGCCGGACCGAAGATGGAATATCCGACCGCAGGCGCATCCCCAAGGGGTGTTCGTCCGTCTCCCGGCATACCTCCCAGAGGATATCGTGTTGACCCTCACACTGATGACCGCTCCAAACCGCTGAAAGTAACGCCGAAGAAGATCCGCGGGAAACTCCAGGGGCCCCATGCACACTGACATAAGTCAGCGCCACTCCGGTCAGATATGGAGACAGAGCCGGCACCACCCGGCATCGACAACGAGCGTCCCTCGTAACGACTGAGGAATTCACGGTATACTTCCTCCGTCACAAGCTTGATGACAACTCGATGGGCAGTCACAAGCTCAATACCGTCAACGTCCATCACAGGGACATGAAGCAAGTCGCACAGAACCAAGGCTATTTCCGGATATCCAGCACGACCAGTGAACTCCAGGCCCACGGAGTTCACGCGCTTGATAGATGGAAGGGGACCACCCATGGTAAGCTCACCACGTCAACACGCAGCCGCAGCAACAACAGGGGGGGGGGGGGCAGAAACTCCCACACCCCCTCTGGTGACGAAAACGGCAAACACCTCAAACACCTGAGGCCAGACGACACGTCTGTACCCCACGGCAGCTCAGGCGGACTCTAGGTTTATACCCACACTTGATACTACCACGTAGCTCACCCTTGCATTTATCACCTCAAATCCTTCTTGAATTTCTGCAACGCAATAATTATTCAACCTGTTTGTGTTCAACTGAACATCAGATATTCAATGCACATAAAATTTGCAGTAATAAACATAAAATCAAATGAATTTCAACACCACTGGTAATCCTTCTGCAGAAATATCTACAAGATAAATATTCATAACACAGCAACACACCGCCTAAAACACTGCAACACCAATTTCCACACGTCTTGCATGAAAACGCATCAAGACGCCAGAATACATGACCACCAAACACTAATAACAGCTTCACAGCACAAGAGGCTTCACTAAACACCACAAACACACCCCATGAGCGAACCAACACCGTCAGTTCAGTAAACCAACACCAACACAACACTTAGCCGCTGGTAATCCTTAATTACCCGACTTACAGTAGTTAGACACAATCACAGTAGCCACGCATTACCCCTCACTGACACTTTCATAACGTCACCTTGACGCCAATAAAGCAACAGTAACCCTAAGCACTTCAAACGCCAATAAGCGCTCCGCATTCCGCGCCATTCCAACCCGATGCTAATGCACATTACGCTACAGTGAATCCACTCTGGCGTTCAATGCGCAACTGCAGACTGCGTTACTCTACATTTAGGAGTTCATTGCCAATACACGCTGCATTTCAATTCAGCTTGGCATCTACTACAAACCGCATTTGCCTACACCAGCGGGTGTATCTCCAATACACACTGTGGAACCGCTTGGGACGCCTCACACCCTCCAGGAGCACTCGTCGGTATTCCTCAAGAACACTCTCCACAGTGCTGTGTTTCACAACAACATATTTCCCAAGCATTAACCACGTTAATCCTAGTCGTTATTTTAAGGCCTCGTTATGCGCAACTGTTCCCTCGATCCAAAATATAGCGCAGGGGTTGAACTACAGAGGCGAGGGTTCCCACTACAGAGGCTAGGGTTCACACTAAAGAGGCGATGGTTCCCAATACTGAGGTGGGGAGTCATACATCAGAGGCGGAGGTTCCCACTACAGAGGCGAGGGTTCCCACTACAGAGGCCGGGGTCCCACTACAGAGGTACGGGTTCCCACTACAAATGTGAGGGTTCACACTACAGAGGCGAAAGTTCACACTGCAGAGGAGAGGGTTCACACTACAGAGGCAGGGTTCCCACTACAGAGGGCAAGGTTCACACTACAGAGGCGAAAGTTCACACTACAGAGGCGAGGGGTTCCCACTGCAGAGGCGAGGGTTCCCACTACAGAGGCCGGGGTTCCACTACAGAGGCAGGGATTCCAGCGACAGAGGAGAGGTTTCACACTACAGAGGAGAGGGTTCACTACAGAGGCGAGGGTTCACACTACAGAGGCAGGGGTTCCCACTACAAAGGAGAGGGTTCACACTACAGAGGCGAGAGTTCACACTACAGAGGAGAGGGTTCACACTACAGAGGCGAGGGTTCACACTAGAGGCGAGGGTTCACACTACAGTGGCGAGGGTTCACACTACAAAGACAAGGGTTCACACTGCAGAGGTGAGGGTTCACACTACAGAGGCGAGGGTTCACACTACAGAGGCGAGGGTTCACATTACAGAGGCGAGGGTTCTAAAGTTTCTGAAGCCACTAGAACCACAACATAAGCCCAACAGAGACAGTGCCTTTTACCTATTTTGTAAAATTTGTGTGGATCCCATCCCATGTTGGAGTTGGAAAACATTACTGTGTAGATAAATTGGCCAATGAGGCTTGCAGGAAAGAAAACATTGATTATGACTTTGGACTATCTAATGCAATTATTAGGAACATACAAATTAAAGAAATTAATTCCGATTTAGAAAAACTAAGAAATGCCCAGAGACCTGAAAGCTGCAGTATTAATAGCTATGACAACTTTTGTAACAATAGGTATTAGTATGGTCAGCACAGTAACCGGACCAGGCAATGTGATGTAGTCATTGCGCGAATTTCCCTTGGCTATAGGCCCATCTGGCGGGTTAGTGAGGCTGAGTAATTACCAGAATATTCAGATTGTAAAATCTGTGATAAACCTTTAAAGTATTCACTAGAACACTATATTTTTTTTTATTTATAAAAAAATACACAAGATACAAGGAACAAAACAGGCAACTGCAGAAGAAACAATACATAAATACACACAGAACAAACATAACAAAGTAATAAGACAAGAAACAAACCTAACATACACCGTAAGAACCAAAAATGTAAACACAGAACACAAAGCACAAAACAGAAAACCCTAACGGGCAATGGATACATTACAAGAACCAGAACGGTACAAATAAACAGTACAAGAAATAAATAACATAAAACACAATGAAGAAAAGTAAAACTCAATGTACAAAGTACATTGGACAGGCAACATCAAAAGCAACAAAACAGGAATACATACAGGATAAACATAACAAGAAAATAAGACATGAAAACAACCCAAACATACACAAAATAACCAAAATGAAGAACACAAGACAAAAAACAGAAAACAAAAACACCTAAACGTGCATTGGATACATAACAAAAAAAAGTTACAAATAAGCAACACAAGAAATAAATAACAGAAAACAGTGACAGACATAAACACCTACACACTGCCAGTACACACGGAGCACCGGCGATGCCAAACCAAAAAGCCAGACAAAACATACCAGAACAGGCCCACACAGGAGCCAGGAACAAACACCGACACCACACACAAGGACACCCTCCTGTGCACCCAGGCACCGGGAAACAAAACCACACACACACACACACACATACAAGAGCAAACACCAAGCAATACAAGAAACAACACACACACACAAACATAACCCAACCACACAGATCACTCATACTTATCCTGGTACTCCTGAGCCAGAAAGCATAAGCAGTAAGCTGCTCAAACAAACAGGTCGTCTTCAGTATTCGGAGAATCCAGAGACGCACGAGGCCGAGGCATTAATTCCGGCACTCCAGTGACAAAACCCCGCACACGTGGAACCCAAATGGAAGAAGAGGACCACGAACAGGTTGCACCAGGTCATCAAATTCAAAGTTCAAAAGGGAATGTCCATCGTACACCTTCCTAGTCGAGAAGATGAGAGGGAAAGGGTTTCCTTCCAGGGGGTCAGTCACAGGGTCGCGCACTTGTAAGCACATCGGGTGCCGCACAGGGGGAGCCCTCAGCCGTGCCAGGGCCCCAGCCAACGGAACAGGAGCAGAGGCCCCCCAGCGCACATCCTTCGTCAGCACCACGACGAGATCTCGATCACCAGGGGCAACCGCCATATGGAGAGGAGCCACCAGGAGGAGGCGCAGGGGCAGACACAGGAAGCAGCACAGGAGGCATCACAGAGCCACCCACAGCATCATCACACTCATCAGCCCATGCCTGGGAAGGCGACGCATCCCTATCCTGACGAGAACGCTTAGGAACGGGCCGCAGATCATCGGAGCTGTCACCCCCAGCAGGTGGCGCCCGAGAAGAGCCGTCGGTAGACTGCCCCAAAGCCAGGGTAGCACGACCACACAGAATGTCAGCCTCAGCGACGCAGGGGACAAGGACACTGAAACCGGAGAACCAACAGGCGCGGCTGGCCGAAGGGAAGGGACTCACACAGGTGAGGGAGCCCGCGATAACAACTGAATGGGCAGAGAAGAAGAGGCGCCATAGGCAAAGAACCCCTCGGAAGTGAAGAGGACGACTGCGGGGGCGGGGCTGTACACACCACCACTTCGTCACGTGCACCACCATAACTCGTACACACTGGCTCACCAGCCAAAATACCCGGGACCACCACCGGGTTAGCAGGCGGCGGGGAAACCTCCCCACCCATCTCATCATAAGGCGACAGTCCCCGAGCCTCCAACAAAGGGAAATTCTCTTCTCGAAATAAGTAAATAGGCGCAGCCACCACGCCAATACAAACGGCCGGCAGGTGCCCTTCAAGGCCACAACGAAAACATGTTCTTGGCTGCCCCTGTCTAAAATGCCCGCATAGTGTACCCCATCAAGGTAACTGTGGATGGAACAGGGGATTTGAGCCTCATGGCGAGAGTCCGGGTACCACAGGAGACTCCACGTCACCTGCCGGAAGAGATGGAGTTCATACGGAGGAAAACCACCGTCCCATATTGGCCAAATTACCTCCGAAGCAGGGCCTCCGAAAACTCGAAGGGCACACTATGCCCTTCCACATACGTCACAGAGCAGCAGCAGTCAGATACAGTGACAGTACCACCATCCTGAGAGAGTGTAAAGGAAGAGTTGTGTGGTGACCACCGGCAACGTCGGACATTCCTGAGGTCTCTCCACTCCTGGCTAGTGTTTATGTTGGGTGATTGCTGGTTTGCCCTGCTGGTGGTGGTTTGCCACTGACGGGGTGACGTTTGACTTAGCCATGGGGACTTCTCGCCCTCCAGTAAAGAGGACATTGTCAGCTGGTCTGGCATTTACGGTGCCGGTGGACCATCCGTTGGTTGGTGTCGCGCTGGTGGACGTGCTACATGTGTAGCTGTCAGACCTGGTGGGCGTCCAGCTGCTTCAGGGCAACCATGCTATGGTCAAGTTCCACCTCCAGGCTGCCTTTCAGGCGTTTCTCGAACGGTGTGGGGGGCATGTTTACCCTCTCCCTGACCCTGCTGGTTCTGTTAAGGTGGTGAATCTTAGTGGCACCTTGACATCTGCGGCAGTGCATGGTTCCCTCTTCGAATTTCAGGACGACTTTTTAACCTGTTTTGAGCGATTTGGGACAGTGTTAAGTATTCGTTGGAACAAGGTCCTTGCCGAGCACTGTGTTAGTATGCCGTGCCTGTGTATGTTGGCGACTGAGTTCTGCTCTTTCCATCCCTTTGTAGAAGCGTAGTAGTAGTAGTATTAGGCATCCATCAGTCTCAGTAGACTATGGAGTTGCGCACCGGAGTCGGCCTGGCCTGGAGTGGCCTCACCAGGGTGCAAAGCCAGGGTAGGTTGATATGGAGGAGAAGCTGTTACCCAGGCAGCAGGTCCTCCCTCTCCATGGCGCCGAAAGTCCCCAATGGAAAGGCGAACGCCAATACGAAGGGATGGAAAGAGCAAAACTACAGCCCCCAACATATGCGTGCACGTTGGTATTCTGAGACTGTTTCCCTGGATGATGTAGACAGTGCGGCCGATGTGGCCTCTGTGAGCTCTTCGGACGGTGCAGGTGTGGCATGTGTGGATGTGAAGATGGTGGCCATGCCTGCAGAGGAGCCTGCTGGGAGTGGTGTGGTGCGGTTTGTCTCGAAGCGTTCGCGGCGGGCTCGGAGTGTGTCTCCCCTTCGTGGTGTGCCTTGGGAGACGGTGAGGGATGGTGCTCTGGCGTCCCTCGCCGTGGATGATGGTGCTGTGGGGGGCTCCGAGTTGCTACTTGTGCCCCCCTCCCTGCATCTCCTGCCGTTGAATCCCTGCAGTGGGGGATTGCCCCTGATGATCGGGACCTTGTCGTGGTGTTGCGGAAAGATGTGCGCCGGGGGGCCTCGGCTTTTGTGCCCTGTGATGGGGTCGATGCCGCGCCTGCATCCCCTTCAGTTCCCCCTCCTTCGTTGCCCCGGTCTGGAGGAAGCCTAGTCCCGACTGCTGGGGTTGTGCCTTGTGGGGGTCTGTTGTTGGGCCCTTATCGGGATGCCCGGGTGCTTCCGATCCCGTGGTACTCGTCCACTGTCTGGGGTGTCGCGGGTGAAGGAGTTTGTTTATAGGGTGCCGGATAAGATGTCTCAGCTGAAGTTGGTATACTTGACGGCTCCGTCCTGTGTGACAACGACTACCAGCATTATCCTCACTTTTAACAACAGCACAACACCTGGCACTGCCTGGTGGCCGGGTGTTCCCTGACACGTGGGTGATTTGGGATGCGTACTGCTTGCGCTTTCCGATATACAAGTTTCCGGGGAAATATTAGTTGACATCTTGTGCACAACGTTACGCCGCGGTGGATCAGCTGCAGCTGTGAACTTGACATCCCGCCCTACGGTGCGGCGAGTCCCTCTCTAACATCCGCCTCTGTTTTCGTCGCCACTCCTCTCTCTACGGCCCGACACATCTAACACTTTTGACTTTCTTCACCTCAACGTCAACACGTCTCTCTACATCTGTCCTGGTGCAGTCATCAGGAGGGTAAACCCTTCATGCAAACTGCACCTATTCTCAAGAAGAAGAAGAAGAAGAAGTGTAAAGGAGCGTCCATCATACCGGTGCACGAAGTCCCAATACACCGCCGCAGATTGAAATGTCACAAGTGCTCGATGGGTAGTTAACAGTTGTAGGCCGTACACATCAGCCACCCGAACACGTAGCATATCCAACAGGACAACCTTAAGGGCAAGGTAAAAGGCACGTCCAGAAAATTCCAGACGCACAGTCTCAGAGCGGCAAACAGGGGGGAGGGGGGTCCCCATGGCTCCGACACAACAAAGAACACCCTCCCTCATTCAGCGTCAAGCAACGACTGGAAAGTGCAGTCCACGACGTCCACTCCCTCCAGAGGCCTGTACTGGACTCCCCTAGAACACTATTTTGATGAATGTGAAACCGTAAAATATTTTAGACTACCTGGCCTATTGCACCGCCAACTGTGTAACTATTTCATTGAATCAGGTGTGCAAGACATCCTAACAATTTATAAAAAATTTGCTTGTCCGTTTTAAAGAATGAAGAACAATTTTATGTTTTTTTAAGCTGCATCTCTTATGAACCCATCTGCCCTTGTGTGGCAGTGCACAATAGAAAGTTGATTTTACATATTCATGCATTGCAACATCGATTGCAACCATGATATATATGTGCTTCAGTCTACAGTTTAGACCTATTGTCTTGTGTATGACCCTCAGTCCTGTGTGACAGTGACTACCAGCATTATCCTCACTCTAATAAGACTTTATTGAAATGTCTCAGATTAGGCAAAATTGTAATTAAATTTTGTCAATAAAGATGTTAATAATAATAAAATAATGTGTGCTCTTTTAGTTATGATTTGAATTCACATGTCGTAGTCCCCATGGCGTAGTGGTAAGACGCTCACCTGGCGTTTCGCGAGCGCTTTGTCCTGGGTTTGTATCCTGGCCGGGAAGGATTCACTGGGCGTCAATCCTTAACTGTAGCCTCTGTTTACCCAACAGTAAAATGGGTACCTGGTTGTTAAACGATTTGGTAGGGTCGTATTCCGGGGAACATTAGGATTAAGGACTTGCCCGAATCGCTATGCGTGCTAGTGGCTGTAAAAGAATGTAAGAACTCTTGTATATATAAATAAATAAAAATTAAGTAACACCATAGTTTTCTTCCAACACAAAATGGTAAATAAACTAAATTACGCAACTCACTAAGATTTATGACTTCTTGTTTATAATTTCCTAAGCTTCGAATAAACCAACAATCTAGCTCGGATCTAATGGTTTGTTGCTGCAGCCCGTCTTCCAAATAAAGACTCAAAAGTGATTCCATGCATCCGCCAAACCCCCTGTTGATGCAACCCGTCCTCGACTCAAATCCGTTACATCCAGCGGTCAACCCCACAGACACATTCCTAAATTTTTACATACTGTTCGTTCAAAACGGGAATTTTCTCAAATAAAAATGAATATTATAAGATATTAGAATATTGTGCATATATAGGCATATGATAAGTTAGGTGTTTAGGTTATGTTGGTGATCATTTGTATTTGTAGTACGTGGATGAAGCATTTACAGCGTTGTGGTTCGAACAAAACTCGTCAGTGAAGCACATTTTCCGGAAGTGTTCGAACGAAATCAGTTGTGAGTCGCATGTAAACGGTTTTTCATTCATAAACAGGGGGTTTGGCGGGTGCATGGAATCACTTTTGGGTCTTTGTTTTTAGGACGGGCTGGTTTATGAATGAAAAACGGTTTACACACGACTCACAACTGATTTTGTTCGAACACTTCCGGAACAAGTGCTTCACTGACGAATTTTGTTCGAACCACAACCCTATAAATGCTTCACTCACGTACTGCAAATACAAATATTCGCCAACAGAACCTAAACACCTAACCTAACCTAACGTATGCCTATATATGCACAATATGCTAATATATTATAATATTAATTTATATTTGAGAAAATCTCCGTTTTGAATGAACAGCATGTAGAAATTTATGAATGTGTCTGTGGGGTTGACTGCTGGATGTAATGGACTTGAGTCGAGGCCGGGTTGTTGCTCGGAGCCCTTTATAAACATCGTAACAACATGAATAGGATGTCCTGCCGGCACAGAGATCGTAATTTTAGCGAATGGTTTGTTAATATGTTGAGAGCGGTTCCCGGGGAAGGCGCCCGTGGCCACAAACATTGCATTTGAAGGTTAAATTGCTTTCAGATTTTTCCATTGGCTCAGTTATGCTCCTTGTTCCTTCTTCCAGTTGTTTCCTGTTTCCAGTGGTTCCTTCTTCTTTCGGCCGATTGTGTTCCTTATTTCTTGTTCCAACTCAAATGTTCTTGTTCCTTGTTCCTTGTTCCAAATCAAATGTTCCTTGTTCCTTGTTCCTGTTCCAACTCAAATGTTCCTTGTTCCAACAGGGTGAAATTAGAATTAACCTGACGGTATATTCTGCAAACCTTAAAGTTATTTTGAGATTGGTGAAGCAGCTGGCTTTGGCCAACTGCTGCAGCTGGCTCTGGCCCACTGCGGTAGCTGAGCCTGGCCAACTGCGGCAGCTGGCTCTGGCCAACTGCTGCAGCTGACTCTCGCCAACTGCGGCAGCTGACTCTGGCCAAGTGCGGCAGGTGACTCTTGCCCACTGCGGCAGCTGACTCTTGCCCACTGCGGCAGCTGGTTGGCCAACTGCGGCAGCTGACTCTGGCCAACTGCGGCAGCTGGCTCTTGCCAACTGCGGCAGCTGGCTCTGGCCAACTGCGGCAGCTGGCTCTGGCCAACTGCGGCAGCTGACTCTTGCCAACTGCGGCAGCTGACTCTTGCCAACTGCGGCAGCTGACTCTTGCCAACTGCGGCAGCTGACTCTTGCCAACTGCGGTAGCTGGCTCTGGCCAACTGCGGCAGCGACACCAATAAACTTGGCCATAAAAATAAATAAGCTAATAAATATCTAATAAATATGATAACACCTCGGTTAAGAACAATTATATTATTCCTATAATTTTACTAAAATTACAGTTTTGTTTATTCTGTCAGAAGCGTAATAAATATGTTTTTATAAGAAGTGCCAATTGTTTTTGATTAATGATAAAATGTATATTATAGATGCAAAATTATTATTAAAGCGTAATACTGCTCATTATTCTGTTCTTAATTGCAGTCAAAGGTACATGAATTCTACTTAACATATGCAAATGTACGTTTTATAGATAATAACTTTAATTTAAGATAATACGAGATTACTAGTGTGCAGTTCATATATATATCCTGCTGCTTATTTTTAATTCATAGCTTTTTACCTGACAAAGTAACCTTTTTTTCCTCGCGTATTAATTTCATTCATGTTAAATATCAAAATATATAACATAAATTAGTAAGTTATGTGGTGGAGGCAGACTTTATGTACAGTTTCAAATGTAGATAGAGCCCAATGCTCTCCTGAATATGTACACCAGTGATTGACAGTTGAGAGGTGGGACCCGAGAGCCAAAGGTCTACCCCCCCCCCCGCATGCACAAACTAGGTGAGTACAACTAGTTGAAAACACACACACACCTCAGTCCTTGGACATATACTGTTTCTGATATATGTAAATGATCTCCAGAGGGTATAGAATCGTTTCTCTCAATGTTTGCCGATGATGAAAAAATTATGAGGAGGATTGAAACTGAGGACGATAGTAGGAGGCTACAAGATGACCTAGACAGACTGAGTGAATGGTCCAACAAATGGCTGTTGAAATTCAACCCGAGTTAATGCAAAGTAATGAAACTAGGCAGTGGAAACAGGAGGCCAGACACAGGATACAGAATAGGAGATGAAGTACTTAATGAAACGGACAGAGAGAAAGATCTAGGAGTTGATATCACACCAAACCTGTCTCCTGAAGCCCACATAAAAAGAATAACGTCTGCGGCATATGCGAGGCTGGCTAACATCAGAACTGCCTTCGGAACCTGTATAAGTAATCTTTCAGAACCTTGTATGCCACATATGTAAGACAAATCCTGGAATATGCGGCCCAGCATGGAGCCCGTACCTTGTCAAGCACAAGACGAAGCTTGAAAAGGTTCAGAGGTATGCCACTAGGCTAGTCCCAGAACTAAGAGGCATGAGTTACGAACAAAGGTTGCGGGAAATGTACCTCACGACACTAGAAGAGAGAAGAGTAAGGGGAAACTTGATCACTACCTACAAAATTCTCAGAGAAATTGACAGGGTAGATAAAGATAAACTGTTTAACATGGGGTGATACGCGAACAAGTGGACACAGGTGGAAACTGAGTACCCAAATGCCACAGGGACGTTAGAAAGAACTTTTTCAGTGTCAGAGTAGTTAACAGATGGAATACTTTAGTTAGTAATTTGGTGGAGGCTGACTTTATACAGAGTTTTAAATGTAGATATGATAGAGCTCAGTAGGCTCATTAATCTGTACACCAGTTGATGACAGTTGAGAGGCAAGACCAAAGAGCTAGAGCTCAACTCCCGAGAGCACAACTAGGTGAGTACACACCCCACACGTGTCTTTCTCAAGAAGACCTGGACAAGCTGGAATGGTCGAACAAATAGTTGTTAGAGTTTAACCCAAGCAAATGTAATGCAATGAAGATAGGTGTAGGGACAAGAAGACCAGATACAAGGTATCATTTGGGAGATGAAATACTTCATGAGTCAGAGAGAGAAAGACCTTGGGTTGATATCACGTCAGACCTGTCCCCTAGAGCCCATATCAAGAGGCTAACATCAGCGGCATATGCAAGATTGGCTAACATAAGAACGGCCTTTAAAAACTTGTGTAAGGAATCTTTCAGAACTTTTATACCACCTATGTCAGACCAATCCTGGAGTATCGGCTCCAGCATGGAGTCCATATCTAGTCAAGCATAAGACTAAACTGTAAAAGGTTCAAAGGTTTGTCACCAGACTAGCTCTAGAACTGAGGGTATGAGCTACGAGGAGAGACTACGGGAATTAAACCTCACGTCACTGGAAGACAGAAGTTTAGAGGGGACATGATCACCACATACAAGATTCTCAGGACTCTGCGTCCGAGAGCATCCCAGAAGCTGCCTTACTGTGTCGATTACTACTAGATACCATCTTGGTGTTCTAGTGTTCATCTGCGGTGCAACAGTCGTTCATCATTGTGTTCTAGTGTTCACCTGCGGTGCACCAGTCGTTCATCATGGTGTTCTAGTGTTCACTTGCGGTGCAACAGTCGTTCATCATTGTGTTCAAGTGTTCACCTGCGGTGCAGCAGTCGTTCATCATGGTGTTCAAGTGTTCACCTGCGGTGCACCAGTCGTTCATCATGGTGTTCTAGTGTTCACCTGCGGTGCACCAGTCGTTCATTATACAACAGTGTTCACCACGAACATCACTGTCATTGTTTTGTTTCTGAGTCCAAAACTGTGTTCATGGAAATAGTTCAGAAGTATGTGATCGAAAATACTTTAAAAACCCAATAACCAATAATATAGGAATCCTCGCTGCATTAACTCTCTTCATAATATACGAATTCTTCAATATTTGTCTAGTCTATTAAGCCTTTTTTATGTCAGAGTATTCCATTAATAAAATTAATCCCCCAATTAATTGTCTGTCAGTATATTAGTTTAGTAAAATATTAGTTATAAAACTCTGTTTAGTGTTCAGTTGTGTGATGTGTGGATAAACTAAGTCCCTTTGAAAATGTAATAGTTATTACGAAACGCGTTGCCAGTGTTTGCGCTTGCAATATAAATAAAAATGATTTTGGAGAATTGATTTTTCAATGTACCATCGACAGTAAAAAGAAACATAAGAAATATTGAGAAAATGGTCGTGTTATAATTATAATCTTACTTTTTCGCTCATATTTAACAAAGATATATATATATATATATATATATATATAATATATTATATATATATATATATTATATAATATATGATATATATATAATATATATATTATATATATATATAT
>WNGS01003388.1:9900166-9910790 GCA_020271785.1 Procambarus virginalis | reverse complement strand
AGGAATTGATAAGGTAGATAAAGACAACTATTTAACGCGAGGGGGCACTAGCGGACCAATGCAAATTTAGTGCCCAAATGAGCCAAGAGACTTAGAAAGAATTTTTTCAGTGTCAGAGTGTAGACAAATGAATGCATTAGAAGTGATGTGGTGGAGGCTGACTCCATACAGTTCAAGTATAATATGATAAGCCAGTAGGTTCAGGAACCTGTAGATGGTAATTTCGGGGTATTTCAATACGCCAAAGACTACCACCTCCCAAGAGCACTAGAGCAAGTGAGGGGTCAATTCAATTGACCCCCTCAATATATATATCGCTGTGCCTCTTTATTAAATTGAATTACAGGCCAGTGTCCTTAACTTGTATACTATGCAAGGTGATGGAGAAGATCGTGGGAAAAAATCTAGTAACACACCTGGAGAGAAGAGACTTCGTTACAACCGATCAAAATTGCTTCAGGAGGGTAAATCTTGCCTTACAGGCTTAATGGAATTCTACGATCAGGTGACAAAGATTAAGCACGAAAGAGAAGGATGGGCGAGCTGTATTTTTGGGGCTGTTGGAAAGCCTTTGGCAAAGTACCCCATAAAAGGCTTACGTATAAGCTGGAAAAACAGACAGGAGTAACTGGTAGCGCACTCCAGTGGATAAGGAAATACCTAAGCAATAGGAAGCAGAGAGCTACAGTGAGGGGTGAGACCGCAAATTGGCGTGAAGTCACCAGTGGAGTCCCACACGGCTTTGTACTCGGGCCAATCTTGTTTCTGATATACGTAAATGATCTCCCAGAAGGTATAGACTTATTCCTCTCAATGTTTGCTGTCGACGCCAAAATTATGAGTAGATTAATTAAGACAGAGGAGGACAGCCTGAGGCTTCAAGAAGACCTTGACAAGCTGAAGGAATGGTCGAACAAATGGTTGTTAAACTTTAACCCAAGCAAATGTAATGTATTGAAGATAGGTGTAGGGAGCAGGAGGCCAGATACAAGGTATCATCTGGGAGATGAAATTCATCAAGAGTCAGAGAGAGAAAAAGACTTGGGGGTTGATATCACGCCATACCTGCCCCGTGTAGCCCATATCAAGAGGTTAACATCACCGGCATTTGCAAGACTGGCCAACATAAGAACGGCATTCAGAAATTTGTGTAAGAAATCATTCAGAACTTTGTATACCACATATGTCAGGCCAGTCCTGGAGTATGCAGCCCCAGCATGGAGTCCATAGCTAGTCAAGGATAAGACCAAACTGGAAAAGGTTCAGAGGTTTGGCACCAGACTAGTACCCGAGCTGAAAGGTATGAGCTACGAGGAAAGGCTAAGGGAATTAAACCTCACTTCGCTGGAAGACAGAAGAGTTAGGGGGGGACATGATCACCACATTCAACATTTTCAAGGGAATTGATAGGGTAGATAAAGACAGGCTATTTAACACAAGGGGCACATGCACGATGGAACACAGGTGGAAACTAAGTGTCCAAATGAGCCACAGAGATATTAGAAAGAACTTTTTTAGTGTCAGAGTGGTTGACAAATAGAATGCATTACAAAGTGATGTGGTGGAGGCTGACTACATATACAGTTTGAAGTGTAGATATGATAGAGCCAAATAGGCTCAGGAACCGGTACACATGTTGATTGACGATTGAGAAGCGGGACCAAAGAGCCAGAGCTCAACCCCGCAAGCACAATTAGGTGAGTACACCTACACACCCCCACACCGACCAACGTAGAGCTCAATCTCTCAGAGGGTATTGAATCGTTCCTCTCATTGTTTGCTGATGATGCAAAAATTATGAGGAGGATTAAAACAGATGATGATAGTAGGAGGCTACAAGATGACCTAGACAGACTGAATGAATGGTCCAACAAATGGCTACTAAAGTTCTACCCGAGTAAATGGAAGATAATGAAACTAGGCAGTGGAAAGATGAGGCCAGACACAGGATACCGAATGGGAAACGAAGTACTTCATGAAATGTACAAAGAGAAAGATTTAGGAGTTGATGTCACACCAAACCTGTCACCTGAAGCCCACATAAAATAATAATATCTGCAGCAAACGCGAGGCTGGCTAACATCAGAACAGCCTTCAAGAACCTGTGTAGGAAATAATTTAGAACCTTGTACACTGTACATGTAGGACCAATCCTGGAGTATGCGGCCCCAGCATGGAGTTCGTACCTTGTCATGCACAAGACGAAGCTGGAAAAAGTTCAGAGGTATGCCACTAGGCTAGTCCCAGAACTAAGAGGTATGAGTTACGAGGAATGGGTTCGTGAAACTCACCTCACGACACTGGAAGACAGAAGATTAAGGGAGACATGATCACTACCTACAAAATTCTCAGAGGAATTGACAGGGGTAGATAAAGATAAACTGTTTAACAGAGGTGGAACGCGACCAAAGGGACCCAGGTCGAGTCTGAGTACCCAAATGAGCCACAGGCTCATTAA
This sequence comes from Procambarus virginalis, assembly GCA_020271785.1. NCBI lineage: Eukaryota > Metazoa > Arthropoda > Malacostraca > Decapoda > Cambaridae > Procambarus > Procambarus virginalis. The sequence continues at coordinate 9,908,332 of WNGS01003388.1, read as the reverse complement.
AAATACGTTTATCAGTGTCTGAGTAGTTAACAAGTGGAATGCATTAGGCAGTGATGTAGTGGAAGCTGACTCCATACACAGTTTGAAATGTAGATACGATAGAACCCAGTAGGCACAGGAATCTGTTCATCAGTTGATTGACTGTTGAATGGCGGGACCAAAGAGCCAGAGCTAAACCCTTGCAAGCACAACTAGGTGAGTACACACACACACACACACACACACACACACACACACACACACACACACACACACACACACACACACACACACACACACACACACACACACACACACACACACACACACACACACACACACACACACACACACACACACACACACGCATGGGGCCTGACGGCTGAGTAGACAGCGCTCCCAATTCGTAGTCCTAGAGTCCGGTGGTCGATCCCTGGCGGTGGCTGAAACAAATGGGTAGTTTCTTTCACCCTGATGGGCCTGTTCATCTAGCAGTAAATAGGTACCTGGGAGTTAGACAGCTGCTACGAGCTGCTTCCTGGGGGTGTGTGTGTGGACAAGGAAATCAGTTGATTGATTGACAGTTGAGAGGCGGGCCCAAAGAGCCAGAGCCCAACCCCTGCATGCACAACTAAGTGAGTACACACTGCCATCCTCCACCCAGTTTGAACACATCTACCCCCACTAATGTGGCAGTTTTCTCTGTCCACTATCTCCACCACTGTAACTAAATGAATGACACTAGAATGCAAATCAGCTATTTTTTTTTATTAACACATTTAGGTACATTTGCATTTGTGCAGCAATCCTGGACCATCTGAATGGGAGTACAGTGTGTCAAAAAAAATTAAAAATAGCTACGTGCTGCTAAAATCTCCATCACACAGGATGGTTAGTCATACAGAAGCATGTGATAAGTATTCTGCCCTGGCAAACTCTTGGTGCATTATGAGGATATCATCATGAATACAAGTGTGAATAAGGTAGCAATGGTACTATGAGTCTCCATCTCGCAGGATGGTTAGTCATACGGGGCCGCTATCGTGTTATTGAGATGTTAAAATCTATTGACTCTACAATAAATATTTCAAATTCACTGACTTTGAGAAGATGGTTGCATTGGGGCTGTGTGGTTTTTTTCGGAAATCCTGGGCTGACACCAGCCTCAATGATACTCTTACTGGAGTCTCCATCCCTCTACCCCCAATCTTTTCCAAGCTCTTTGTACACCAATCCAATCTTGTCTCCAACCTCTAGCAGACAAGCATTCTTTTATATAGATATCAATAAGACCTATCAACTCGCTTCTCCCCTGATATAGCCTAGGCTTGGCTATGACCCCATGTTATAACCAGCCATTCCCCTGGCTTAACTGCACGAGGCGATTTAATCGTCAATATTTGGTCCAGCAAACATTTTCACTAATTTTTTACCTTCTCAATAAAGTTAAATAAATTCTGCTAGCCTGGCAAGTGGAAAAATGTCCCATATGCACGTTACAACATCCAGGTTTATACCCACACTTGATACTCACCACGTAGCTCACCCTTGCATTTATCACCTCAAATCCTTCTTGAATTTCTGCAACGCAATAATTATTCAACCTGTTTGTGTTCAACTGAACATCAGATATTCAATGCACATAAAATTTGCAGTAATAAACATAAAATCAAATGAATTTCAACACCACTGGTAATCCTTCTGCAGAAATATCTACAAGATAAATATTCATAACACAGCAACACACCGCCTAAAACACTGCAACACCAATTTCCACACGTCTTGCATGAAAACGCATCAAGACGCCAGAATACATGACCACCAAACACTAATAACAGCATCACAGCACAAGAGGCTTCACTAAACACCACAACACACCCCATGAGCGAACCAACACCGTCAGTTCAGTAAACCAACACCAACACAACACTTAGCCGCTGGTAATCCTTTAATTACCCGACTTACAGTAGTTAGACACAATCACAGTAGCCACGCATTACCCCTCACTGACACTTTCATAACGTCACCTTGACGCCAATAAAGCAACAGTAACCCTAAGCACTTCAAACGCCAATAAGCGCTCCGCATTCCGCGCCATTCCAACCCGATGCTAATGCACATTACGCTACAGTGAATCCACTCTGGCGTTCAATGCGCAACTGCAGACTGCGTTACTCTACATTTAGGAGTTCATTGCCAATACACGCTGCATTTCAATTCAGCTTGGCATCTACTACAAGCCGCATTTGCCTACACCAGCGGGTGTATCTCCAATACACACTGTGGAACCGCTTGGGACGCCTCACACCCTCCAGGAGCACTCGTTGGTGTTCCTCAAGAACACTCTCCACAGTGCTGTGTTTCACAACAACATATTTCCCAAGCATTAACCACGTTAATCCTAGTCGTTATTTTAAGGCCTCGTTATGCGCAACTGTTCCCTCGATCCAAACATATAGCTCAGGGGTTGAACTACAGAGGCGAGGGTTCCCACTACAGAGGCTAGGGTTCACACTAAAGAGCCGATGGTTCCCACTACAAAGGCTAGGGTTCACACTAAAGAGGCGATGGTTCCCACTACTGAGGTAGGGGTTCATTCAACAGAGACGAGGGTTCACACTAAAGAGGCGATGTTTCCCAATACTGAGGTGGGGAGTCATACATCAGAGGCGGAGGTTCCCACTACAGAGGCCGGGGTTCCCACTACAGAGGTACGGGTTCCCACTACAAATGTGAGGGTTCACACTACAGAGGCGAAAGTTCACACTGCAGAGGAGAGGGTTCACACTACAGAGGCGAGGGTTCCCACTACAGAGGCATGGATTTCCACTACAGAGGTGAGGGTTCACACTACAGAGGCGAAAGTTCACACTGCAGAGGCGAGGGTTCCCACTACAGAGGCCGGGGTTCCCACTACAGAGGCAGGGATTCCAGCGACAGAGGAGAGGTTTCACACTACAGAGGAGAGGGTTCACACTACAGAGGCGAGGGTTCACACTACAGAGGCAGGGGTTCCCACTACAAAGGAGAGAGTTCACACTACAGAGGCGAGAGTTCACACTACAGAGGAGAGGGTTCACACTACAGAGGCGAGGGTTCACACTAGAGGCGAGGGTTCACACTACAGTGGCGAGGGTTCACACTACAAAGACAAGGGTTCACACTGCAGAGGTGAGGGTTCACACTACAGAGGCGAGGGTTCACACTACAGAGGCGAGGGTTCACATTACAGAGGCGAGGGTTCTAAAGTTTCTGAAGCCACTAGAACCACAACATAAGCCCAACAGAGACAGTGCCTTTTACCTATTTTGTAAAATTTGTGTGGATCCCATCCCATGTTGGAGTTGGAAAACATTACTGTGTAGATAAATTGGCCAATGAGGCTTGCAGGAAAGAAAACATTGATTATGACTTTGGACTATCTAATGCAATTATTAGGAACATACAAATTAAAGAAATTAATTCCGATTTAGAAAAACTAAGAAATGCCCAGAGACCTGAAAGCTGCAGTATTAATAGCTATGACAACTTTTGTAACAATAGGTATTAGTATGGTCAGCACAGTAACCGGACCAGGCAATGTGATGTAGTCATTGCGCGAATTTCCCTTGGCTATAGGCCCATCTGGCGGGTTAGTGAGGCTGAGTAATTACCAGAATATTCAGATTGTAAAATCTGTGATAAACCTTTAAAGTATTCACTAGAACACTATATTTTTTTTTATTTATAAAAAAATACACAAGATACAAGGAACAAAACAGGCAACTGCAGAAGAAACAATACATAAATACACACAGAACAAACATAACAAAGTAATAAGACAAGGAAACAAACCTAACATACACCGTAAGAACCAAAAATGTAAACACAGAACACAAAGCACAAAACAGAAAACCCTAAACGGGCAATGGATACATTACAAGAACCAGAACGGTACAAATAAACAGTACAAGAAATAAATAACATAAAACACAATGAAGAAAAGTAAAACTCAATGTACAAAGTACATTGGACAGGCAACATCAAAAGCAACAAAACAGGAATACATACAGGATAAACATAACAAGAAAATAAGACATGAAAACAACCCAAACATACACAAAATAACCAAAAATGAAGAACACAAGACAAAAAACAGAAAACAAAAACACCTAAACGTGCATTGGATACATAACAAAAAAAAGTTACAAATAAGCAACACAAGAAATAAATAACAGAAAACAGTGACAGACATAAACACCTACACACTGCCAGTACACACGGAGCACCGGCGATGCCAAACCAAAAAGCCAGACAAAACATACCAGAACAGGCCCACACAGGAGCCAGGAACAAACACCGACACCACACACAAGGACACCCTCCTGTGCACCCAGGCACCGGGAAACAAAACCACACACACACACACACACATACAAGAGCAAACACCAAGCAATACAAGAAACAACACACACAACACAAACATAACCCAACCACACAGATCACTCATACTTATCCTGGTACTCCTGAGCCAGAAAGCATAAGCAGTAAGCTGCTCAAACAAACAGGTCGTCTTCAGTATTCGGAGAATCCAGAGACGCACGAGGCCGAGGCATTAATTCCGGCACTCCAGTGACAAAACCCCGCACACGTGGAACCCAAATGGAAGAAGAGGACCACGAACAGGTTGCACCAGGTCATCAAATTCAAAGTTCAAAAGGGAATGTCCATCGTACACCTTCCTAGTCGAGAAGATGAGAGGGAAAGGGTTTCCTTCCAGGGGGTCAGTCACAGGGTCGCGCACTTGTAAGCACATCGGGTGCCGCACAGGGGGAGCCCTCAGCCGTGCCAGGGCCCCAGCCAACGGAACAGGAGCAGAGGCCCCCCAGCGCACATCCTTCGTCAGCACCACGACGAGATCTCGATCACCAGGGGCAACCGCCATATGGAGAGGAGCCACCAGGAGGAGGCGCAGGGGCAGACACAGGAAGCAGCACAGGAGGCATCACAGAGCCACCCACAGCATCATCACACTCATCAGCCCATGCCTGGGAAGGCGACGCATCCCTATCCTGACGAGAACGCTTAGGAACGGGCCGCAGATCATCGGAGCTGTCACCCCCAGCAGGTGGCGCCCGAGAAGAGCCGTCGGTAGACTGCCCCAAAGCCAGGGTAGCACGACCACACAGAATGTCAGCCTCAGCGACGCAGGGGACAAGGACACTGAAACCGGAGAACCAACAGGCGCGGCTGGCCGAAGGGAAGGGACTCACACAGGTGAGGGAGCCCGCGATAACAACTGAATGGGCAGAGAAGAAGAGGCGCCATAGGCAAAGAACCCCTCGGAAGTGAAGAGGACGACTGCGGGGGCGGGGCTGTACACACCACCACTTCGTCACGTGCACCACCATAACTCGTACACACTGGCTCACCAGCCAAAATACCCGGGACCACCACCGGGTTAGCAGGCGGCGGGGAAACCTCCCCACCCATCTCATCATAAGGCGACAGTCCCCGAGCCTCCAACAAAGGGAAATTCTCTTCTCGAAATAAGTAAATAGGCGCAGCCACCACGCCAATACAAACGGCCGGCAGGTGCCCTTCAAGGCCACAACGAAAACATGTTCTTGGCTGCCCCTGTCTAAAATGCCCGCATAGTGTACCCCATCAAGGTAACTGTGGATGGAACAGGGGATTTGAGCCTCATGGCGAGAGTCCGGGTACCACAGGAGACTCCACGTCACCTGCCGGAAGAGATGGAGTTCATACGGAGGAAAACCACCGTCCCATATTGGCCAAATTACCTCCGAAGCAGGGCCTCCGAAAACTCGAAGGGCACACTATGCCCTTCCACATACGTCACAGAGCAGCAGCAGTCAGATACAGTGACAGTACCACCATCCTGAGAGAGTGTAAAGGAAGAGTTGTGTGGTGACCACCGGCAACGTCGGACATTCCTGAGGTCTCTCCACTCCTGGCTAGTGTTTATGTTGGGTGATTGCTGGTTTGCCCTGCTGGTGGTGGTTTGCCACTGACGGGGTGACGTTTGACTTAGCCATGGGGACTTCTCGCCCTCCAGTAAAGAGGACATTGTCAGCTGGTCTGGCATTTACGGTGCCGGTGGACCATCCGTTGGTTGGTGTCGCGCTGGTGGACGTGCTACATGTGTAGCTGTCAGACCTGGTGGGCGTCCAGCTGCTTCAGGGCAACCATGCTATGGTCAAGTTCCACCTCCAGGCTGCCTTTCAGGCGTTTCTCGAACGGTGTGGGGGGCATGTTTACCCTCTCCCTGACCCTGCTGGTTCTGTTAAGGTGGTGAATCTTAGTGGCACCTTGACATCTGCGGCAGTGCATGGTTCCCTCTTCGAATTTCAGGACGACTTTTTAACCTGTTTTGAGCGATTTGGGACAGTGTTAAGTATTCGTTGGAACAAGGTCCTTGCCGAGCACTGTGTTAGTATGCCGTGCCTGTGTATGTTGGCGACTGAGTTCTGCTCTTTCCATCCCTTTGTAGAAGCGTAGTAGTAGTAGTATTAGGCATCCATCAGTCTCAGTAGACTATGGAGTTGCGCACCGGAGTCGGCCTGGCCTGGAGTGGCCTCACCAGGGTGCAAAGCCAGGGTAGGTTGATATGGAGGAGAAGCTGTTACCCAGGCAGCAGGTCCTCCCTCTCCATGGCGCCGAAAGTCCCCAATGGAAAGGCGAACGCCAATACGAAGGGATGGAAAGAGCAAAACTACAGCCCCCAACATATGCGTGCACGTTGGTATTCTGAGACTGTTTCCCTGGATGATGTAGACAGTGCGGCCGATGTGGCCTCTGTGAGCTCTTCGGACGGTGCAGGTGTGGCATGTGTGGATGTGAAGATGGTGGCCATGCCTGCAGAGGAGCCTGCTGGGAGTGGTGTGGTGCGGTTTGTCTCGAAGCGTTCGCGGCGGGCTCGGAGTGTGTCTCCCCTTCGTGGTGTGCCTTGGGAGACGGTGAGGGATGGTGCTCTGGCGTCCCTCGCCGTGGATGATGGTGCTGTGGGGGGCTCCGAGTTGCTACTTGTGCCCCCCTCCCTGCATCTCCTGCCGTTGAATCCCTGCAGTGGGGGATTGCCCCTGATGATCGGGACCTTGTCGTGGTGTTGCGGAAAGATGTGCGCCGGGGGGCCTCGGCTTTTGTGCCCTGTGATGGGGTCGATGCCGCGCCTGCATCCCCTTCAGTTCCCCCTCCTTCGTTGCCCCGGTCTGGAGGAAGCCTAGTCCCGACTGCTGGGGTTGTGCCTTGTGGGGGTCTGTTGTTGGGCCCTTATCGGGATGCCCGGGTGCTTCCGATCCCGTGGTACTCGTCCACTGTCTGGGGTGTCGCGGGTGAAGGAGTTTGTTTATAGGGTGCCGGATAAGATGTCTCAGCTGAAGTTGGTATACTTGACGGCTCCGTCCTGTGTGACAACGACTACCAGCATTATCCTCACTTTTAACAACAGCACAACACCTGGCACTGCCTGGTGGCCGGGTGTTCCCTGACACGTGGGTGATTTGGGATGCGTACTGCTTGCGCTTTCCGATATACAAGTTTCCGGGGAAATATTAGTTGACATCTTGTGCACAACGTTACGCCGCGGTGGATCAGCTGCAGCTGTGAACTTGACATCCCGCCCTACGGTGCGGCGAGTCCCTCTCTAACATCCGCCTCTGTTTTCGTCGCCACTCCTCTCTCTACGGCCCGACACATCTAACACTTTTGACTTTCTTCACCTCAACGTCAACACGTCTCTCTACATCTGTCCTGGTGCAGTCATCAGGAGGGTAAACCCTTCATGCAAACTGCACCTATTCTCAAGAAGAAGAAGAAGAAGAAGTGTAAAGGAGCGTCCATCATACCGGTGCACGAAGTCCCAATACACCGCCGCAGATTGAAATGTCACAAGTGCTCGATGGGTAGTTAACAGTTGTAGGCCGTACACATCAGCCACCCGAACACGTAGCATATCCAACAGGACAACCTTAAGGGCAAGGTAAAAGGCACGTCCAGAAAATTCCAGACGCACAGTCTCAGAGCGGCAAACAGGGGGGAGGGGGGTCCCCATGGCTCCGACACAACAAAGAACACCCTCCCTCATTCAGCGTCAAGCAACGACTGGAAAGTGCAGTCCACGACGTCCACTCCCTCCAGAGGCCTGTACTGGACTCCCCTAGAACACTATTTTGATGAATGTGAAAC
>WNGS01003388.1:9888967-9899900 GCA_020271785.1 Procambarus virginalis | reverse complement strand
TGGTGGTGGGTCACAGTTGTTGTGATGTGTCGCAGGTTGTGTGTGGGGGTCACAGGTTGTGATAGTGGGACACGTGTTGTGGTGGTGGGTCACAGGTTGTGATAGTGGGACACGTGTTGTGGTAGTGGGTCACAGGTTGTGCTAGTGGGTCACAGGTTGTGTGGTGGGTCACGTGTTGTGGTGGTGAGTCACAGGTTGTGGTGGTGGGTAACAGGTTGTGGTGGTGAGTCACGTGTTGTGGTGGTGGGTCACAGGTTGTGCTAGTGGGTCACAGGTTGTGGTGGTGGGTCACAGGTTGTAGTGGTGGGTCACAGGTTGTGATGGTGGGACACGTGTTGTGGTGGTGGGTCACAGGTTGTGCTAGTGGGTCACAGGTTGTGGTGGTGGGTCACGTGTTGTGGTGGTGAGTCACAGGTTGTGGTGGTGGGTAACAGGTTGTGGTGGGGAGTCACGTGTTGTGGTGGTGGGTCACGTGTTGTGGTGGTGGGTCACAGGCTGTAGTGGTGGGTCACAGGTTGTGGTTATGGGTCACAGGTTGTAGTGGCGGGTCACAGGTTTTGGTGGTGGGACACGTGTTGTGGTGGTGGGTCACGTGTTGTGGTGGAGGGTCACGTGTTGTTGTGGTGGTGGGTAACGTGTTGTGGTGGGTCACTTGTTGTGGTGGAGGGTCACGTGTTGTGGTGGGTCACTTGTTGTGGTGGAGGGTCACGTGTTGTTGTGGTGGAGGGTCACGTGTTGCGGTGGTGGGTCACGTGTTGTGGTGGAGGGTCACGTGTTTTGGTGGTTGGTCACGTGTTGTGGTGATGGGTCACGTGTTTTGGTGGTGGGTCACGTATTGTGGTGGTGGGTCACGTGTTGTGGTAAAGGGTCACGTGTTGTAGTGGTGGGTCACGTGTTGTGGTGGAGGGTCACTGGTTGTGGTGGTGGGTGACGTGTTGTGGTGGTGAGTCACGTGTTGTGGTGGTGGGTGACGTGTTGGGTGGTGGGTGACGTGTTGTGGTGGTGGGTCACGTGTTGTGGTGGTGGGTCACGTGTTGTGGTGGTGGGTCACTGGTATTGGTGGTGAGTCACGTGTTGTGGTGGTGGGTCATAGGGTGTGGTGATGGGTCACTGGATGTCGTGGTGAGTCACGTGTTGTGGTTGTGGGTCACGTGTTTTGGTGGTGGGACACGTGTTGTGGTTGTGGGTCACGTGTTTTGGTGGTGGGTCACGTGTTGTGGTGGTGGGTCACGTGTTGTGGTGGTGGGTCACGTGTTGTGGTGGTGGGTCACGTGTTGTGGTGGTGGGTCACGTGTTGTGGTGGTGAGTCACGTGTTGTTGTGGTGGGTCACTTGTTGTGGTGGTGGGTCACAGGTTGTGGTGGTGGGTCACAGGTTGTTGTGATGTGTCGCAGGTTGTGGTGGTGGGTCACAGGTGTGATAGTGGGACACGTGTTGTGGTGGTGGGTCACAGGTTGTGATAGTGGGACACGTGTTGTGGTAGTGGGTCACAGGTTGTGCTAGTGGGTCACAGGTTGTGGTGGTGGGTCACGTGTTGTGGTGGTGAGTCACAGGTTGTGGTGGTGGGTAACAGGTTGTGGTGGTGAGTCACGTGTTGTGGTGGTGGGTCACAGGTTGTGCTAGTGGGTCACAGGTTGTGGTGGTGGGTCACAGGTTGTAGTGGTGGGTCACAGGTTGTGATGGTGGGACACGTGTTGTGGTGGTGGTCACAGGTTGTGCTAGTGGGTCACAGGTTGTGGTGGTGGGTCACGTGTTGTGGTGGTGAGTCACAGGTTGTGGTGGTGGGTAACAGGTTGTGGTGGTGAGTCACGTGTTGTGGTGGTGGGTCACGTGTTGTGGTGGTGGGTCACAGGCTGTAGTGGTGGGTCACAGGTTGTGGTTATGGGTCACAGGTTGTAGTGGCGGGTCACAGGTTTTGGTGGTGGGACACGTGTTGTGGTGGTGGGTCACGTGTTGTGGTGGAGGGTCACGTGTTGTTGTGGTGGTGGGTAACGTGTTGTGGTGGGTCACTTGTTGTGGTGGAGGGTCACGTGTTGTGGTGGGTCACTTGTTGTGGTGGAGGGTCACGTGTTGTTGTGGTGGAGGGTCACGTGTTGCGGTGGTGGGTCACGTGTTGTGGTGGAGGGTCACGTGTTTTGGTGGTTGGTCACGTGTTGTGGTGATGGGTCACGTGTTTTGGTGGTGGGTCACGTATTGTGGTGGTGGGTCACGTGTTGTGGTAAAGGGTCACGTGTTGTAGTGGTGGGTCACGTGTTGTGGTGGAGGGTCACGTGTTGTGGTGGTGGGTCACGTGTTTTGATGGTGGGTCACGTGTTGTGGTGGTGGTGGGTCACTTGTTGTGGTGGTGGGTCACCTGTTGTTGTTGCGGTTCACGTGTTGTGGTGGTGGGTCACGTGCTGTGGTGGTGGGTCACGTGTTGTGATGGTGGGTCACGTGTTGTGGTGGTGGGTCACATGTTGTGGTGGTGGGTCACGTGTTGTTGTTGCGGTTCACGTGTTGTGGTGGTGGGTCACGTGTTGTGGTAGTGGGTCACGTGTTGTGGTAGTGGGTCACGTGTTGTGGTGGTAGGTCACGTGTTGTGGTGGTGGGCCACGTGTTGTGGTGGTGGGTCACGTGTTGTGAGTGGGTCACGTGTTGTGGTGGTGGGTCACATGTTGTGGTGGTGGGTCTCATGTTGTTGTTGCGGTTCACGTGTTGTGGTGGTGGGTCACGTGTTGTGGTGGTGGGTCCCGTGTTGTGGTGGACACGTGCTGTGGTAGTGGGTCACGTGTTGTGGTGGTAGGTCACGTGTTGTGGTGGTGGGTCAGGTGTTGTGGTGGTGGGTCACGTGTTGTGGTGGTGGGTCACGTGTTGTTGTGGTGGGTCACGTGTTGTGGTGGTGGGTCACGTGTTGTGGTGGGTCACGTGTTGTGATGGTAGGTCACGTGTTATGGTGGTGGGTCACGTGTTGTGTTGGTAGGTCACGTGTTGTGATGGTGGGTCACGTGTTATGGTGGTGGGTCACATGTTGTGGTGGTGGGTCACGTGTTGTTGTTGCGGTTCACGTGTTGTGGTGGTGGGTCACGTGTTGTGGTGTTGGGTCCCGTGTTGTGGTAGTGGGTCACGTGTTCTGGTGGTGGGTCACGTGTTCTGGTGGTGGGTCACGTGTTGTGATGGTGGGTCACGTGTTGTGATGGTAGGTCACGTGTTATGGTGGTGGGTCACGTGTTGTGGTGGTTGGTCACGTGTTGTGATGGTAGGTCACGTGTTATGGTGGTGGGTCACGTGTTGTGGTGGTGGGTCACATGTGATGGTGGGTCACGTGTTGTGGTGGAGGGTCACATGTTGTGGTGGTGAGTCACGTGTTGTTGTTGCGGTTCAAGTATTGTGGTGGTGGGTCACGTGTTGAGGTGCTGGGTCACGTGTTGTGGTGGTGGGTCACGTGTTGTGGTGGTGGGTCACGTGATGTGGTGGTGGGTCACGTGTTGTGGTGGTGGGTCACGTGTTGTGATGGTGGGTCACGTGTTGTGATGGTGGGTCACGTGTTGTGGTGGTGGGTCACGTGTTGTGTTGGTAGGTCACGTGTTATGGTGGTGGGTCACGTGTTGTGGTGGTGGGTCACGTGTTGTGATGGTGGGTCACGTGTTGTGATGGTGGGTCACGTGTTGTGGTGGTGGGTCACGTGTTGTGTTGGTAGGTCACGTGTTATGGTGGTGGGTCACGTGTTGTGGTGGTGGGTCACAGGTTGTGGTGGTGGGTCACGTGTTGTGGTGGTGGGTCGCAGGTGGGAACAGGTAGTGAAACTTAGAACAGGCGAGGACAGGTATACAGAGAATGACAAAGATATGTGTGATGAACTCATCAAGAGATTCCAGGAGGTCTTCAGAACAGAACAAGGTGAGGTCACTGTGCTAGGAGAAAGGGAAGTAAACCAGGCGGCCTTGGAAGAGTTCGAAATTACGAGAGAGGAGGTCAAGAGACACCTGCTGGATCTGGATGTTAGAAAGGCTGTTGGTCCAGACGGGATCTCGCCATGGGTACTGAAAGAGTGTGCAGAGGCACTTTGCTTGCCACTCTCCATAGTGTATAGTAGGTCACTGGATACAGGGGACCTACCAGAAATATGGAAGACGGCGAATGTGGTCCCAATATACAAAAAGGGCGACAGGCAAGAGGCACTGAACTACAGGCCAGTGTCCTTGACTTGTATACCTTGCAAGGTGATGGAGAAGATCGTGAGAAAAAAACCTGTTAGCACATCTGGAGAGAAGGGACAAATCGCCAACATGGGTTCAGGGAGGGTAAATCTTGCCTGACAGGCTTAATAGAATTCTACGACCTGGTGACAAAGATTAAGCAAGAAAGAGAGGGCTGGGCGGACTACATTTTCTTGGATTGTCGGAAAGCCTTTGACACAGTACCGCATAAGAGGCTGGTAGATAAGCTGGAGAGACAGGCAGGTGTAGCTCGTAAGGTGCTCCAGTGGATAAGGGAGTACCTAAGCAATAGGAAGCAGAGAGTTACAGTGAGGGGTGAGACCTCCGATTGGCGTGAAGTCATCAGTGTAGTCCAACAAGGCTCTGTACTCGGTTCTATCTTGTTTCTGATATATGTAAATGATCTCCCGGAGGGTATAGATTCATTTCTCTCAATGTTTGCGGACGATGCCATAAATATGAGAACGATTAAGACAGAAGAGGACTGTTTGAGGCTTCAAGAAGACCTAGACAAACTGAAGGAATGGTCGAACAAATGGTTGTTAGAGTTTAACCCAACCAAATGTAATGTAATGAAGATAGGTGTAGGGAGCAGGAGGCCAGATACAAGGTATCATCTGGGAGAGGAAATGCTTCAGGAGTCAGAGAAAGAAAAAGACTTGGGGGTTGATATCACGCCCGACCTGTCTCCGGCAACCCATATCAAGAGGATAACATCAGCGGCATATGCCTGGCTGGTCAACATACGAACGGCATTCAGGAACTTGTGTAAAGAATCATTCAGAACTTTGTATACCACATATGTCAGGCCAATCCTGGAGTATGAAGCCCCAGCATGGAGTCCATATCCAGACCTGTTCCCTGAAGCTCATATCAAGAGGATAATATCAGCAGCATATGCCAGGTTGGGTAACATAAGAACGGCCTTTAGAAACTTGTGTAAGGAATCTTTCAGAACATTATATACCACATATGTCAGACCAATCCTGGAGTATGCGGCTAAAGCATGGAGTCCATATCTAGTCAAGGATAAGACTAAACTGGAAAAGGTTCAAAGGTTTGCCACCAGACTAATACCCGAGCTGAAAGGTATGAGCTACGAGGAGAGACTATGGGAATTAAACCTCACTTCGCTGGAAGACAGAAGAGTTAGGGGGGACATGATCACCACATTCAAGATTCTGATGGGAATTGATAGGGTAGATAAGGACAGGCTATTTAACTCAAGGGGCACACGCACAAAGGGACTGAGTGAAATTGAGTGCCCAAATGAGCCACAGAGATATTAAAAAGAACTTTTTTTGTGTCAGAGTGGTTGACAAATGGAATGCATTAGGAAGTGATGTGGTGGAGGCTGACGCCATACACAGTTTCAAGTGTAGATATGATAGAGCCCAATAGGCTCAGGAATCTGTACACCTGTTGATTGACAGTTGAGAAGCGGGACCAAAGAGCCAGAACTCAACCCCCGCAAACACAACTAGGTGAGTACAACGAGTACACACACACACACACACAACAGTCACAGAGACAAGAGGGGAACCCAAAACCAGCATCCCAGCAACACCAGAGGGGAGGGCAACACCACCACCCCCCTCTGCATAGAAACCTTCCCTTCCCCTCACCCTACCTGCCCCCACCCAAAACCCCATTCTGACCCTGTCACCCCTTCCCCATTCCCATCATGTCCCCCCTCCCGCCTAACCCCCCCCTGTCCCCCCTCCCATTCATCTCATACCCTTCCTATTCCTCCTCCCCCCTCACCCTGTATCCTCCATGTCCCCCCTATCTCCTTAACCCACTCACTACCTGTCCCTCTTCCCTTAAACCCCCACCTCCCACCCCAAAATCCTCTGAGACCCTGCAAACCACCTCCCAAATCTTCTCACCCACGAAACAGCTTCCGACACCTGCAGAATGCTCGCCAAGAAAGGGACAAGAAAATGAACAGAAGAAAGTGAGCTTCAAGGCAATGTACACTATCATAGCTGGGATTACAAATATGACAAGTGAACTTGGAGAATGGGCACTAGAAGAAAACCCAGACAAAATAGCACTCACAGAAACAAAGCTAACGAAAACCATAACAAATGCAATGTTTCCACAGGGCTACTATGTAGTGAGGAAAGAGAGAGAAGGGAGAGGAGGAGTTGGTGTGGCTTTGCTACTAAGAGAAGGTTGGAGTTTCGAAGAGATGGTAATTCAGAACTGTGAAGGTTTCAGTGACTACATATCAGGCACCATAGCAACTGGAGGACAGAAAATTATAGTAGAAGTCATATATAACCCCCCCCCCCCACCGAATGACAGAAGACCCAGACAAGAATATGATAGAAACAGCTTGGCCACCATCAATATAATAGAGAGTAGCTACTGTGGCCAGCAGGAACGGATCCAGACTACTTATCATGAGAGACTTCAACCATGGGAAGATAGATTGGGGGAACAGAGACCCACATGGAGGCCCAGACACATGGAGAGCTAAGCTGCTGAATGTGGCAACAAGAAACTTTATAAGTCAACACGTCAAGAGACCGACATGAATGAGAGGGGGGGGTGGGATGAACCAGCCTTGCTTCATCTGATATTTACCCTAAATGAATCGGATATAAGGGAAGTTAAGTTGGAAGCCCCCTTGGGAATGAGTGATCATAGTGTATTGAGATTTGAGTATCTGGTTGAGCTAGGAATTATCACCCCAAAAAAAAAGAACTGGGAAACAAAGGGCTGGCGTAACGAAAGGGAAACTATGAGGAGATGAATAAATTCCTATGGGATATCCATTGGGACACAGAACTCGGAACCAAGTCCGGACAAGACATGATGGACTATGTCACCCAAAAATGTCAGGAGGCTGTAAGCAGGTTTGTCCCAGCCCGACAGGAAAAAACAGAGAAGCAAAGGAAGAATCCGTGGTTTAATAGGGAATGTATGAAAGCAAAGGAGCTGAACAAAAGGGCATGGAGGAACTTCCGTAATAACAGAACACCAGAAACTAGAGAGAGATACCAGAGAACCAGGAACGAGTATGATAGTGTGAGAAGAGCAGCTGAGAAAAGGTATGAAAATTATATAGCTAATAAAGCCAAGACCGAGCCAAAGCTACTACACAGTCACATCAGGAGGAAGACAACAGTGAAGGAACAGGTGATGAAACTTAGGGTGGGCGAGGACAGGTACACAGAGAACGACAAAGAGGTGTGTGAAGAACTCAACAAATGGTTCCAGGAGGTCTTTACAATAGAACAGGGAGAAGTCACGGCGCTAGGAGAGGTGGCAGCAAACCAGGTGACCCTTGAAAGGTTCGAAATTACAAGAGATGAGATCAAAAAGCACCTATTGGAGCTGGATGTGAGAAAAGCTGTTGGGCCGGACAGAATCTCACCATGGGTATTGAAAGAGTGTGCAGGAGCACTTTGCTTGCCACTCTCCATAGTGTATAGTAGGTCACTGGAAACAGGAGACCTACCAGAAATATGGAAGACTGCTAATGTAGTATCATTATTATTATTAACATCTTTATTGACAAAATTAATTACAATTTTGCCTAATCTGATGAGTTTGATAGTCTTATTAAAGTGAGGATAATGCTAGTATTCACTGTCACGCAGGACAGAGGGTCATACATAAGACAATAGGTCTAAACTGTAGGCTGAAGCACATATATATCATGGTTACAATCAATGTTTTAATGTATTGATATGTGAAAACAACTTTCTACTGTGCACTGCCACACAAGGGCAGGGATGGGTTCATAAGTGATGCAGCTTAGAAGTAATATAAATAAAAATTGTTCTTCATTCTTTAAAATAGACAAGCAAATTTTGGGTAAATTGTTAGGATGTCGTCCAGAACACCTGAGTCAATAAGATAGTTACACAGTTGGTGGTACAAGAGGCCAGGAGGTCTAAAGTCCTTTACGGTTTCATATTCATCAATATAGTGTTCTAGTGAATGCATTAAAGGTTTATCACAGCGTTTACAATCTGAGTATTCTGGTAGTGGCTCAGCCTCACTAACCTGCCAGATGTGTCTATAGCCAAGGCGAATTCGCGCAATGACTACATCACATTGCCTGGTTCGGTTACTGTGCTGACCATACAAATACCTATTATTACAAAACTTGTCATAACTTTTAATACTGCAGCTTTCAGGTCACTGGGCATTTCTTAGTTCTTCTAAATCTGAATTAATTTCTTTAATTTGTATGTTTCTAATAACTGCATTAGATAGTCCAAAGTCATAATCAATGTTTTCTTTCCTGCAAGCCTCATTGGCCAATCGATCTACAAAGTCATGTTTTCCAACTCCAATATGGGATGGGATCCACACAAATTTTATACAAGAGGAATTATCATTGCCAAAATTAAATTCCATTTAATATTACAAGCTACTTCCGACATACATTGTGATGTGTTATTTAAGGACTGCAAAGCACTTTTAGAGTCACACAAAATCACTCCACCACCATTGAGCTTAAGGTATTCAGTGGCTAGATAAGTGCCCAATAGCTCGGTCTGTGTCGTGCTTGCCCAGTTGATCAATCTCTGTGTACTAGTCATGATCATTTCATTCCCTTTATATACTGCACATGCACAACCTGTTCTGCCAGTGCCTAACTGCATAGAGCCATCAGTAAAGGCATAGGATTCAGTCGGTTTGAGAATTTTAAGATGACTGTCAATAGCTTCTAATGTAATACATCTCAAAATGTCAGCAATATACAAAAATGGTGACAGACAAGAGGCACTAAACTACAGGCCAGTGTCCTTAACTTGTATGCCATGCAAGGTGATGGAGAAGATTGTGAGAAAAAACCTAGTAACACATCTGGAGAGAAGAGACATCGTGACAACCTATCAACATGGGTTCAGGGAGGGTAAATCTTGCCTTACAGGCTTGATAGAATTCTACGATCAGGTGACAAAGATTAAGCAAGAAAGAGATGGATGGGCGGACTGTATTTTTTTGACTGTCGGAAAGCCTTTGACACTGTACCCCCATAAAAGGTTGATGCATAATCTGAAGATACAGGCAGGAGTAACTGGTAGGGCGCTCCAGTGGATAAGGGAGTATCTAAGCAATAGGAAGCAGAGCGTTATAGTGAGGGGTGAGACCTCAGAACGGCGTGAAGTCACCAGTGGAGTCCCACAGGGCTCTGTACTCGGACCTATACTGTTTCTGATATACGTAAATGATCTCCCAGAGGGTATAGACTCATTCCTCTCAATGTTTGCTGACGACGCCAAAATTATGAGAAGGATTATGACAGAGGAGGACAGCTTGAGGCTTCAACAAGACCTGGACAAGCTGGAGGAATGGTCGAACAAATGGCTGTTAGAGTTTAACCCAAGCAAATGTAATGTAATGAAGATAGGGGTAGGAAGCAGGAGACCAGATTCAAGGTGTTATTTGGGAGATGAAATACTTCAAGAGTCAGAGAGAGAGAAAGACCTGGGGATTGATATCACCCCAGACCTGTCCCCTGAAGCTCATATCAAGAGGATAACATCAGCAGCATATGCCAGGTTGGCTAACATAAGAACGGTCTTTAGAAACTTGTGTAAGGAATCTTTCAGAACATTATATACCACATATGTCAGACCAATCCTAGAGTATGCGGCTCCAGCATGGAGTCCATATCTAGTCAAGCATAAGACTAAACTGGAAAAGGTTCAAAGGTTTGCCACCAGACTAGTACCCGAGCTGAGAGGTATGAGCTACGAGGAGCGACTGCAGGAATTAAACCTCACTTCGTTGGAGGACAGAAGAGTTAGGGGGGACATGATCACCACATACAAGATTCTCAAGGTAATCGACAGGGTTGACAAAGACAGGCTATTTAACACAAGGGTCACACGCACTAGGGGACACAGGTGGAAACTGAGTGCCCAAATGAGCCACAGAGATATTAGAAAGAACTTTTTTAGTGTCAGAGTGGTTGACAAATGGAATGCATTAGGAAGTAATGTGGTGGAGGCTGACTCAATACACAGTTTCAAGTGTAGATATGATAGAGCCCATTAGGCTCAGGAACCTGTACACCTGTTGATTGACGGTTGAGAGCGGGACCAAAGAGCCAGAGCTCAACCCCCGCAAACACAATTAGGTGAGTACAATTAGGTGAGTACACACTCTTTGTTTCTCTTCACACACACCCTCCACTTCTCCCCACATCACTGTAACAATCTTCAATACTCACTGTTTGCATCTATAAACATCTTCTCACCATCTTCGTTTCCTACCATAGTCCTTTCCTATCTCCCACCCTACACACCCTCCCATTCCCCACCACACACCTTCCACAACTCCCACCCTACACACCATCCCATTCCCCACCACATACCATCTGCATCTCACACCTACACACCCATTTCTTTCCACACATCCTCCCCATATTCTCAAACAGATCTTAAGCATTCAATCCCCGACCATCCATGTGATTGGGCACTTTTCCTTCCCCCAGTCCCATTCTATATCCTTATCGTGATCCCTTCCAAGGGCAATACAGTCGTAATTGCTCGCTGCTTTCTCCTGATAGTTCCCTCTCACCCCCCCTACCACCGACCCTCCACATGTCCCCCCACACACTGTCCGTCTCCCCCCTCCCTGCCAACACACACCGGAGGTCTGGAAGCTGAGTAGACAGCGCGCAAGACTCATAATTCTGTGGCCGGGTTCGATTCCCAGGCCAGGCAGAAACAAATGGGCAAAGTTTCTTTCACCCCTGATGCCGCT
>WNGS01003388.1:9878967-9883967 GCA_020271785.1 Procambarus virginalis | reverse complement strand
AGTGTCTTACCACTACACCACGGAGACTGCAAAGTTGGAGTTGAGTTATACCATCTCTGAAGTCAATGAAATATAAATTTTTTGGGAATTACAAGAAAATATTAAATAATGATTATATAAACGTGTAATATTCATTTAATTTTAAGGGCTTCCTGAAACACCATTACAATGAATTTTTCAGACATTTCTGTGTACTGACGCACAATTAAATATGGAAAAAAGCTAACATAGTTCCATTCCACAAAGTGTCAGCATTGAAGACCCCTTCATTATTGACCTGTATTATTGGCAAGTGTAGTACTCAAAATAATTAAAATGAAATAGGTAGAACACCTGAAGAAAAATAATATGATCATGGACAGATAGTATAGTTTTCGATGTGTAACTTCCTGTGTAAAAAATTAACTTGGTTTTTATGATAGAGCCACAGAGATTTTACAGGAAATAGATGATTGGGTTGACTGCATATATCTACACCTAAAAAGTTTTTTGACAGATTCTCATTTAAGATGTAGTTCTGGAAACTGGAAGATACTGGAGGAGTGACAAAGAGGGTTCTAACATGGATGACAAATTTTCTAACCAACAGAATGTGGAGGGGCAGTAATCAGAAGCAATTTATCAAACTGAAGAAAAGTCACAAGGGGAGTACCACAGGGCTTATTTCTTGCACTAGTAATCTTCATTGTATGCATAACCAACCTATTAGAAGATATATTGAATTATAAGAACAAGTTTGCTGATGATGCTAAGATACTAGGAAAGATTAAAAACATAGACGATTGTTATGCCCTTCTAGAAGACTGTTACGAATCTTGTTAAGATCCTCTCATTACTCTTAATTATTATTACTGTGTTGTCTTATTCTTTAATCATTATAGCATCCAGTTGTATAATGTGAGATTTGTATGTTATATGATATATATTATAGAATGTAATAGTGTGCTTGAGTTGCATATTATTTGTATGAGGCTTTCGTGTTACAATTCTCATGTGTTTCTCTGTGGGGGTTGATCAGGTTGGATATGTGAGTAGCGTGGGAAAGTATTGTCAAGCGAGTGTTTATGATTTAACCTTGATTTATAACTCCTATTTATTTGTCTGTAAATGCTATTGTATAAACTAATGTAATGGTGTACTCTTTTGATTAATCATATGTTGTTATTTTGTACTACCATTTTTTATTAGTAATTCCACAATGTTATGTGGATAGTTAGTTGTTTTGTTAGTAGACGCTTGGCCTGTGGACAGACGCGTGAGTTAGTAGCGTGGTGGCTGTGTTCGAGGGATAACATGTATTAAGTTAAGTCCTTGATTTGTATATTTAGTCATTCAAAGTTTTTATTTCCTGGTCAGATGATATTGTATTCTCTCATTTAAGTGCTATTAATATTGCTCATTGCTCGAGAAGTATTTCATTTTAATTTGCATGTTGATAAATATTTCTGGCTATATTTACGTACCATTTAATTGTTATGTTTGTCCCCCTTAGCATAAATATATTGTTCCCCATTTTATGCAGTGCTTTATCTTATTCCCCTAGACTATTATTATAAAGGCCTATTTTAAATATTTATGTACACTGCTGGGAGAAGAACCTTATTTAGTCTCGAGGGTGGTAACAAATGGAGGCCTGTGTCCGGGATCTTATACCATTAATTCCCTGTAATGTTGTACAATTAACAGTGCTAATTATTAATAGCAATTGCCTTCCTAGGTACTCTGTGATTATCTAGTGACGCCTAATCAAGCCTGTGTAATTATCTGTTCAATCTGAGCTGCTGTGAAAACTTTCAACGCTTCACGATTTGAGGTAAGTGTTCAGCTTGTGCCAGGGGCCAAGCATAATTTTCAGTGTTGTTTCAAGTGTAAGTTGTGATTATTGAGCCAACCATGGAGGATCAGGTTGTTGCGCTGGTAGATCAGCCAAATTTTGGTAAAATTAAAGACTTAAAGAAGTCTGGTTTGTTGTTGCTGGCTGATAAATTGAACCTAGCAGTTTCCAGTAAAATGTTGAAAGCTCAAGTGTTAAGAGTTATTGTCACACACTTGGTGGAAGAGGAGAGACTTGACGAAGAGTGTTTGGGAGAGTTAGACGAAGAGTCAGTTGACAAGGTGGCAATCTTTAAGTTGGAGTTGGAGACTAAATTGGAAATGGCTAGGCTGGAAGCAGACAAGCAGAGGTTGGAGTTGCAGAACAGCAAAAACAACTTGAATTGGAAGCAGATAAGAGAGGTTGGAGTTGCAGAACCAGCAAAAACAACTTGAGAGGTTGGAGTTGCAGAATCAGCAAAAACAACTTGAGTTGGTAACTCAACAGCAGATGTTGGAGGCTCGAGTACAACTGGCAGAGCATGAGACTAAACAACTCGAAATTCAGCAGAGTATGGCTGAAAATAATAACAGGTTAGAACAGCAGAGGATTGCGGCAGGTTTGGGTGACACTAGTAATAATCCAGAGAGTACAAATAGTTCTTCTAAGTACAGTAAACGTGTAGATTTGCCTAAGTTTAATGAAGAAGATCCAGAAATATTTTTCTTGCATTTTGAGAAACTAGCAGTCAGCATGAATTGGCCTGTAGATCAATGGGTTAGCATATTACAAGGACAATTTAAGGGTAAAGCTCAAGAGGTATTTGCATCATTGCCTGCTGAGAATTCTTTCGATTTTAAATTTGTTCAGCAAAGTATTTTAAATGCTTACCAGCAGATCCCAGAGGCACATAGAATAAAATTCAGAAGTTTAAAAAGAGCACAGGACCAGACTATTTCTGATTTTGTAAGAGTAAAATTAAATCACTTTAACAGATGGATTAAAGCACTTAATATTTCAGAGTTTGAGACTTTGAGAGACCTCATAGTAACTGAGGAAGTAATGGGATGTCTACCAGAGAAATTAGCTTTGTTTATGGCTGAAAATAAGCAAACCAATGATCTTATAAAATTAGCCAAGCTAGCTGATGAGCATGAACTACTTACTAAAGTGCCTTTTAGAGCACCCATTAATCATTTCAATGTTAAAACTAATCATTATGCTCATAAACATGTTTTCCAGACTCGACCAGCTACTTCACCTTCTCCCCTTAACCCTTCTCCTGTAAAGCCTAAATCTGAGAAACAACCGACAGGGTTGTCAACCTTAAGTAATGTAGTGAATAAGCCTGCAGTGGGTTCGGCTATTCCGACCACTAGCAGGTATTGCACGCATTGCAGGAGAAGAGGTCATGTGGTAAATTCATGTTATGCTTTGCACCCAGAGTTGAGACCAACTGGTCTAATATTGAGTAGGGGTTTGCAAACCATTAATGCCAATGTTGCTTCAGTCATGCCCAAGTGGATGACTAATTTTGATCCATACCTACATTCGGGAACCCTATTATGTACTAGTGGAACCTGGAAACCAGTCCAGTTGTTAAGGGACACTGGTGCTTCCCAGTCTTTAATTTCTCGCCGTGTTCTTACTGATGTTAGCACAGAAGACACTGGAGAGGTAGTGTTATTGCAGGGACTTGGAGGGCTCATCCAGCGTGTACCATTAATTAAGGTTAACCTGAATTCTTCTATTACACCAGGTTGGTGCACTGTAGCAGTCAGTGAGCAGTTGCCCATTCCTGGGATTGATATAATTGTAGGTAATGATTTCGATAAATGTAAATTTAGTGGGACCGATTGTCCTGTTATGTATACTAAACCTAATGCAGTACTGGCTCAACCAGATGAGGATGATGGTGTCATTTATCCAGCCTGTGTTGTGACCAGATCCATGGGTAAGCAGAATGTGGTAAGTCCTGCTACTACCAAGGTGGATGTTCTCGAGGCCAGGACCCCTTCAGACAGGGAGGTGGAGGTGGACCTTGAAGATACATTTATAGCTCACGTGGATGTCGAGAGTGAGGCCGGTGCCAAAGCCCTAATTTATTCTGACCCAGATGGTCTGGAAGATGTGGCCCAGGTACCACTTCCTTGCCCGCTCGCTCCAGTTGTAGAGTTCCAGACCTTGCGTAAGTTACAGAGTACTGATCCCAGTCTAGCTGAGTGTTATGCAGAAGCAGCCGACTCCATCGATACTTTGGAGGAGAGTACGGGTTGTTATTTCAAGGATCAATGTCTGATGAGAAGATGGAGACCATCAGGAACTCCCTCATCAGAGGATTGTGAGTTTAACACCCAGCTCGTTGTGCCAACAGAGTATCGGGAGCAGGTATTGCAAGCTGCTCATGATGACCTGATGGGAGGCCATCAAGGTATTACCAGTATGTATCATAAGATCTGTAAACTTTTTTATTGGCCGAAACTTAAAAAAGATGTGGTCAGATATTGCCACAACTGTGTTGTGTGTCAGACTGTTGGTAAGCCTAATCAGACTGTGCCACGAGCACCATTATATCCTATTGTAGTGCCAGAGGAGCCATTTACTCATGTGGTACTGGATTGTGTCGGACCTTTACCCCGTACAAAATCCGGAAATATGTATATGTTCACTATCTTATGTATGACCACCAGGTTCCCTGAAGCGTATGCTTTACGTAATATTAGAGCTTCTACTATTATCAGGCAGTTGGAACGATTTTTTTCACTTTTTGGGATGCCCCGTGTAATTCAAACTGATAATGGGAGTAATTTTTTCCACCATCTTTAAAAATTTCTGTAGCAGTTTTGGTATAAAACACAATTTTTCAAGTCCTTACCATCCTCAGAGTCAAGGGGGAATCGAGCGGTTCCACCAAACTCTCAAGAAAATGTTGAAGGCGACTGGGGAAGATTCACCCAGACATTGGGATGAGAATCTGCCATTTGTTTTATTTGCGGCTAGAGATGGATTGCACAGTGCACTAGGTTGTTCTCCATTCGAACTTGTATTCGGACATCAGGTGAGAGGACCTTTAAGATGTTATATGAACACATGTTAGATGATGTTACAGCCAGGCAGAGTGAGCGTTACCTGACGGATGTCAAGAGCAAGCTGTCCAGAACGAGGGAGTTGGCCTTACGACATCTAG
>WNGS01003388.1:9861809-9877250 GCA_020271785.1 Procambarus virginalis | reverse complement strand
AAAGTCTTTGAAAATGTAATAAGCTTTACGAAACGCGCTCAAGTGTCGCGTCAGACTAGAAATAAAATTAATTTGGAGAATTGATTTTTCAATTACCATCGACAGTAAAAAGAAACATAAGAACTATTGAGAAAATTCGTGGTAGATTATTAATCTACTTTTTCGGTCATATTTAACACATATATATATATAATTATATATGTTGAATCAACCGAATCAACCAAACCCTGGCTTTGCGCCCTGGTGAGGGCCACTCCAGACCGACAACCGAGCGCAACCCCATAGTCTCCTGAGATTGATGAATGCCTACTATTATATATATATATATATATTATATATATAGATATATATATATATATATATATATATATATATATATATATCTATATATATATATAAATATATTATATATATATTGCTTGTGTAGTTACCACCCCCCCCCCCCGCCCCACCCATGCTGGCCTTTCTCATCCCCAAGACATTTTGATTAAACTCTGGAGTTACCTTACAGAGCCATTGGAGAGCCAGGCATTGATCTCTAAGATGCTTCGCGTCACTCACAAATAAGCCACAATTCTCTTTGTCTCCTGGAGTCTATTTTTTTTACACACACATGGGTATAGACACACACACACACACACATGGAGTAAGATAGTTTCTCTTCCGTAAGCTCATGGTAAGGAGGCTGAGAGCTGTCTCTTCCCACAGCCCAGGGTATGCCTTACGATACATGGTCTTCTCTGAAATACCACCTGCTAGTGGGTTTAATCAAAGGTCCTCAGTTGCTGCTGGGTGAACAGAACGAACAGTAAAGTATTGGTTACCAGTCAGTCCTCCCCCTGGTTTGTCAGGTGTGTGTGTGTACTCGCCTACTTGTACTCACCAAGTTGTTTTTGCGGGGGTTGAGCTCTGGCTCTTTGGTCCCGCCTCTCAACCGTCATTCAACTGATGTACAGATTCCTGAGCCTACTGGGCTCTGTCATATCAACATTTGAAATTGTTTATGGAGTCAGCCTCCACCACATCACTTCCTAGTACATTCCATTTACTAACTACTCTGACACTGAAAAAAGCTCTGTGGCTCATTTGGGTACTCAGTTTCCACTTGTGTCCCCTTGTGCGTGTGCCACCCGTGTTAAATAATCCATCCTTGTCCACCCTGTCAATTCCCCTGAGAATTTTTGTATGTGGTGATCATGTCTCCCCTAGCTCTTCTGTCTTCCAGCGACGTGAGGTGCAGTTCACATAGTCTATCCTCATAACTCATGCCTCTTAGTTCTGGGACTAACCTAGTGGCATACCTCTGAAATTTTTCCAGCTTCGTCTTGTGCTTGACTAGGTACGGACTCCATGCTGGGGCTGCCTACTCCAGGATTGGCCTTACATATGTGGTATACAAGGTTCTGAAGGATTCCTTACACGGGTTTCTGAAAGCAGTTGTGATTTTAGCCAGCCTCGCATAGGCCGCTGATGTTATTCTTTTGATGTAGGCTTCAGGAGACAGGTTTGGCGTGATATCAACTCCCAGATCTTTCTCTCTGTCCGTTTGGTGAAGGACTTCATCTCCCATTCGGTATCCAGTGACTGGCCTCCTAGTTCCTCCTCCTATTTTCATTACCTTACATTTACTTGGAATGAACTTTAGTAGCCATTTGTCGGACCATTCCTTCAGTTTGTCTAGGTCATCTTGTAGCCTCTTACTATCCTCCTCAAAATTTTCGCGTCATCAGCAAACATCGAGAGGAACGAGTCAATTCCTTCGGGAAATCATTTACGTATATCAGAAACAGTATTGGTCCAAAGACTGATCCATGTGGTACTCCACTGGTGACTCCGGTGGAGTGAGGCCACTCCGAGGCCTCACCTCTCACGGTGACTCGCTGCGTCCTGTTGCTTAGGTACTCTCTTATCCAGTGGAGTACCTTCCCTTTCACTCCTGCTTGCATCTCCAGTTTGTGTACTAGTCTCTTATGTGGTACTGTGTCAAAAGCTTTCTGGCAGTCCAGAAATATGCAGTCTGCCCAGCCCTCTCTCTTTTGCCGGATTTTTGTTGCCTAGTCATAGAACTCAATTAATTCTGAACCCATGTTGATGTTGTGTTACAAAGTTCTTTTGCTCCAGATGTTCCACTAGCTTTTTTCGCACAATCTTTTCCATCATCTTACATGGAATGCAAGTTAGGGACACTGGCCTGTAGTTCAGTGCCTCCTGCCTATCACCCTTCTTGTATATTGGGACTACATTGGCCGTCTTCCGTGTGTGTGTGTGTGTACTCACCTATTTGTACTCACCTATTTGTGCTTGCGGGGGTTGAGCTTTGGCTCTTTGGTCCCGCCTCTCAACTGTTAATTGTGTAATTGTGTGTGTGTGTGTGTGTGTGTGTGTGTGTGTGTGTGTGTGTGTGTGTGTGTGTGTGTGTGTGTGTGTGTGTGTGTGTGTGTGTGTGTGTGTGTGTGTGGTGTGTGTGTGTGTGTGTGTGTTTATGTGTAAGTGATTATAAAAAGAAGGCCGGAAAAACAACGTAGCATCGTCTCTATCACTGGATATTCAAAAGACGCTAAATATCATCCAGGATGTCAATAAGAGAACAAAAGAACATAAGGTGGGCAATATCAAAGATATCGGATTCACCAAGGACTCTATCGAGAGACTCAGAGGGATGTTTGGAAAACCAGACATTCGATCTGCCTCAAAATCGGGACATTCTACAGGGAGGTGCAGGACTGTAAGTGGGACAATGCAATTCAGACAATAAGGTACTGGACTTCGTTCCATGAAGTGGCTTCAATTAAGTCCATGTGGCCGATACCCAACGTAGCCAGAGCCGTTTATTACCGACTATTACGGTGGAAGAAGGAAAGCTGAGGTCATAGGTCATCTTTAAGATTGTATGCATGTTTTCTGTAATGCCAGACCAATGCCTTTGCCAACTGTCGCAAATCGCTGTGAATGACTGGATAGAAATCCGAAAATGGAATCCCGTTTCGGGAAAGAGGAAAAGTGTGAATGGCCTTTCCTGTGACGATCTCCACACTCTCATATACGATAACACCAATACGACTGCCAACCCAGCATAATTCCGCTATCTTCAATTTGCTAGAGATCAGAAACGGCCAATATTGCATTTCGACTGCCACGGGATGCAGATTTAAATTTATTTATAACTTATAACCCAATGTATTTTCTTGTATATATATGAGGGAACAGAATTTCGACGTTCTTAAATTCTTGCAAAGCCACTAACACGCAGAGCGTTGAGCCACGGGGGCTCTGTGAGAGTCAGCTACATGGACAAAGGAACTTTGGCGTTGGAAAAGCAGTTGGCGAAGGGGATTAGAACCCGTTAGTGTTCGGGGCAAAGCGACACATATATTTAGTCAGGAAAGACAACGAAGTAGCCAACACTGTCGGTGGACTTCGACCCATCTGTGAACAGTGCAACTGAATGGGAGTGAGAGGAAAAGTATTCAAGGAATAGGTGGTTCACAACACTAGAAGGGATATAAGTCTTCTTCATGTTGATTAACGTCTTGCAAAACTTCGCATGTGTCGTTACCTACCAAGGGAGCAAGGTTTGGACAACACCTGGAAAATATATTGCAAATATTAACTGAGAGTGCGTCTTATAAATGAGTCGCCCGTACTAGAATAGGAAAGGGGCGAAAGGGAGAAGAGACCCAGCTGAGGAGAACCTTCAAATCCAGGATTTCCATCACAATGGATGTACTATTGAAATCACTTGTACTGTTACGTCATGAGTACTGCTCGATACTCACTTACCCCCATCAGAGCAGGAGAGAAACGAGAAAGATATCGAATAATATTCACGTGGAAAATGCTGGAGGGTCTGGTCCCAAATCTACAAAGGAAAATAACAAAATACTGGAGTGAACGATATGAAAGAAAATGCAGAATAGAACCAGTGAAGAGGCAGGGGTGCCATAGGCACAATCAGAGAACACTGTATAAGTATCAGAGGTCCCCGTTGGTCAACATACT
Organism: Procambarus virginalis; assembly: GCA_020271785.1. NCBI lineage: Eukaryota > Metazoa > Arthropoda > Malacostraca > Decapoda > Cambaridae > Procambarus > Procambarus virginalis. The sequence continues at coordinate 9,873,251 of WNGS01003388.1, read as the reverse complement.
CCCTGCAAGTATAAGAAATATTGCCGGAACAAATGTAGACATCTTCAAGGGAAAACTAGATAGTTTTGTTCAAAAAGTGCTGGATCAACCTGGCTGTGGTGGATCCACACCAACAGCACAAGTAACAGCCTGTTAATCTAAGCTCTCACACGTCAAGACTGGCCCTGTGCCGGGCAATAGGACTAGAAGAACTCCCGAAGAAGAAGAAAGCGCATGGTATATATGGAGTCAGCAGGGTGTAGAGTCGCTTGGCCGGTCTGTACATGGGTGTACGTATCTGGTTGATGATCGGACAAAGAGCGTTTCTTGGTTTATTGGTCTGTCCAGTTCAAGATGTGAATCAGGGCCCGCAATCTCCAGTAGCATTCACCTCACACATTTTGGCATTAACAAATTCAAATAATCTGTTTACCTTGATTTTTAGTTTCTTAGTGGATTCCAAATAATTCATAGGATTTAGTTTGCTTAGTGAAGATGAGCTTTATTTACTCAATACATAATTTTTTTGTTGAATGATATATTGGCGATTAATCACCTCTTCTGACAACTCTTTCTGTACTGTCACGAATGATCTTATCTGCTGCTTTGAGCTCAGGAGTCAGTATGGTGCATTTGTAATTATCCGGATTCTTATATTGAGTCCTATCTCCTTCAGACAGTAACTCTGCAAAATACCGTTACTGATGACCTTCCTTTGTGTCTCAAGGTCGAATATGTAGTCCAGCATCATCTTGAAATCGATTTTCCCGCCCATCTCTCTTGGTCAGCACATAACGTAACAGTTTATTCTCAGATTTAAGGGAGCGATTTCGTCCTCAATGGGGTTGATTCCGGCAAGATTTAGGAAGCCATCTCTGGATCGGGGAACCATAATATAGCCTCCAAATATAGACGCCAATATAGAACAAAATAATTTAAAGTTTTGGAAAATAGTTTGACATAATATTAGGTAAATAATTTGGAAATTTATAAGTCATTTTGTTTTCTAAAAAGGTTGAACAAAGACAGGGCTTCAATAACGTATCCAATACTGTTACTTATTTTTACCCCATTTTCTTACATAATGCGAGTTAGATTTTTTAAAATTTACAACTTAAAATTAAAGAGTTAATTCCAAGCATCGTGAAATGTACAAACGTGGACTTCGTGAATCTTATGTACGAAGACGAGGATCGTAGATCTTGCGTATGAGAACTAACATCGTGACTCGTGCATACGAGGACTATCAACAATCATCCGAACGAGGAGTAACACCGTGATTTTTGAATATTCATTATTAATTTTATTTATCAACTAACTGTTCCCGGCCACGCGTTGCTGTGGCTAAGCAATGCATGTGCATTGCTGAGCCACAGCAACCTTCCCCTGCCTACCAGTCCTCCCACTATTCCCCCCCTCCTCCTCCATCCCCTCGTGCTCCCCACCATCCCTAACTCCAGCATCTCCACGTCCCCCTAACCATTCTCCACTCCACCGTCTCCTCGTCCTCCCCATCATCTCCAACGCCACCGTTCCCTCGTCCTCCCTACGATTCCGCCTCCCCCGTCCCCCCCACCATCCCCCACTCCCTTGTCCCCTTCTACTCCTCACCAATCTCCATTTCCCTGTCCTCTAGTCCCCACCATCCCCAACTCCCGTTCTCTCGTTTTCTCATCCTCCCTACCATTCCCCACTCCCTCATCCGATGTATTCCCAAGTGATCTGATGTTCCCAACAGAAAATTGATAACATCAAATGATCTGACGTTCCCATCACAGAAAAATAAGAACAGTTAAAAAAAAAGTGAAAAACAATGACAAAATATATAAATAAACTATACTCACGAAATGAACGGTATGGTAAACAACACAGCTCAATTCCAATGCAATGTCATATTATGAAATTTTACATCTATACATCTGAAATTTATACATCACATCTATGAAAATTCAATTGATCACTGCAATCGGAAACATTTAAATGAAATCGTAACATATTTAGTGTAGCATGTGTTGCTCTTACGTGCAATAGATGGGGCTGTTTTTGAAAAAAGCATAGAATTACCTGTCACAGGTGTGGTATCTATACTCATTGTCTCGAAATGAATGGTATGGTAAACAACACAGCTCAATTCCAATGCAATGTCACACGAAATAATTAAATAGAAATGAAAATATATCGAAATCTATGAAAATTCTATTTATCAATACATCGGAAACATTGAAATGTAATCGTAACATATTTAGTATAGCGTATATTGCTCTTACGTGTAACAGATGGTGGTGTTTTTGTAAAAAAAAACAACATGTTTTTACCGATCACAGGTGTGGCATCTATATAGTAGGTATATAAAAACACGCGTCTATTCGAATGTAACGATGTGTCAAAATTTCAAAGTAATCAGTAAAAAGGTTTCGAAGATTTTCCTCACATGAAAACCCAGTTAAAAAAAAAACATGTTAGTTCCCGTCAAAGACGTGACATCTTTATAATATGTATGTAAACACCAGCTAGGATGCGAATGGAACGTTGTGTGAAAATTTCAAAGCAATCGGTAACGAATTTTCGGAGATTAGATATTTTGAACAAACGAACATTTAAATTTTTATTTATATAGATGTTCCAATTGATGCTCTCTTCCTTAGTCAAAAGGCGATTGAGAGCCTTCTATATCTTTTGAATAATATTGAATTCTCGTCCAACTCTATAATCTTGGGCAGGACGGAAGAGAGAAGGTCTTGTTTCATGCAAGTTGCTGTTCAATCCCCGATCGTCCAAATGGTTGGGCACCATTCCTTCCCCTTTCCATTCTCAAATCCTTATTCTGACCCCTTCCAGTTGCTATATAGTAATAATGGTTTGGCGCTTTCTCCTGATAATTCCCTACCCATCGGTTGACTACCTCTTTCTCTGTTAATGTTAAATACTTCTCTCAACCTTTCGTTGTCGCTTTTGGTTCGCCTTTCTTTCCTGTTCTTGCCAATCTCTGTAAGGACTGATTTGACGCTGTTATTCTCACTTGTAATGCTTGTCTCTCTCTGGCTTGGCTAGGTTAATGATATTTTTGCTCTCCGGCCCTGCAACTAGTCTTTACACCCCTTCCATGCCACTTTAAATAGTCTGGCTCTTATAAATATGTAAGATGAATACAAATCTAAGTCTGTCCTTCCTCTCCTAGATGTATATGCTCGCAGCTCTGTGTCTGGCTTCCCTTTTTCTGTTTGTCGTAAGCCAATGCCGAGTAGTAGGTAGACTCATTTCTTTTTCTTCCTTCCACCTTCTGTTAAGAAAGGTATTCTCGGTTCTATTCTTTCTTTCAGAATCCCCCGCATTGGTGACCCTCAGTTTCTCGAATCTGAATTTTTTCCTTTTCTTTTTACAATTCTTTTTCTAGTTTTGTTTTCCCTAAATTGTAATTAACGGTGCCTATTCTCAAGCTAAAATATATTTTTAATCATGAACCTGCATCCAACACTAGTAACACTGTGCTGTGCCTTCTCTTCAAATCTGAACTGAAAAATCTTACTAATACCTTTCGTCCCCTGCTCTGAAACTCGCCTTCCGACAAACTAACACTTTGTATTAATTTTATTCACACTTTTTCATGCTTTCAATGCTACTAGTGATTATTTTATTCCTTGTTCCTCTTGTCTCCTTCAATACTTGGATGAAACTGGCAGTACTCCTCATGACATACTAAAACAACTCAAGGGAAGTGTTAGGCAACAGACACGAATAATGCCTTCTTCTGTCGTGTTAGCGACTCCTACTGTTTTTTCTTCTAAAATAGTCTTTCCATCTTCTACGCTGCACAGAGGCCGTCATGTCGAGTCTGCTCTTATTCACAACATACCCAACATGAATCTTAATACTTGCTTTGTTGCTACCGACAAATGCCACTTTCATTACATACATAAATGCTCCAACCTTAACACAAGTGACCTGACATAGCCCTGCCCCAAGGTCAGGGCTATGTCAGGCTATACTACTGTACCATTCTTCCGTCACTTCTTTTATTTTCAGATGAGTGGATTGTGTGTGTAATATGCAGCCACGTTATTGTGTCTCACTCTCTGCAAATAGTGTGGTTTCCTGGAGGTTATTGTCATCATGTGAAAATACAGCAAGCGAAATTATCCAGAAAGGGTTAAAGGTAAGTTGAGGTAATTTTAGGGGAAAATGCTAAACAGTGTGACTGATTATATATTATTTGGCAAGGGACTTATGGACAAGGAGCTGGGGTACGATGACCGAGTGATGAAACCATAATCAACCACTTCAACCATCGGGGATCGAACGCCAACCTTGGTAGAAGCTAGAAGCGAGGCCATTGCTGTACAAAGATTCTTTGTCAAACTTCGCCATGTATTCAAAATGTACGATGCTCCTATGCCTAACATTTTAAATATCACCACATGTTCACAATCCTTAACTACAAATCCGAAACCTTACTATTGAGTTCAGTAATGCAATTCATCCTCCATTCTCAAACCTCCCAAAATGAAGCGCACGAGGAGGGCGTTTTTTAATACCTTCTAATAAAGATAATTAATAAGTACAAATAAAATTGTATACTATAGGCCATCTTCAAATGACTGATTTATCTTTAGATGATTTCGGGGCATAGCGTCTCCGCGGCCCGGTCCGCGACCAGGCCTCCTTTTTTGTTACACATCCCCAGGAAGCAGCCCGTAACAGCTGTCTAACTCTCAGGTACCTATTTATTGCTAGGTAAACAGGTGCATCATTGTGAAAGAAACTCTGCCCATTTGTTTCCGCCTCCACCGGGGATCGAACCCGAAACCTTAGGACTGCGAATCCGAAGCACTGTTCACTCAGTTGTCAGGCGCCCTGAGCATAGCATTACATAGGTTTGACTATGAGGTCAGAATAGAAGGTTTGGTCAGAATGATTTGAAGTTTTCGTCGAATTGGCTTTAACCGAATATAGCACTCAAATAATAGATGATAACTGAAGCACTTTAGTACTAGATGCCGATTAAAACTAGAAGAAAAATAAACACTAAACGACAACAAATTGACAATTGTTGCACACAGCCATGACACTCGACGCTCGAGGCGACGTTGCAATAATGATAAAGAAACTCGGAACAGGTAAAGGAAACATGACAAGGTTTATAAAGACGTAGCGGTAAGTTGACAGAATGAACAAAAATATATTTAAAAAAAAATAACAAAATTAAAAAAAAACATTTAGATTAAAATTAAAACTCAAGATGCAGTTAGCTGAAAATTGGAATAAAAAGAATTAATGTTTTTTTCACGATTTTGAAAGAATTTCACGAAGCAATGAAAAGAAAAAATGCCGGCAAACAAGTACAGTAGACTAAATAAAGATATGTTCAAGGCATCTTATAATGAAAACAATAAATTACGGAAATAAGGTCAACACCCCGTTATCCCAGCCTAGACCGATAACAGTATCTCTCCTGCCAATACCTTCCCGGTGCTAGCAGTCCTACATCAAGCAAGGGATCGACACTAGCAGTCCTACATCAAGCAAGGGATCGACACTAGCAGTCCTACATCAAGCAAGGGATCGACACTAGCAGTCCTACATCAAGCAAGGGATCGACACTAGCAGTCCTACATCAAGCAAGGGATCGACACTAGCAGTCTTTTATCAAGCAAAAGATCGACACTAGCAGTCCTTCATCAAGCAAGTGATCGACACTAGCAGTCCTACATCAAGCAAGGGATCGACACTAGCAGTCCTACATCAAGCAAGGGATCGACACTAGCAGTCCTTCATCAAGCAAGGGATCGACACTAGCAGTCCTTCATCAAGCAAGGGATCGACACTAGCAGTCCTTCATCAAGCAAGGGATCGACACTAGCAGTCCTACATCAAGCAAGGGATCGACACGAGCCGACGATGCAGTCATTGCTGTGTGATCGCTGAAAAATAATGGACTCAAGTGCCGGTTACTCTTAAATATAAAAGTTTATCCCTCCTCAAACTTAAGAACAATCTTCCCTATAAAACTTATGAACAATCTCCCCCTCATGCTTCTGAGGGGAGATTGCCTTCTAAGGAAGAGTCTTACCATTCTTTGGAAGAGGCTTACCCTTCTAAGGAAGAGCCTTCCCCTTTCTGAGGAAGAGCCTTACCCTTCCAAGGAAGAGTCTTACCCTTCTGTGGAAGAGTCTTACCCTTCTAAGGAAGAGTCTTGCCATTCTTTGGAAGAGGCTTACCCTTCTGAGAAAGTGGCTTACCCTTCTAAGGAAGAGCCTTACTCTTTCTGAGGAAGAGCCTTACTCTTCTAAGGAAGAGTCTTACCCTTCTGTGGAAGAGTCTTACCCTTCTGAGGACGAACCTTACCCTTCTGAGGAAGAGTCTTACCCTTCTGAGGACGAACCTTACCCATATGATGAAAAGCCTTCCCGCTCCACACTTGTTACAAAGACCCATAAAGCGTACCACAACAGATTAAAAACAAAAATCACAGTTATTGATATTTAACCTTTGTACAAAACGAATATAACACTAATACACATGGGGAAAAATTCCCTGTTCCAAGGAAATGACCACGATAAAATGATTAATTTCCTCCTGCACTGAAACGGTTAAGTGTACCATGAAAAATGTATTACCAGATTAATCAATAACTCCAGCTAGTGGGTAGTGATGTAATGGTGGATCTCGGCTGTTGCCATGTCCAGTTAATCTCCCCAAGGAACAACTGTTTACAATAAAACCAGCCCCCAATATCCTATACCATTAGCACCAGCTAAGAGAGAAGGAACATGCAGTATATATATGCTACGTAGAATAAAGGGGGATAATGGGTATATCTGTAGCTCCCACAGCGAGGTATAATGCCCATAGGCGACGAAGTTCTCATAACTTCGTCAGTAAACACCGACCAACCCAGGGTGTACCGAACTGAGTTGTGAGTATACACAGAGAGTTGGCGTTAGTCACTGACTGTACTCAGAACTAAGGTACGGGTGTTTGTAAATCAGTAAACCGTTGTTGTGTTCTTAACACTGCCGTGGTTGATAGATGTTAGGCGTGCAACTAAATCAACCGACCACCAACAACAGTGCCTACCACAACAGCGCCCACCACACTAGCGTCCACCACAACAGCGCCCACCACACTAGCGTCCACCACAACAGCGCCCACCACACTAGCGTCCACCACAACAGCGCCCACCACACTAGCGTCCACCACAACAGCGCCCACCACACTAGCGTCCACCACAACAGCGCCCCCCACACTAGCGTCCACCACAACAGCGCCCACCACAACAGTGGCCATCGCCACGAGTATTAGCTCAAATAGTTTAAATTATTGTATAGACAAGCTTTTCATAAAAAGCTTTCTGTTGAATACCGCAACTATATTCACTGCCAATTACGTTCTACAGTTGTCCACATCAAATGTGCCAATTTTCCTGCTCATTTAAGAAGCCATAGATTTGTCCCAAAATGCAAATAAATATTACCGCTCGATGACATTCAATAAATATCTAATTAAGAATGCTTAAAATCCCTCAAATTGTACTACCAGGGTGCGCAAGCAATATATATATATATATATATCTATATATATATATTATATATATATAATATATATATATATTATATATATATTATATATATATATATTATTATTATATATATATATATATCTATATAATATATATAATATATATATATTATATATATATATATAATATATATATATATATTATAATATATATGTGCAACAAGCCTGATGGTCCCCAGGACTAGATACAACTGAAAACTCACACCCCAGAAGTGACTCGAACCCATACTCCCAGGAGCAACGCAACTGGTATGTACAGGGATGCCTTAAACCACCTGACCATCACGACCGGACATAAGGAAAGATAGCCGAGGCTATATGAACCACTTCCCCGCCGGCACCTGGATGGTTATCTTGGGCATAGCATTTTATCAAATCACCTCATTTTTTGGGGAACACGTGAGGAACACAAATGCAACAAGCCTGAATGGTCCCCAGGACTAGATACAACTGAAAACTCACACCCCAGAAGTGACTCGAACCCATACTCCCAGGAGCACGCAACTGGTATGTACAGGGATGCCTTAAACCACTTGACCATCACGACCGGACATAAGGAAGTGATAGCCGAGGCTATATGAACCACTTCCCCGCCGGCACCGGATGGTTATCTTGGGCATAGCATTTTATCAAATCACCTCATTTTTTGGGGCAACACGTGAGGAACACAAATGCAAAAAAGCCTGAATGGTCCCCAGGACTAGATACACTGAAAACTCACACCCCAGAAGTGACTCGAACCCATACTCCCAGGAGCAACGCAACTGGTATGTACAGGGATGCCTTAAACCACTTGACCATCACGACCGGACATAAGGAAGTGATAGCCGAGGCTATATGAACCACTTCCCCGCCGGCACCTGATGGTTATCTTGGGCATAGCATTTTATCAAATCACCTCATTTTTTTGGGGCAACACGTGAGGAACACAAATGCAAACAAGCCTGAATGGTCCCCAGGACTAGATACAACTGAAAACTCACACCCCAGAAGTGACTCGAACCCATACTCCCAGGAGCAACGCAACTGGTATGTACAGGGATGCCTTAAACCACTTGACCATCACGACCGACATAAGGAAGTGATAGCCGAGGCTATATGACCACTTCCCCGCCGGCACCTGGATGGTTTCTTGGGCATAGCATTTTATCAAATCACCTCATTTTTTTGGGGCAACACGTGAGGAACACAAATGCCAACAAGCCTGAATGGTCCCCAGGACTAGATACAACTGAAACATCACACCCCAGAAGTGACTCGAACCCATACTCCCAGGAGCAACGCAACTGGTATGTACAGGGATGCCTAAACCACTTTGACCATCACGACCTAACTCTTGACTGGTGGCGGGCGCCCAACCACTTGGGCTGGACGGTAGGGCGACCGTCCTCGCTTCAGGCAGGTCTGCGTTAGATCCCCGACCGTCTGAATGGTTCCCCACCATTCCTCTTCCACCGTTCCAATCCAAATCTATTCCTGTATCCCTTTCCAAGTGCTATATATGTTGTAATATCTTGGCGCTTTTTCCTCTGATACTTCCCCTCCCTCTTTGCTGTGATTCCTGAAAATGAAGTAATTAGTGAGTATTTGAACTCCTCGCTAATATTACCAGCACGCTATACCACCAGCCTCGTGGCACAGATATTACCACAACTAAAGGCCAAGTAAATGACCTTATTTAGCGCACATTTAAGCAAAACCTGAAAAAAAATAAACAGTGAACAGATTGTTGTTAAATAGGATTTAAATTCCAATATATTTAATGTGAATTGAAAACGTAAATTTCTTTTGGGCTTGAGGGTATTTTTTTTACCTTGTGTTTAAAGGTTTCAAAGTCTGGATTGTGGGATAAGGTCAGTTAGGTTTCCATTACTGATCCTGATAACATGTTGAGGGCCTTTGTGAGGTCTCGAAATGTTAAAGAATCACTGGTGACCAGCGAGACCAAAATGTACTTTTGCGATTAAATGATAAATATTTGCTTTTAGACACACGTTATTCTTTCTCAGGTGGTCGGGAAAGATTATTTCTTGGGTAGCGAGGAAATAATGTTCCTCATTGTGAGGAAAAGATTCTTATGTGCTGTAGAAGACTTTGAGGATCCTTGAGGGTTACCTTGAGGTTACCTTGAGATTATTTAGAAGGTAACGTATAATGAACCTGGTTTCTGACCAGACCTTCTGGGTCAACTGAGCTACTGGACGTACGTGAATGCAGTCTACCGTAGGAAACACAAACCTGACTGATCAGTATATCATTTTCGGGCGTGTTTATCAATTTTGCTTCTCGAACGCCGGAAGAAGCCTTCTAGTTGTTTAGAGGAAAGGTGTGGGCACATTCCTTGGACCCTTGAAGCTTATGGTGTTAATTTGTAGAGTAGCTGTTGCACCCTTAATTTTAATGACGCCGTTTTCCATACTCATTCTTCCCTTTCTTGAATGGAATTATTCCAATGCTCAGAATTTAAACCAGTCTCTATAATAGTCTAGGAAATAAATATATATATATAGCTATATATCGTATATATATATATATATATATATAATATATATATATATCTATACTAGTATATAATTATAGATTATATATATATATATAATATATATATAGTATATATATATATACTGAAAACTCACCCCAGAGTGATCCGAACCCATACTGCCAGGAGCACCGAAACTGGAAGTTACAGGGACGCCTTAATCCGCTTGACCAATCACAACCGGACAAAAGGAAGTGATAGCCGAAGCTATTTGAACAACTTCCCCCGGCACTCAGATGGTAAACCTTGGGAATAGCATTTTCTCAAATCCCCTCATTTTTGGGGGCAAACACGTGAGGGAACACAAATGCGAACAAGCCTGAATGGTCCCCCAGAACTATATGCAACTGAAAACTCATACCCCAGCAGTGACTCGAACCCATACTGCCCGAGGAGCAACGCACTGGTATGTACAGGGAGTCTTAATCGCTCTTGACCATCATGACCGGACAATAGGAAGTGATTAGCCGAAGCTATTTGAACCACTTCCCTGCCGGCAACTCGCGAGTGAATAAATCGTGGGCACAGTATTTATCAAAATCACCCATTTTGGGGGCAACACGTGAGGAAACACAAATGGGGGAGAAGTGGTTCAAATAGCTTTGGCTATCACCTTCTTTTGTCCATCTCATCCGAAACTGTTGTACCATATCACCTCATTCAAAATGCTGGATAAAATGAAAGCTGTTTAAATCATGAGAAATAAGTAAGAACTCTAGTGTTTGCAGGTTATAGTTGTGTGTGTGTGAGCTAAAAGTCTTTGAAAATGTAATAAGTGATTACGGAACGCGTTCAAGTGTCGCTCCAGACTAGATATAAAAATGAATTTGATGAATTGAGTTTTTTAATTACCATCAATAGGAAAAGAAACGTAAGACATATTGAGAAAAATTCAGTGTTAGAATTATTACTCTTACTTTTCGGTCATATTTATTATATATATCTACAGGAGAGGCTGCTACCAAAATATACCAAAATACATATATATATGTCTCTTCAGAGGTTGCATGGCGTTTCACTTTCCTCTGAAGAGACAAACTAATACAAAACCTTTACCCCTATTAGACTATTTACAGAAACTTCTTTTCCCACATGCTCATAAAAACGGAGGAAAGGGTCCTGAAAGATATTGGTTATAGGAATTGTTATCCCTACAGACAAAATCACAGAAAGATACCAACTAAACGATTTACTATAAAACAGGAAAACGGGCCCAGCCTACTCATGAGAAGCTATCCAGACACGGGAGTAGAACGCTCTAAGAGAGACAAACTTCGTCTATGCCTTCAAATGCCCTATTGGGGACTGTAAGCCGAGGCTATATGAATCACATCACGGACCTTTGATGA
>WNGS01003388.1:9794079-9811153 GCA_020271785.1 Procambarus virginalis | reverse complement strand
TAGTGCTAGTAATAAAGGTTATATAATAACAGTTTTTAATAATAATAGTAATAATAATAATCATTATAATAATAAAGGTATAATGACAAGGCATTATTAAAAAAATATGTAAACACAGAAAACCGCCGATATATAACCTCTCATCAAACACTTCTTGCTTGATCTGATATTTACCCTAAATGAGACGGATATAAGGGAAGTTAAGTGGGAAGCCCCCTTGTGAATTAGTGATCATAGTGTATTGAGTTTGAGTACCTGGTGGAGCTAGGAATTATCACCCCTAAAAAAGAACTGAAAACAAAGGGCTGGCGTACGAAAGGGAAACTATGAGGAGATGAATAAATTCTAAGGGATATACATTGGGACACAGAACCCGAACCAAGTCCGTACAAGACATGATGGACTATGTCACCCAAAAGTGTCAGGAGGCGTAAGCAGGTTTATCCAGCCCGACAGGAAAAAACAGAGAAGCAAAGAAGAATCCGAGGTTTAATAGGGAATGCATGAAAGCAAAGGAGCTGAACAAAAGGGCATGGAGGAACTTCCCTAATAACAGAACACCAGAAAGTAGAGAGAGATACCAGAGAACCAGGAACGAGTATGTTAGTATGAGAAGAGCAGCTGAGAAAAGGTATGAAAATGATATAGCTAATAAAGCCAAGACCGAACCAAAGCTACTACATAGTCACATCAGGAGGAAGACAACAGTGAAGGAACAGGTGATGAAATTTGGACGGGCGAGGACAGGTACACTGAGAATGACAGAGAGGTGTGTGAAGAACTCAAGAAAAGGTTCCAGGAGTTTTTACAATAGAACAGGGAGAAGTCACGGCGCTAGGAGAGTTGACAGCAAACCAGGCGACCTTGGAAAGGTTCGAAATTACACGAGATTTCAAGCCAAGAAGCACCTATTGGAGCTGGACGTGAGAAAAGCTGTTGAGCTTGGATGGAATCTCACCATGGGTATTGAAAGAGTGTGCAGGAACACTTTGCTTGCCACTCTCCATAGTGTATAGTAGGTCACTGGAAACGGGAGACCTACCAGATATATGGAAGACTGCTAATGTAGTCCCAATATACAAAAAGGGACTACACCAGTCTGTAGTTCAGTGCCTCAGACAAGAGGCACTGAACTACTGGCCAGTGTCCTTAACTTGTATACCATGCAAGGTGATGGAGAAGATTGTGAGAAAAAACATAGTAACACATCTGGAGAGAAGCGACTTCGTGACAACCCATCAACATGGGTTCAGGGAGGGTAAATCTTGCCTTACATGCTTAATAGAAATCTACGATCAGGTCACAAAGATTAAGCAAGAAAGAGAAGGCTGGGCTGACTGCATTTTTTTGGACTGTCGGAAAGCCTTTGACACAGTACCCCATAAAAGGCTGATGCATAAGCTGGAGAAACAAGCAGGAGTAACTAGTAGGGCGCTGCAGTGGATAAGGGAGTACCTAAGCAATAGGCAGGATAGAGTTACAGTGAGGGGGTGAGACCTCATATTGGCGTGAAATCACAAGTGGAGTCCCACAGGGCTCTGTACTCGGACCTATCTTGTTTCTGATATACGTAAATGATCTCCCAGAGGGTATAGACTCATTCCTCTCAATGTTTGCTGATGACGCCAAAATTATGAGACGGATTAAGACAGAGGAGGACAGCTTGAGCCTTCAAGAAGACCTGGACAAGCTGCAGGAATGGTCGAACAAATGGTTGTTAGAGTTTAACCCAAGCAAATGTAATGTAATGAAGATAGGGGTAGGAAGCAGGAGACCAGATACAGGGTATCATTTGGGAGATGAAATACTTCAAGTGTCAGAGAGAGAGAAAGATCTGGGGGTTCATATCACGCCAGACCTGCCCCCTGAAGCTCATATCAAGAGGATAACATCAGCAGGATATGCCAGGTTGGCTAACATAAGAATGGCTTTTAGAAACTTGTGTAAGGAATCTTTCAGAACATTATATACCACATATGTCAGACCAATCCTGGAGTATGCGGCTCCAGCGTGGAGTCCATATCTAGTCAAGCATAAGACTAAACTGGAGAAGGTTCAAAGGTTTGCCACCAGACTAGTACTTCGAGCTGAGAGGTATGAGCTACGAGGAGAGACCACGGGAATCAAACCTCACTTCGTTGGAAGACAGAAGAGTTTGGGGGGACATGATCATCACATTCAAGATTCTCAAGGGAATCGACCGGATAGGTAAAGACAGGCTATTTAACACAAGGGGCACACGCACTAGGAGACACAGGTGGAAACTGAGTGCCCAAATGAGCCACAGAGATATTAGAAAGAACTTTTTTTTAGTGTGAGAGTGGTTGACAAATGGAATGCATTAGGAAGTGATATGGTGGAGACTGACTCCGTACACAGTTTCAAGTGTCGATATGATAGAGCCCAATAGGCTCAGGAACCTGTACACCTGTTGATTGACGGTTGAGAGGCGGCACCAAAGAGCCAGAGCTCAACACCCGCAATCACAACTAGGTGAATACAACTAGGTGAGTACACACTCTAGACTAGTCCCAGAACTAAGAGGCATGAGTTACGAGGAAAGACTGCGGGAAATGCACCTTGCGACACTGGAAGACAGAAGAGTAAGGGGAGACATGATCACAACCAACAAAATTCTCAGGGGAATCGACCGGGTAAACAAGGATAAACTATTCAACACTGGTGGTACGCGAACAAGGGGACACAGGTGGAAACTGAGTACCCACATGAGCCACAGGGACGTTAGAAGGAACTTTTTCAGTGTCAGAGTAGTTAACGGATGGAATGCATTAGACCGTGATGTGGTGGAGGCTGACTCCATAGACAGTTTCAAATGTAGATATGATAGAGCCCAGTAGGCTCAGGAATCTGTACATCAGTTGAGTGACAGTTGAGAGGCGTGACCAAAGAGCTCAACCCCCGCAAGCACAAATAGGTGAATAGACACACACACACACACACACACACACACACACACACACACACACACACACACACACACACACACACACACACACACACACACACACACACACACACACACACACACACATGCACACACACACACACACACACACACACACACACACACACACAAACTTTAATTTAAGCATACACTGATCTCCATACTGTTTCTGGAACCTGAAAAGCACCAATGCTAAAAAATAACAGCCTCCGTTGAAACAGTCGGTTCGGGAATCATTAACTATTCCTTTAACGCTGTCAGAAGAGAGCGAAAAGTTTTATTCAATGATACCCAAGTTCGAATCCCTTTTCATACCGCTGTGAAGAGCGGCTAGCGAAGTCCGACCCAAGTTATACTGAGAAGTTGGGTAATTGGGAGTCGCATGTGTAAAGTGTAGAGTATTGGACTTGACCCAGGAGAAAAGGAGGGAAATATTCCCTCCATTTTTCCTTTTTCCTTTTTCTTCACCCAGAAAGGAAACTCTGAGTGCATTATGAGGACATCATGAACACAAGAGTGAATAAGGTAGCAGTGGTACTATGATACCCCATGTCGCAGGATAGTTAGTCATACAGGGCCATATGTTCAGTACCCTGCACTGGCAAATTTTGGGTGTATTATGAGGATATCCTCAAGAACACGAGAGTGAATAAAGTAATGGCAAAGTTCCAGATATCTCATGACAACGGGTCTGAATGGTCTGATAACTGGGCATTACAGCCCCCCGTTGTGTAATGGTTAAGACGCTCGCCTGGCGTTTCGCGAGCGTCTTGTCCAGGGTTCGTATCATGGCCGGGGAGGATTTACTGGGCGCAAAACCTTAACTGTAGCCTCTGTTTAACTCAACAGTAAAATGGGTACTTGGTTGTTAAACGATTCTTCGCGGGGTCGTATTCCTGGGACCATAATATTAAGGACTTGCCCGAAACGCCACGCGTACTGGTGGTTGTACAAGAATGTAAGAATTCTTGTATATATAAATAAATAAAATAAATAAAATAAATAAAACATAAAATAAAATTAGGTGATGTAATGTGCTAGTTTATGCCCCAGTTCCTGCTCACAGATAATGCATCTTTAGTGCTTGGGATTGGAAGATCCGTCACCTGTAGCCACCTGCCACAGGTAACGGTAACCCAACCTGATCCTGGAAACCATTGTGTGGCACAATCTGGTGGATGTTTTGTGCTGCCCATATATATAGTTTTCAGATATGAACAAATCATAGCTTTTTATACTAGTGCTTTCAGGACGTTGTGAGTCAGTAATTTCTCTTCTATTAGACCTGAGTGTTTGGAACAATATAGTTTTGTCAACAGAGATGGGGATACCTAGATCTAATTAAATTTCATCTTTGTTACACGCTAATTAATATAACCCATTATGACGGGTTATATTTTTGTGTGATAGTATCCATTCAAAGGAGATTCGAAATTTTTACTCTGTGCAGCGATTAGGTCATTAATAATTGGTTGTATGAGGATCTTGCTGCCGATCTTCAAGGAGAAGTTTTCGGTTGCTTGAGGAGTAGACTTTGAATCGAAAAATATTATTCCTCCTATGTTTTTTTAATGTTCTGGTAGCTAGTTGTAGTGCCGCTAGTTCTGCTTGTGTTGAGGTAAGCCAGTTGTTTAACCTGACACTGACAGTCTGTGTGCAAATATTATTTCTATGAAATCTACATGCTGCTGCAGTCCGTCCAGTAGAAGGTTGGACTGAGCCGTCGGTGTAGGCACAGTGGTGTATTTACATTATATGCAAATATAGATTAAATATTAAGGTGCTGAGCTAGTCAGGCCAAAGCTCATGTCCATCCCACTGTTTTCCTTCATAACAGTTTACCTGGTCACGAAATTCTAACTTCCTAATTTCTGCCAACAGTGTACTCCATTATAATTAATGTATTAATATATGAATGGAGTCAGGTTTATCATTCATGAATAAAAAATCTTACAATATTTTAAATGATTTCATAATAATCAGACACCTAATATCAAATTTCATATTTCGTACTTTGAATAATTTCTATCTTTCCTCAAATTATATGGGACTCCATCGGGTAACGAATTATTGTGAGAGTTAGACTATACGATAATGAGTAGCATACGGAGGACGTTTTGATTCTCCTTTCCTTGACTTCCCATGATCCTAAAGTCTGGTAGCAACATGTTCCCCAGAACTTACATAATTAAATCTGCACGTATTATATCGACGCTTTTCTCACTAATTGTGTCGGCGTTCACGAAACTACTTAATTTGTTTGCTGAATAGCGTGACCACATCACATCCCCTCTTAGAGCGTCTTATTCGTAATCTGATTACATCTTACAAAGTGCTGTGTGTGAGCTAGACTGACCCCCTCTCTTGGTCAGTATACATTCAGGAAAATGTAACGTAAAGTAAATAATTATCAAGAGAGGGCACCAAGCCGGGAAGACTATGTTACCCCATCAAATGTGCGGAATAATCATAGAGCGCTGAATATCACTATGGATGATGAGAAAAGAAACGGGTAAGGCGAGTGATATCAAATGTATTCCATTCACCAGAATTCTATCGAGGGACAATTGACCGCAACGCAATTGGGAAGTGAGGGTTCTGCGAAAGCGAAATTGACTGCGAAGGTCGGGAAGCAAGACACACGCTCGTCCTGGAAGTCAGGACATTCAACAAGGATATGCAAGACTGTAAGAGGGGACAATGCAGTTTGGACAATAAGGAACAAAGCGGTGCTCCATTAAGTGTCTGTGAGTTAAGCGTGTATGGCCAATACGCAACCTCGCCAGAGCCGTTTCCCACTGCCGGTTATGGTGGTAGGAGGAAGGCCACAGGGAAATACTACCCTTAAGAGCATGCAGCTTGTTACCAGTAACAGAATACCACAACCCTGGATGGAGGAATGAATAACTGGGTTAAAGTCAGAATAAGGAATACCTTTATGAGAGATGGGACTAGTGCGGATAGCTTACATAGCAGCAGCGTCCGCACGTTCATTTAGGGACACATCAATATGGCTGGGAACCCAGCAAAACTCCATTGTCTTACATCTATTGGAGATAAGAAACAGTCAATGTTGAGTCTCGACTACTACCGGAAGGACTGGATTAAAGGACTCCAGAGCCATGAGGGCACTGTGGGAGTCAACTACTACAACAAAGGAGGATTCACAGCGAGAAAGCAGTTGATGAAGAGCATAGAGAATAGCATAAAGTTCTGCTATGAAGATTCTAGTCTCCGGAGGAAGGCGACACATATAAGTGTGGTCAGGAAAAACAACAGAGTAGCCGTCTGCAGACTTAGACCCATCGGTGTAGACGGGAATGGAGTGGAAGTGGAAAGAAAAGTGTTCAAGCAAAAGGTGTTTCAGAACTGTAGGAGGGATAAAAAATTTATTCACGTGGGTCAGGGTTTTACAAACCTTACAAAGGGGGGGGGACCCTCCATATGGACAAAGACAAAACAACACATTGAGAAATATTCGTAATACTAACCGAAAGAGAATTTTGCAGGCGAGACAACCGGATAGAAAGAGGGAGAGGTGGGGAAGAGGAAGTGGAACAGGGACTACTGGAGGGGAAAAAGTCAAAGCACGACATAGGCGAGAGGGAGGGGTGTTGTAAGGACCGTCAAAGGTAGCGAAGACTGTAGCGATCACGGCGGTCCTCGAAAGATAGGAAGAAAGTTTCAACATACAAGCTGAGGGTAGGAGTCGAACGCAAGGCACCAGAGCTGAGGCGAGACCCAGTATGGTGTAAAGCATCAAGACGGCGAAGAGTAGAAGGAGAAGCAGACGAGTAAGCATGACAACCATAATCGAGTTTAGACCGTACGAGAAAGGAATGTAAAGAGAGGATCGTGCTCCTGTCCGCTCCCCAAGAAGTATTAGACAAAACCTTAAGCATGTTAAGGGCTTTAGCACATTCAACTCGGAGGTAAGAGATATGGGGCGACCAAGACAGACGAGTGTCAAAGATTAACCCCAAAGATTACCAGAATCTTTGTACACAAGGGGATGACCATAAATCGACAAAGAGGGACGAAGAACGAACTGCTTTCGAGTAAATGTCATAGTACAAGTCTTAGTTAAAGAAAACTTTAAGCCATGATTGGTGGCCCAAGACGACACGGCATCGATCGCAAGTTGAAGACGTCGTTGAAGGAAAGGCGAATCATCACCTCCACAGCAGAGGGTACGATCGTCGAAATAGAGTGCAGAGAAGATGCCAGATGGAAGGGAAGAAAGATGACCATTTAGGGCAACAAGGAGAAGAGTAGTGCCCGGAACACTGCCTTGGTGTACACCTTCGTATTGCCGAAAAGAGGCAGAGAGAGTAGTACCAAGCCTCACTTTAAAGAAACGACGTGAGAGGAAGCTTAGTAGGAAGAGAAGGAGATTACCATGAAGGCCAAAAGAACAAAGTTGAGACAGAATATGGTACCTCCAGGTGGGGCCATAAGCCTTTTCTAGGTAAAAAAGGACAGCGACAACGGAGGTCTTCGCAGCAAAAGAAGTACGAATATAGACCTCCAAGTTCACCAAGACATCAGTTGTGCTGCGGCACTTGCGAAAACCAAATTGAGAATGGGAGCGATGGTGATAGTGTTCCAAGAACCTCATCAGACGAACATTAACCATACGTTCAAAGAGTTTGCAGACACAACTCGTGAGGGCAATAGGCGGAAGTCCTTAGGGGATGTCCCTTGAGACCCTGATTTCCGAACAGGGAGGACAATGTCATCGAGCCTCCTGGTTGAACAGTCCAGCAACCTGGAGGCCTGGTCAACGACCGGGCCGCATGGACGCTAAGCCCCGGAAGCACCTCAAGGTAAGGAGCCATGATGATGACTCCCAGACCCGGTTATACAGAGTCAGTAAATAATGAGACGCGCACGGAGGGAGAAGGCGAAGCATCTCATAATGAATGTCATCGGATCCCGCTGCCGTAGAACCGCAAAGGGCCAGAGCAGACTGAAGTTCAGAGAGACAGAGAGAAGGGATCGTTTAAGGAAGGCGGAGATGAGTGCGGATATCTAAGGGATGAGATTCAAGAACGGGCTTACTAAGAAGGAAGGATTGAGGTAGATGAGAACCGAAGGTAACAGACGAAAAGTGTGAACCCAGTTCGCTCGCGACCGTCAGTGGGTCCGCCACACGAGTACCACGGAGGTGAAGGACCGACGAGACATCTCGAACAAACTTACCCTCAATCTTGCGGATTTTCTTCCAGATCTGCGGCAGAGGAGTATTCGACGTAATGGAGGAGACATAAGATTTCTAACTCTCACATTTAGCTGTACATACGGATGGTCTTACGGGCCACCCCACTCGCCTTCCGATACAAAATAAAAGAATCAGCCGTTAAGACGTTCGTCTGACAAACCGGATGGTACACCGATTACGAGCATGTACGTCAAATGCAGTTTTCGTATACACACCCAAATTTATCTCACCGAAAATATTTATTTAACTCTATATTAGCATTAAATGTATGGCACATTGTTTCTCTAAATATATATCTAGATTCACTGAATAATAATATTTTTGCCTGATATTATTTATAAGACAGCAGTAAAATATACAAGATTTTGCTACAAAAAAATATTGTATAATTTTGGTGCTCTTCATATATTCATACCTACTTTTTCGGTTCATTAGACACAATTTGCATTAATTGAGTGCATATTTTTTGCATTTTTTTTAATTCAATGTTCCATAATGACAATTAATGCAAATGCAAATTAAAGTTGCAAAGTCAAAATGATGACAAATATTGCAACTAGAATTTATGTCAATGTTGACAGTCGATATGTTTAAAAGACTGGTGACATAAATATGAACACAGAGGGAGACATAAGGGAAGAGAACAGAGGGAGACAACGAGGAAAGAGAACAGAGGGAGACAACGTGGGAAGAGAACAGAGGGAGACACAAGGGAAGAGAAGGGAACAGAGGCAAGGAAAGGGACTTAACAGGGGAAAGCTCTAAGCCATTATGACTATATAGCACTGGGAAGGGGTCAGAATAAGGATTAGGGATGGGACGGAGGGAAGGAATGGTGCCCAACGACTTGGACGATCTGGAATTGAACGCCGACCTACATGAAGCGAGACCTTCACTAAGGAAATGAACAGAAGTAGACAACAAAGAGGTCAGGAGACAATAAAGAGAACAGAGGGGGACAACAAAGGAAGAGAACAGCGGGAGATAACAAAGAGAACACGGGGATATAACAAAGTACAGATGAATATGACAAAGAAAACAGAGGAGAATAACAGAAATAACAGAGAGAGAAAGAAATTTCAGCCTTTAAAAATCAGTGATATATGTACATATATATATATATATATATATATATATATATATATATATATATATATATATATATATATATATATATATATATATATATATATTTGATCGTCTTGTCCTCTCCAACACTTTGGTGAAACTGGCCATATACTTAGTGACAGACTTAAGGAACACAAAAGAAGTGTTAAGTCTGCAGACACAACAATGCTCTCTTCTGTCATGTGAAGGATTCTAGTCATCCGATTGATTGGTCTTCTTCCAAAATAATCTTTCCTGCCTCTACTCTACACAAACGCCGCCTTGTCGAATCGGCCCTGATACACAACATACCAAACATGAACCTGAGTCCTGGCTTTGTTGCTGTTGACTCTTTCCTTCACAGTATATTCTCAAATGTTCTAAACTTTCTTACAAACGTGACCTAACATAACCCTTTCTTTTATCTTTATTTCTCTTGTTTTCTCTTACGATCCCTTTCATATTCCTATTATTACCCCCTATATTTCACCTTACCTTCCGTACCTGTTGCCTTGCTTTTTCTTCCTCCTCTAAGACTTCTATCTTCTCACCTCTCTCTTGCCTATTTATTGCACTTGCCTCCTTCGTCTCATTACGGGCTCACCATAGACGGTGATACTGGAACTTCTTGTTCTGAGTAGCAGAATCTAAAACAACAACAACTTCGTCTTATCACAATCGACTTGAAATTGGTCCAGGACGGACCGAAACCTCGTCGTCTCTTTAATTTCTAATGTGTGGTTTGGTTAACATTTTTCAGCTACGTTATTGTGACTTTTCATATATATATATATATATATATATATATATATATATATATATATATATATATATATATATATATATATATATATATATATATATATATATATATTTATACCTAGAAGGGGTACCACCTCTGGTGCAAGTGTAGGGACCCATAGCCTCGGAGATGAAAATAAAGAACACTCACAGAAGACCTTGTGGATCCTCACTGAATACTTGATATTTTCTTCTCCTACCACCCCTATTCTTTTGGTATGTGTGTATATTTATCTAACTTTATTTGAAAATGTCATTACACAAAAAAAGTTACAATATTGATTACATGCAGGGTACAAGGCTGCTTGTCACAAGTTGAAAAGCTCCTCCAGCTCCTCAGATGGCGGGCAGGAACCATGGATGCAGTGAGCATTTCCTCTCTGGATTGCCACACTGAGGCGCTGAAAAAAGAAAACTGGCAGCTGAGGGTCTCTAGTTGTTTCGATTAGCTTAAACCCCAACTCCTTCAAAAAGCTAGCAGCACTTTTACCCCAGGCACCAAGTTCATATGTATATATATATATATAATATATATATATATATATTATATATATATATATATATATTTATATATGACAATGTCAGACCTCGGAGGAAAAATGAAGCAGGAATTTTCTGAAGTACTTTCGTATATTAATACATCTTCAGAAGGAGTTGGACTCCTTTGAAGATGTATTAATATACGAAAGTACTTAAGGAAATTCCTGTTTATTTTTCCTCCGTGGTCTGACAGTGTCACATTTTTAATCACGTNTATATATATATATATATATATATCTATATATATATTATATATATATATTACTATATATTTTCATATATATATATATATTGTGACGGTGTTCCCCCCTTCTAATTCTCCCACGCCTGCTGTAAGAGTCATGTCCACTATTCCCGAGCGTTCTCTACATTGCAGGCAACAATTGAACATATGTGGGAGAGAACAGTATTCTCGAAGAGCCGAGAAATTTGCGAAAATGTAGTATTTTGGCCTGTGGGATAGGCCCTTTAGGGAGCCAATATGGCGCTGGCAAGTCTGTTCTCCCGCCAAAACTGTGTGACGTCAGTGGCGCCAGATTGGTCACCGTCAGCGACATGGCACTGGGAGCCAATGAAAACCAACTTTGGGAAAGTGACGTCACATAGGCATAGGGGGTCCGCCCGTGTTGGCGCCAGGCGACATCAGTCTTTCACGACACGTCCGAGAGGTAGGACGCGCGATCGGTCATCCTGTCAGAGTGACGGATTTACCGAACTCCGGTGGATTTAAGCGTCTCCAGTTGTTGGCACGCACTCTGTGAGGTCTTCCTGCAACCCAGAAGTGGCTCAGATAAGGAATTGACAAATATTGAGCAACAAGTGCTCAGGGACAGGTGCGTTGCAAGAAGTGGGCCGGGCATCGACGTGTGTCGTCGTTGGCAGTTCACCAGTATAAGAGGCAGCTTAGTGGCCGGGCCACCCACCGTGAGTGAACCAGGTTGACAGCCTTGTCAACCAGGTTGAACGTGTGATCGACGATCCTGTCAAGTTTGACAGTAACCCCACCTTCGTGGAACCCTACGAGTCAACAGTTGGATGCAAGCACGTCGAGAAGTCTTCCCAAATACCTAGCGATATATCTAGACGACGAGGGAATTGACAGTGTTGTGAGCTTCAAGTGCTCTGAAGTCGGGTGCTGTGCGTGTGTCGTCCGGGACGGCTGATAACTTCAGTGACTTCGTAGTGGTGAGAGGCAGTTACTCTGGGAGTACAGTGACAAGACTAATTGGGAAACGTACGACGACCGCCGAGACGTAGGCTGGCTGCCGTAGTTGGGAGGAAAGTTGATGGCCAGGAGACCGACTTCAACCCTGCGACGTACTGTAGAGGAAGAAGCACGGACCTGCTGTGTACAGAAGCGGCGAGACGCGACATCCTAAGGCGTGGGGCTTGTGTTTCTGGATGAACGAGGCGAGAGCCTGGACCAGGAGCTACAACCCAACTGTCATCCTAGGATAGGTGAAGTAGGTGTTTACAGTTCCCTCCCATTTCCCCTTTAGTTAGCTATATATATATATTCTTGTCAGGATATTTTATATGTCGTGAGCAAGTCTCACTTGAGTTTAAGTCACAGAGAGCACAGTATGTGGTGAGGCTGCCCAGAGCGCTCACAGTATCAGTTTACATATATATCTATGTGTGGGTGTGTGCAAGCACCGAGATTCATCAGAGAATTTACTGTGACTATTATTATTGATCTGTGATTATTATTATTATATATATTGGTAGTGAACCAGATATTGGTGTATTGATCTCTATAATCTATTGATATAATGCCTGTGGATTGATCTCTATAATCTATTGATATAAATGCCTGTGATTGATCTCTATAATCTATTGATATCAGTGCCCGTGTGTTGATCTCTATAATCTATCATATAAATGCCTGTGTGTTGATCTCTATGATCTATTGATATATATATGCCTGAAGTTTGATTACTGTTTTATATATGACATGACTGTGTACTGAATAATATCATGTACGTGAAGTGTTTGCCAGTGATATCTCTTTAAGAGGAAGTATAAATATAAAGAAAAGTTCAGCGATCAGGCGAGTGCATTCACAGTAAATATTATTAAGAAGAGAGTAATCTTTTGGTACGGTGAAAAGTCACTGTGAGAGTATTGTGAATATAGATGTTGATCGTGAGGCCAGTGAAATCATAAGTAAGCCATGTGAACGTTGATTAGTGTTTTGGAAAAAGTTAAATAAACGGGGATCGTGACAATTAGAAAACAAGTACTAGTCTGTTCCCACGATCGCGAGGGCCCGGTCAGCTGGCATTCTGACAGGTGACACGTGCCGATGTTGCCATATGGTGCGCTCTAGAATATTATGCTATGAATGGAGCGATTGTCATATATTAATTCTGATACATTGATGCATATATATATATATTTCTCGTTGTCTTTTAAGTAAAATACCAAAACTCTTTGGTGTTTGATATCATCCCCTCCATTTATCTTGTGACCGTGTGAGGATGTAAAGTAGAGTGACCTGCCTGATACTATATTACTGGATTTGGCTCTTGCCACAATTACACCTAACCACTGCAGTGTTACTGGACATCTAAAAAACCAGTTGGCGACCTTGAAGGCTGTGTAAGAGTTCGGTGTCGGGAGGGCCACAGATTGAGGGAACGATCTGTGCTCCCACTCATCTTATAATCTAAAGGCCGGTTGTGAGATCGACTGGGATACTCTCCGAGGCCAGCAGTGGAGCCTAGGGGATTGAGGGAAGACCCGCCGAACAACGGTGAGTAAGGGTTATTGTTGGAGCAACCACCTGGATAGGAGATCCAGTCTATTGTTGCTTTAACCCTTCTCTAACGAGAACACCGTGAAACCCCGACAATATATATATATACATATATATATATATATATATAATATATATATATATATATATATATATATATATATATATATATATATATATATATAAATATATATATATGCGAACAAGCCTGAATGGTCCCCAGGACTATATGCGACTGAAAACTCACTCCCCAGAAGTGACTCGAACCCATACTGCCAGAAGCAACGCAACTTTACAGGACGCCTTAATGAAAGGCGTCCTGTAGATACCAGTTGCGTTGCTCCTGGCGGTATGGGAGGTGGTCGGCCGAGCGGACAGCACGCTGGACTTGTGGTCCTGGGTTCGATCCCAGTCGCCGGCGAGAAACCATGGGCAGAGTTTCTTTCACCCTATGACCCTGTTACCTAGCAGTGAAATAGGTACCTGGGTGTTAGTCAGCTGTCACAGGCTGCTTCCTGGGGGTGGAGACCTGGTCGAGGACCGGGCCGCGGGGACACTAAAAGCCCCGAAATCATCTCAAGATAACCTCAAGATGGGTTCGAGTCACTTCTGGGGTGTGAGTTTTCAGTCATATGTATATATATATATATATATATTATATATATATATATATATATATATATATATATATATATATATATATATATATGTAGTAGTAGTAGGCATCCATCAGTCTCAGGAGACTATGGAGTTGCGCTCTGGTTGTCGGTGTATATATATATATATATATATATATATATATATATATATATATATATATATATATATATATATATATATATATATATATATATATATATATATATATATATATATATATATACACACACACCACAAGACGACCGTCTTCTGGGCGGTCGCCAGTGGTAGGAGCTCGGTGTGGCATATTAATTAAACAAACGGATTAGGTGCACATTTGTTTTAGGAAAAGGGCGTGTTGGAACGATCTTCTTTTTATGCTATTATGGCGAAAGTAAGTAGTGAGGATATTTATGTTAATTTTCCCGAGATCAGTAAATAGTGGTGTTTATTTTTATGATAAAAAAATTTTGACATGTTTTTTTCAACATACCTTGATAGAAGAAGGCTGAGGGCAGTAGCAAAAATCGTCGATTGGCTAGAAATACATCGCCCTGGCACATTGTTTTACCTTGAATTTTGGCCACCCAGACCACGCTACGTCAGTCCTTAGACCATTCTCCCTACAAATTTAAGAGAGGCTAGCCACAAACATATGGCCACCAACATTGGACAGACATATGTCACTTCTAAAAGAGAGAATGTCTATATCAAGTACTAACTGGTTATGTGATGTCACTCCCACAAATACAAAATAATGAATGGTATCTTTCCTTGACCTGGGCTCTAGGAGACTCGATCCGCGGACCTCACGTGTGTGAAGCCGAAGCTCTATCGACCGAGTTATTAAGTAGTCTTATTTTTAATGAATCATATATACTACTACTATACATTAAAATTAGAATATTATCGGCCTGTTTACCACTCTCATAATGCTATGAGGCTGGTCACCCACAACTTCCTGTCAAGAATCCCAGAATTTATCTACAACAACGCAAAACAGGAAACACCATTACAATATATATTTACCTGTTATTTATTATTTTATTTACGTCTTAAGATGGTTGTTGTCTCTTGAGACCACAGAAGATTGTGGCGAATCTTGCCAGTGAAAGCTCTCTTGAAACATGAGAAATAACAAGTAACAAAATTCCGTATGCAAGATGTACCTTTCCCCTGCGGTCTTACGTCCTTCAACGAGGTTTCCAAAAACACGTGATTGGCAGTTTACACGCACGACTCAACGACCTGTTCTCTAGCCAGAACGACAGAGACAAATCAATCAATTATTACCCTCGATTTTTATCACTGATTTTCTCTGATGTAAAAATTGGAGAAACTAAATTATTTTTCCCTTATGATGCTGGTGACTGGAAATACTCGAGTAAATATTTATCGTGTCGCTTAGTACTAAAACGGTAAAAATGTTGAAGTTTTTGAATTATGCAATTCTGCTTTATCAACTGCAAATGGAACATGCAAATGCTCTTCTAAAGTAATTGATCATAATTTGCAGCACTCTCTGTTCCAACACAGGTCCATGTCTGTCTGTCTTTTGCTGGTCTACCTCTGTCCTTTCCTCCCTCCGTTTATTTGACGGTCCGCCATCATCTATTATTGTTCTTATTTGTATGTCTATATATAAAAAAAGATAGATAGGAAAATACCCAACACAAGGGATCACTAGAAATCGTGCTGATGTTTCTAACGAAAACAAGAGCTATGAGCTGTTACTGGTATTCATTTGAAGCCGGACCCGAGAAACTCATTTATATGATGAGCTTATAATTAGTTTATTCCTACTGTACACTTTAGTTAGTGCTAAATTACAATCACGTTAGTAATGGATGACGCTGGAGCCACGTGTTTGTCCATGACTGTATGTGGCCAGTTGACTGGATTTTATTGCGTATCGACGAGTTCAACAAATATTTTTTCATAAATGAGTCAGCCTTGACCGAGATTGGGTGGTATTCTTGATAATATCATGGTCAGAATGTGACCCCCTCGATAGCTGAGCGCCTTGTGTTGTGGCTTTCAGTTTCAGGTTATCCATGATGATGGGGCAGTTGGAGAATCATAAGATCATTAACGTTTTACAGAACAATAACGCCATAAACATCTCCCAGATGCTGAAGGCTCTGACGCAGTGACTAGTCTAGTAAGACTGGGTCAAGACTAGAGACCATTCTTCTCTTGCAATTCAGTTTTTGTATAACTCTCTACCTTTTTCTTTCTCTCTCTGTTGATCAAAGAGAGAGATCAACACATTACTAAAACACCCCCTCCCCCCCCACACACACCCACCCACCCACACACACACACACACACACACACACACACACACACACACACACACACACACACACACACACACACACACACACACACACACACACACACACGTACACAAACACAAACACACAAACTCACACATTGTTTAGCTTTAGTGGATAAGGGAGTATCTAAGCAGCAAGGAACAGCGAGTAACTGTGAGAGGGGGGGGACATCTGAATGGCGATATGTTACCAGCGGAGTCTCAGAGGGCTCTTTACTTGGACACATCCTGTTTCTGATATTTGTAAACGATCCTCCAGAAGGGTAAAGACTCATTCCTCTCCATGTTTGCTCATGATGCAAAAATTATAAGAAGAATCATGACGGATGAGGATAGACAGAAATTACAGGATGACCTGGACAAACTGGAAGAATGGTCTAGAAAATGGCTATTAAAGTTTAACTCAGGAAAGTGCAAAATAATGAAATTAGGTGAATGGAGCAAGAGACTGAACTCAATGTACCATCTGGGAGGTAATATCCTGCAAAAGTCAAATAGAGTGAAAGATCTGGGGGTTGATATCATACCGAACCTGTCCCCAGAGGACAAAATCAAAAGGATATCATCAGCGGCATATGCTAGATTGGCTAACATAAAAACTGCCTTTAGAAACTTGTGTAAGGAATACTTCAGAACCTTGTGAAATAATTCACTATGTCAGACCAATCCTTAAGTTTGCAGCTCCAGCCTGGAGTCCATATCTAT
>WNGS01003388.1:9780947-9793079 GCA_020271785.1 Procambarus virginalis | reverse complement strand
GAACTTTAGTAGCCATTTGTCGGACCATTCCTTCAGTTTGTCTAGGTCATCTTGTATCCTCATACTATCCTCCTCTGTCCTGATCTTCCTCAAAATTTTCGCGTCATCAGCAAACATCGAGAGGAACGAGTCAATTCCTTCTGGAAGATCATTTACGAATATCAGAAACAGTATAGGTCCAAGGACTGATCCATTTGGGACTCCACTGGTGACTCCCGCCACTCCGAGACCTCACCTCTCACGGTGACTCGCTGTGTCCTGTTGCTTAGGTACTCTCTTATCCAGGGGAGTACCTTCCCTTTCACTCCTACCTGGATCTCCAGTTTGTGTACTAGTCTCTTATGTGGTACTGTGTCAAAAGCTTTCTGGCAGTCCAGAAATATACAGTCTGCCCAGCCCTCTCTCTCTCTTGCCTGATTTTTGTTGCCTGGTCATGGAACTCAATTAATCCTGTTAGGCATGATTTGCCATCTCTGAACCCATATTGGTGTTGTGTTACAAAGTTCTTTTGCTCCAGATGTTCCACTAGCTTTTTTCGCACAATCTTTTCCATCATCTTGCATGGAATGCAAGTTAGGGACACTGGCCTGTAGTTCAGTGCCTCCTGCCTATCACCCTTCTTGTATATTGGGACTACATTGGCCGTCTTCCGTGTGTGTGTGTGTGTGTGTGTGTGTGTGTGTGTGTGTGTGTGTGTGTGTGTGTGTGTGTGTGGTTGTGTGTGTGTGTGTGTGTGTATGTGTGTGTGTGTGTGGGTGTGTGTGCGTGTGTGTGTGTGTGTGTGTGTGTGTGTGTGTGTGTGTGTGTGTGTGTGTGTGTGTGTGTGTGTGTGTGTGTGTGTGTGTGTATGTGTGTGTGTGTGTGTGTGTGTGTGTGTGTGTGTTTATGTGTAAGTGATTATAAAAAGAAGGACGGAAAGACAACGTAGCATCGTCTCTATCACTGGATATTCAAAAGACGCTAAATATCATCCAGGATGTCAATAAGAGAACAAAAGAACATAAGGTGGGCAATATCAAAGATATCGGATTCACCAAAGACTCTATCGAGAGACTCAGAGGGATGTTTGGAAAACCAGACATTCGATCGGCCTCAAAATCGGGACATTCTACAGGGAGGTGCAGGACTGTAAGTGGGACAATGCAATTCAGACAATAAGGTACTGGACTTCGTTCCATGAAGTGGCTTCAATTAAGTCCATGTGGCCGATACCCAACGTAGCCAGAGCCGTTTATCACCGACTATTACGGTGGAAGAAGGAAAGCTGAGGTCATAGGTCATCTTTAAGATTGTATGCATGTTTTCTGTAATGCGAGACCAATGCCTTTGCCAACTGTCGCAAATCGCTGTGAATGACTGGATAGAAATCCGAAAATGGAATCCCGTTTCGGGAAAGAGGAAAAGTGTGAATGGCCTTTCCTGTGACGATCTCCACACTCTCATATACGATAACACCAATACGACTGCCAACCCAGCATAATTCCGCTATCTTCAATTTGCTAGAGATCAGAAACGGCCAATATTGCATTTCGACTGCCATGGGATGCAGATTTAAATTTATTTATAACTTATAACCCAATGTATTTTCTTGTATATATATGAGGGAACAGAATTTCGACGTTCTTAAATTCTTGCAAAGCCACTAACACGCAGAGCGTTGAGCCACGGGGGCTCTGTGAGAGTCAGCTACATGGACAAAGGAACTTTGGCGTTGGAAAAGCAGTTGGCGAAGGGGATTAGAACCCGTTAGTGTTCGGGGCAAAGCGACACATATATTTAGTCAGGAAAGACAACGAAGTAGCCAACACTGTCGGTGGACTTCGACCCGTCTGTGAACAGTGCAACTGAATGGGAGTGAGAGGAAAAGTATTCAAGGAATAGGTGGTTCACAACACTAGAAGGGATATAAGTCTTCTTCATGTTGATTAACGTCTTGCAAAACTTCGCATGTGTCGTTACCTACCAAGGGAGCAAGGTTTGGACAACACCTGGAAAATATATTGCAAATATTAACTGAGAGTGCGTCTTATAAATGAGTCGCCCGTACTAGAATAGGAAAGGGGCGAAAGGGAGAAGAGACCCAGCTGAGGAGAACCTTCAAATCCAGGATTTCCATCACAATGGATGTACTATTGAAATCACTTGTACTGTTACGTCATGAGTACTGCTCGATACTCACTTACCCCCATCAGGGCAGGAGAGAAACGAGAAAGATATAGAATAATATTCACGTGGAAAATGCTGGAAGGTCTGGTCCCAAATCTACAAAGGAAAATAACAAAATACTGGAGTGAACGATATGAAAGAAAATGCAGAATAGAACCAGTGAAGAGGCAGGGGTGCCATAGGCACAATCAGAGAACACTGTATAAGTATCAGAGGTCCCCGGTTGGTCAACATACTCCCTGCAAGTATAAGAAATATTGCCGGAACAAATGTAGACATCTTCAAGGGAAAACTAGATAGTTTTGTTCAAAAAGTGCTGGATCAACCTGGCTGTGGTGGATCCACACCAACAGCACAAGTAACAGCCTGTTAATCTAAGCTCTCACACGTCAAGACTGGCCCTGTGCCGGGCAATAGGACTAGAAGAACTCCCGAAGAAGAAGAAAGCGCATGGTATATATGGAGTCACCAGGTGTTGAGTCGCTTGGCCGGTCTGTACAGGGGTGTACGTATCTGGTTGATGATCGGACAAAGAGCGTTTCTTGGTTTGTTGCTCTGTCCAGTTCAAGATGTGAATCAGGGCCCGCAATCTCCAGTAGCATTCACCTCACACATTTTGGCATTAACAAATTCAAATAATCTGTTTACCTTGATTTTAGTTTCTTAGTGGATTCCATATAATTCATAGGATTTAGTTTGCTTAGTGAAGATGAGCTTTATTTACTCAATACATAATTTTTTGTTGAATTATATATTGGCGATTAATCACCTCTTCTGACAACTCTTTCTGTACTGTCACGAATGATCTTATCTGCTGCTTTGAGCTCAGGAGTCAGTATGGTGCATTTGTAATTATCCGGATTCTTATTCTGAGTCTTATCTCCTTCAGACAGTAACTCTGCAAAATACCGTTACTGATGACCTTCCTTTGTGTCTCAAGGTCGAATATGTAATCCAGCATCATCTTGAAATCGATTTTCCCGGCCATCTCTCTTGGTCAGCACATAACGTAACAGTTTATTCCCAGATTTAAGGGAGCGATTTTGTCCTCAATGGGGTTGATTCCGGCAAGATTTAGGAAGCCATCTCTGGATCGGGGAACCATAATATAGCCTCCAAATACAGACGTCAATGTAGAAACAAAATTAAAGTTTTGGAAAATAGTTTGACATAATATTAGTTAAATAATTTGGAAATTTAAAAGTCATTTTGTTTTCTAAAAAGGTTGAACAAAGACAGGGCTTCAATAACGTATCCAATACTGTTACTTATTTTTACCCCATTTTCTTACATAATGCGAGTTAGATTTTTTAAAATTTACAATTTAAAATTAAAGAGTTAATTCCA
The DNA here is from genome assembly GCA_020271785.1 of Procambarus virginalis. NCBI lineage: Eukaryota > Metazoa > Arthropoda > Malacostraca > Decapoda > Cambaridae > Procambarus > Procambarus virginalis. The sequence goes on along the minus strand of WNGS01003388.1, from coordinate 9,789,566 downwards.
AGCATCGTGAAATGTACAAACGTGGACCTCGTGAATCTTATGTACGAAGACGAGGATCGTAGATCTTGCGTATGAGAACTAACATCGTGACTCGTGCATACGAGGACTATCAACAATCATCCGAACGAGGAGTAACACCGTGATTTTTTAATGTTCATTATTAATTTTATTTATCAACTAGCTGTACCCGGCCACGCGTTGCTGTGGCTAAGCAATGCATGTGCGTTGCTGAGCAACAGCAACCTTCCCCTGCCTACCAGTCCTCCCCACCATTCCCCCTTCCTCCTCCATCCCCTCGTGCTCCCAACTCTTCCTTACTTCCCTGTCCTCTCGTCCTCCCAATTGTTCCTCACCTCCCCATCCCCATGTCCTCCCCACCATCCCTAACTCCAGCATCTCCACGTCCTCCTAACCATTCCCCACTCCACCATCTCCTTGTCCTCCCCACCATCTCCAACGCCACCATCTCCTCGTCCTCCCTACGATTCCGCCACCCCCGTCCCCTCGTCCTCCGCACCATCCCCCACTCCCTTGTTCCCTTCTACTCCTCATCATTCTCCATTTCCCTGTCCCCTAGTCCCCACCATCCCCAACTCCAGTCCTCTCGTTTTCTCATCCTCCCTACCATTCCCCACTTCCTCATCCGATGCATTCCCAAGTGATCTGATGTTCCCAACAGAAAATTGATAACATCAAATGATCTGACGTTCCCATCACAGAAAAATAAGAACAGTTAAAAAAAAGAAGTGAAAAACAATGACAAAATACAAAAATAAACTATACTCACGAAATGAACGTATGGTAAACAACGCAGCTCAATTCCAATGCAATGTCATATTATGAAATTTTACATATATACATCTGAAATTTATACATCACATCTATGAAAATTCAATTGATCACTGCAATCGGAAACATTTAAATGAAATTGTAACATATTTAGTATAGCATGTGTTGCTCTTACGTGCAATAGATGGGGCTGTTTAAAAAAAAAAACATGGAATTACCTGTCACAGGTGTGGTATCTATACTCATTTTCTCGAAATGAATGGTATGGCAAACAACACAGCTCAATTCCAATGTAATGTCACACAAAATAATTAAATAGAAATGAAAATAAATCGAAATCTATGAAAATTTTATTTATCAATACATCGGAAACATTGAAATGGAATCGTAACATATTTAGTATAGTGTGTATATTGCTCTTACATGTAACAGATGGCGCTGTTTTTGTAAAAAAAAACATGTTTTTACCGATCACAGGTGTGGCATCTATATAGTAGGTATATAAAATCACGCGCATATTCGAATGGAACGTTGTGTCAAAATTTCAAAGCAATCGCAGAGGAACTTTTGGAGACTACAAAACTCTTGTAATTTGTAATGATTACAAAACTCGTGTGTTGCTCTTACGTGCAACAGATGGCACTGTTTTTCTAAAAAACATGTTTTTACCGATCACAGGTGTGGCTTCTATATAGTAGGTATATAAAAATACGCGCCTATTCGAATGTAACGATGAGTCAAAATTTCAAAGTAATCAATAAAAAGGTTTCGAAGATTTTCCTCACATGAAAAACACAGTTAAAAAAAACATGTTTGTTCCCGTCAAAGACATGATATCTTTATAGTATGTATATAAATACCCGCTAGGATGCGAATGGAACGTTGATTAAAAATTTCAAAGCAATCGGTGACGAATTTTCGGAGATTATAGATTTTGAACAAACGAACATTTAAATTTTTATTTATATAGATGTTCCAATTAATGCTCTCTTTCTTTAGTCAAAAGGCGATTGAGAGCCTTCTATATCTTTTGAATAATATTGACTTCTCGTCTAACTCTACAATCTTGGGCAGGACGGAAGAGAGACGGTCTTGTTTCATGCAAGTTGCTGTTCAATCCCCGATCGTCCAAATAGTTTGGCACCATTCCTTTCCCTTTCCATTCTCAAATCCTTATTCTGACCCCTTCCAGTTGCTATATAGTAATAATGGCTTTCTTTCCTGTTGTTGGCAATCTCTGTAAGGACTAATTTGAAGCTGTTATTCTCACTTGTAATGCTTGTCTCTCTCTGGCTTGGCTAGGTTAATGATATTTTTGCTCTTCGGGCCTGCAACTAGTCTTTACACCCCTTCCATGCCACTTTAAATAGTCTGGCTCTTATAAATATGTAAGATGAATGCAAATCTAAGTCTATATTTCCTTTCCTAGATGTATATGCTCGCAGCTCTGTGTCTGGCTTCCCTTTTTCTGTTTGTCGTAAGCCAATGCCGAGTAGTAGGTAGACTCATTTTTTTTCTTCCTTCCACCTTCTGTTAAGAAAGGTATTCTCGGTTCCCTTTCCTTCAGAACCCCCGCATTGGTGACCCTCAGTTTCTCGAATCTGAATTTTTTCCTTTTCTTTTTACAATTCTTTTTCTAGTTTTGTTTTCCCTAAATTGTAATTAACGGTGCCTATTCTGAAGCTAAAATATATTTTTAATCATGAACCTGCATCCAACACTAGTAACACTGTGCTGTGCCTTCCCTTCAAATCTGAACTAAAAAATCTTACTAATTCGTCCCTTCGTCCCTGCTCTGAAACTCGTCTTCCGACAAACTAACACTTTGTATTAATTTTATTCACACTTTTCCATGCTTTCAATGCTACTAGTGATTAATTTATTCTTTGTTCCTCTTGTCTCCTTCAATACTTGGATGAAACTGGCAGTACTCCTCATGACATACTAAAACAACTCAAGGGAAGTGTTAGGCAACAGACACGAATAATGCCCTCTTCTGTCGTGTTAGCGACTCCTACTGTTTTTTTCTTCTAAAATAGTCTTTACATCTTCTACGCTGCACAGAGGCCGTCATGTCGAGTCTGCTCTTATTCACAACATACCCAACATGAATCTTAATACTTGCTTTGTTGCTGCCGACAAATGCCACTTTCATTACATACATAAATGCTCCAACCTTAACACAAGTGACCTTACATAGCCCTGCCCCAAGGTCAGGGCTATGTCAGGCTATACTACTGTACCATTCTTCCGTCACTTCCTTTATTTTCAGATGAGTGGATTGTGTGTGTAATATGCAGCCACGTTACTGTGTCTCACTCTCTGCAAATAGTGTGTGTTCCTGGAGGTTATTGTCGTCATGTGAAAATACAGCAAGCGAAATTATCCAGAAAGGGTTAAAGGTAAGTTGAGGTAATTTTAGGGGAAAATGCTAAACAGTCTGACTGATTATATATTATTTGGCAAGGGACATATGGACAAGGAGCTGGGGTACGATGACCGAGTGATGAAACCATGATCAACCACTTCAACCATCGGGGATCGAACGCCAACCTTGGTAGAAGCTAGAAGCGAGGCCATTGCTGTACAAAGATTCTTTGTCAAACTTCGCCATGTATTCAAAATGTACGATGCTCCTATGCCTAACATTTTAAATATCACCACATGTTCACAATCCTTAACTACAAATCCGAAACCTTACTATTGAGTTCAGTAATGCAATTCATCCTCCATTCTCAAACCTCCCAAAATGAAGCGCACGAGGAGGGCGTTTTTTAATACCTTCTAATAAAGATAATTAATAAGTACAAATAAAATTGTATACTATAGGCCATCTTCAAATGACTGATTTATCTTTAGATGATTTCGGGGCATAGCGTCTCCGCGGCCCGGTCCGCGACCAGGCCTCCTTTTTTGTTACACATCCCCAGGAAGCAGCCCGTAACAGCTGTCTAACTCTCAGGTACCTATTTATTGCTAGGTAAACAGGTGCATCATTGTGAAAGAAACTCTGCCCATTTGTTTCCGCCTCCACCGGGGATCGAACCCGAAACCTTAGGACTGCGAATCCGAAGCACTGTTCACTCAGCTGTCAGGCGCCCTGAGCATAGCATTACATAGGTTTGACTATGAGGTCAGAATAGAAGGTTTGGTCAGAATGATTTGAAGTTTTCGTCGAATTAGCTTTAACCGAATATAGCACTCAAATAATAGATGATAACTGAAGCACTTTAGTACTAGATGCCGATTAAAACTAGAAGAAAAATAAACACTAAACGACAACAAATTGACAATTGTTGCACACAGCCATGACACTCGACGCTCGAGGCGACGTTGCAATAATGATAAAGAAACTCGGAACAGGTAAAGGAAACATGACAAGGTTTATAAAGACGTAGCGGTAAGTTGACAGAATGAACAAAAATATATTTAAAAAAAATAACAAAATTAAAAAAAAAACATTTAGATTAAAATTAAAACTCAAAATGCAGTTAGCTGAAAATTTGGAATAAAAAGAATTAATGTTTTTTTCACGATTTTGAAAGAATTTCACGAAGCAATGAAAAGGAAAAATGCCGGCAACAAGTACAGTAGACTAAATAAAGAAATGTTCAAGGCATCTTATAATGAAAATAATAAATTACTGAAATAAGGTCAACACCCCGTTATCCCAGCCGAGACCGATAACAGTATCTCTAATGCCAATACTTTCCCGGTGCTAGCAGTCCTACATCAAGCAAGAGATCGACACTAGCAGTCCTACATCAAGCAAGGGATCGACACTAGCAGTCCTACATCAAGCAAGAGATCGACACTAGCAGTCCTACATCAAGCAAGAGATCGACACTAGCAGTCCTACATCAAGCAAGAGATCGACACTAGCAGTCCTACATCAAGCAAGAGATCGACACTAGCAGTCCTACATCAAGCAAGGGATCGACACTAGCAGTCCTCCATCAAGCAAGGGATCGACACTAGCAGTCCTCCATCAAGCAAGGGATCGACACTAGCAGTCCTACATCAAGCAAGGGATCGACACTAGCAGTCCTACATCAAGCAAGGGATCGACACTAGCAGTCCTACATCAAGCAAGGGATCGACACTAGCAGTCCTACATCAAGCAAGGGATCGACACTAGCAGTCCTACATCAAGCAAGGGATCGACACTAGCAGTCCTACATCAAGCAAGGGATCGACACTAGCAGTCCTACATCAAGCAAGGGATCGACACGAGCCGACGATGCAGTCATTGCTGTGTGATTGCTGAAAAATAATGGACTCAAGTGCCGGTTACTCTTAAATATAAAAAGTTTATCCCTCCTCAAACTTAAGAACAATCTTCCCTATAAAACTTATGAACAATCTCCCCCTCAAGCTTCGGAAGAGCCTTACCCTTCTGTGGAAGAGTCTTACCTTTCTGAGGGAGCCTCACCCTTCTGAAGAAGAGCCTTTTCCTTCTGAGGAAGAGTCTTACCCATGTGACGGGAAAGTGTTGGAGTGTTGATGTTCGGCAGTCCTCCAATGGCAGGTGTCAATGCCTGGTCACACTTACAAAAAAAAAGATAGACTGCTTGCCTGTTGTCTGTGGTAAGTTAGAGGGAGGAACACGTAAAACACACAGTATGAACAATGAAACTTTAATATATTTACTTTAAACATAAATGAAAATTAAGACAAATCTTGGGTAAATGACTAATGCAAAAATGTGACAAAGATAAATACAAAAAACACAATAGATTAAATAATATAATGTGAAATGGTGCTGAGAATATTGGCTATGGCTGAGACTCCCTTAGTATACGAAAGCCAGAGAGCTTAGTATGCCAGAGAGAGATGTCAACTCTAAGAGCACAAAGAATATTCTGAAGTTGATAGCTGGTCAGGCTCAGACGTCGACTCAGGTAGATGGCGCTGATGTGCGGTGTGCAGGTGTGCGGTCGGCGGGTCACCAATCAGGAGCAGGCAAGCTGGGATGGGTAGTTGGCTGGTTGAAGACGGGTGGCGAGCCGGCGTGAAGGGGGGTTCAGAGGGGTTCAGGGTACGTTTGGCCTCCTGGTCAAAACGTTTTGTGCTACCGGTGACGTATCTTGAATGTAGCATCTTGTACTTGTAGAATTGACGTAACTTTAAGTAGGAAAGAGCAGGCTCCATCTCTCTTGAAAGAGATTATCGTCACACCCTTCTGTGGAAGAGTCTTGCCCTTCTAAGTAAGAGTCTTACCCTTCTAAGGAAGAGTCTTACCTTTCTGGGGAAGAGTCTTACCCTTCTAAGGAAGAGTCTTACCATTCTTTGGAAGAGGCTTACCCTTCTGAGAAAGTGGCTTAACCTTCTAAGGAAGAGCCTTACCCTTTCTGAGGAAGAGCCTTACTCTTCTAAGAAAGAGTCTTAACCTTCTGGGGAAGAGCCTTACCCTTCCTAGGAAGAGACTTACCCTTCTGTGGAAGAGTCTTACCCATCTGAGGAAGAGCCTTACTCTTCTGAGGACAAACCTTACCCAGATGATGAAAAGCCACACCACAAGCTCCACACTTGTTACAAAGATCCATAAAGCGTACCACAACAGATTAAAAAACAAAAATCACAGTTATTGACATTTAACCTTTGTACAAAACGAATATAACACCAATACACATGGGAAAAAATTCCCTGTTCCAAGGAAATGACCACGATAAAAATGATTAATTTCCTCCTGCACTGAAACGGTTAAGTGTACCATGAAAATGTATTACCAGATTAATCAATAACTCCAGCTAGTGGGTAGTGATGTAATGGTGGATGTCGGCTGTTGCCATGTCCAGTTAATCTCCCCAAGGAACAAGTGTTTACAATAAAACCAGCCCCCAATACCCTATACCATTAACACCAGCTAAGACAGAAGGAACATGCAATATATATATATGCTACGTAGAATAAAGGGGAAATAATGGGTATATTTATAGGTCCCACAACGAGGTATAATGCCCACAGGTGACGTAGTTCTCATAACATCGTCAGTAAACACCGACCAACCCAGGGTGTACCGAACTGAGTTGTGAGTATACACAGAGTTGACCTTAGTCACTGACTGTACTCAGAACTAAGGTATGGGTGTTGGTAAATCAGTAAACCCATGTTGTGTTCTTAACACTGCCGTGGTTGATAGATGTTAGGCGTGCAACTAAATCAACCGACCACCAACAACAGCGCCTACCACAACAGCGCCCACCACACAAGCGTCCACCACAACAGCGCCCACCACTCTAGCGTCCACCACAACAGCGCCCACCACAACAGTGGCCATCGCCACGAGTATTATCTCAAATAGTTTAAATTATTGTAATAGACAAGCTTTTCATAAAAAGCTCTCTGTTGAATACCGCAACTATATTCACTGCCAATTACGTTCTACAGTTGTCCACATCAAATGTGCCAATTTTCCTGCTCATTTTAGAAGCCATAGATTTGTCCCAAATGCAAATAAATATTACCGCTCGATGACATTCAATAATATCTAATTAAGAATGCTTAAATCCCTCAAATTGTACTACCAGGGTGCGCAAGCATATATATATAATATATATATATATATATATATATATATATAATATATATATATATATATATATATATATATATATATATATATATGTCGTACCTAGTAGCCAGAACGCACTTCTCAGCCTACTATCCAAGGCCCGATTTGCCTAATAAGCCAAGTTTTCCTGAATTAATATATTTTCTCTAATTTTTTTCTTATGAAATGATAAAGCTACCCATTTCATTATGTATGAGGTAATTTTTTTTATTGGAGTTAAAATTAACGTAGATATATGACCGAACCTAACCAACCCTACCTAACCTAACCTAACCTATCTTTATAGGTTAGGTTAAGTTCGGTAGCCGAAAAGTTAGGTTAGGTTAGGTTAGGTAGGTTAGGTAGTCGAAAAACAATTAATTCATGAAAACTTGGCCTATTAGGCAAATCGGGCCTTGCATAGTAGGCTGAGAAGTGCGTTCTGGCTACTAGGTACGACATATATATATATATATATATATATATATATATATATATATATATATATATATATATATATATATATATATATATGTCGTACCTAGTAGCCAGAACTCACTTTTTGGCCTACTATGCAAGCCCCGATTTGCCTAATAAGCCAAGTTTTCCTGAATTAATATATTTTCTCTAATTTTTTTCTTATGAAATGATAAAGCTACCCATTTCATTATGTATGAGGTCAATTTTTTTTCATTGGAGTTAAAATTAACGTAGATATATGACCGAACCTAACCAACCCTACCTAACCTAACCTAACCTATCTCTATAGGTTAGGTTAAGTTAGGTAGCCGAAAAAGTTAGGTTAGGTTAGGTTAGGTAGGTTAGGTAGTCGAAAAACAATTAATTCATGAAAACTTGGCCTATTAGGCAAATCGGGCCTTGCATAGTAGGCTGAGAAGTGCGTTCTGGCTATTAGGTACGACATATATATATATATATATATATATATATATATATTATATATATATATATATATATATATATATATATATATATATATATATATATATATAGATAGATAGATACAGCGACAGCAGGCGGCTTGACATCTGCGAGGCACTATACATCAAGAAGTCAATACCAGCAATCAACAGCCAATTAACGCACAACTATATTCTACCCACTTCAAGACTCCGCTCCAACATAGAAACATCAAGAAATATGGGCCAATAGGCCTTCTGCAGTTCTATTTGTACCGCGCTCAAGTGTCGCGTCAGACTAGAAATAAAAATGATTTTTGGAGAACTGATTTTTCATTTACCGTCACCAGTAAAATT